>CM052551.1:34296181-34321304 GCA_028533065.1 Trachops cirrhosus
GGGGGTGGGAGGGCATTCAGACAGTCGGGCTGTGTCTTGTGTTTCCAGCGGGTTTTGTTGAAACAGCCAGCATACTGAAATAGTTGAGAAAATTACACATCTCCTCTTTAGCTTTCCTCAATCTTGTTAGACTTTATGATTTACTGGGCACATTGATTTCCACCCTAGACAATTCTCGTTAGCACCAGAAACCATGAATTTCTAAAGCAATGGACTAAAAAAATGCTAGGTACATTCCTTTATTCATCTGGCCCTTGCAGATTGTCTGTGTGGATACATCCAGGTCATCATGTTGAAAATAGGTAGTTGGGGTGGCCTAAAAGTGACTTACTCACCTTCATTGGTCAAGTTCATTGGCCATGAATGGACATGGCTCTCATCACTGTTCTGTCTACCTTTTGGTATAAGACTACTGGCCTTCAACTCTAGGTTCCTAAATGTTGGTTCAGGGGTCAACTGTATCTCAACACCTGAGACATTTATTAGTGACATAGATTTCTGGGCCCCGTTTCAGCCACATTCAACAGATAGCCGGTGGGAAGAGCCTGGGAATCTGGTCTTAAACGTGGATGCAAATTGGATGTACATCTGGGTTTGGGAACAAGAGAGATGGGCTCCCAGAAGGCCCCCCGAGGAACAGCAGACCCTCGTGGAAGGACCAAAGATCGTGTATGCATCTAAAATACAGGTCATGGGATTTTCAGAGCTTGGAAATTTGGTATAGTGTGGATCTTCTAATCTCCAGGTTCCAGGTACTGAAGCAATCAAAGCCAACAGGTTTTCTTATCAAGTGATCTAGGAAGATACAAGATTACAACAGAGAGGCTATGCCAGGCAAGCATCGTTTGTGAGTTTGTTTGTTTTTTTATTGAGTTAAGCCATGTCCTCCCTCCTTGCAACATTGGCTATATTTTTAAAAAATTATTTTTAAGACAGTGCCCTGAACTGCCCACCAGGTAAAGTGCTTGGTATAAAGTGACACTTTCTCAAGCCTTTTTATTTGCTCAATGTATCTCGTGCCTTGAGCTCATTAAGCATTTAGTTTTAAAGAAGAAAAGATGGCTATTGATGACCATCTCTTAATGGTGTGAAGGGAAATCAAATCCGGGCATTTGCTTCAGATAAACAGTGGTCATCTGAACCCTTTGGGTCCTCATCTTTGCTCATCTCGGTCTGTTTGTTGCTTGTATTTAATTTTCCTACTCTTCTCTTTGGCATGCTATCACAAACCCCTCCCCTTATTTGGGAAAAACAGAAGTACTCTACTAAATTGGCTTGCATTTAGTAGTTGGCATTTCTGTCCTGATAATGTGATGTTACAAAGTCTCTACGTCTGGTGTCTTCATGAGTTATGAAATCGAAACACACCTTTGTGGAAATCCTCGCTGTTCCAGTAGGCTGCATAAAGGGTGGTTCTGGATTTGCCGCTGCTGTGCAAAGGTGTGTCCCACGTTGATATAGGGGCGTGATTACAACCTCACCTACAGGCAGCCTTCTCGGGGGTGGATGGCAACTCAGCTGCTAAATCTTGTGCTGCTCCACACCCTACTTTCGTTGGGTCCTGTGGGAGACAGGTGTATCACAAATTGCACAGCAAAGGTTCTCAAGTTTATGTGTTCATTTTCTTTTTTTAGTCCTTTTTCTTCTTGAACAATGTGAGTTGCAATCTTTTAGCTTACTGTGTGCCATCAGGAAGATACTAGTCACCTGGGGTGTCCAGGGCAGTTGCTTCTAGCCAAAAGCAGCCTGGTCCCCAGGGCGCTGATGTCATCACTTTTGTCATTATGGTGTCCTGTGAAAGACTGGGAGGCACTGCTCATGCCATGTCACTTTGAACAAGCCACTTATTCTTTCTGGCCTCAGTTTCCTCTCCTGTCACATATGGGAGATGTGTTCCCAGAGCTGTGGTCTCAATGCGGCTACTATTTCCAATCATTTGATGGGGTTTTAACAAATACCCCCAGACCATTTAAGTCTGAGTCTCTGGGGTAGGGCCAGGGCAGGTGACGTATTTTGAAGCCTTTCCAGGCAGTGGTAATGCGCAGCCGGGCTTGAGAACCTCTGGATCAGACGTTCTCTGGGGTCCCTACCCGATCTGGGTGTGACCATATCTGAAGAAGTTTCAGGAATCATCACTCTGCATGACTGATGGTTCCTGGACCCTCAGCCCAACTTTAGATCTCTTTGGAATGACCTAAAAATAAAGTCTAAGTATTCTCGGAGGCCCGCTGTACTTCATCCTGTTGTAGGTAGATTGTGCCCAAAGGTGTTCACTCAGACTGTTGTGTCCTGTGCAAGGCCTGTGCTACCCAATGACTGAACTGCCGAGGGATGTGGCAGCCAGAGGGCTGGCCTTGCAGGGGCACCTTTGGCACCTCTCACGGAGAGGCCGTGAGCACCTGATGCAGAGCAGCGGAAGCCCAGGGCTTGCTGCCTGCGGCGCACAGATGCTGCCCCTTGGCAAAGGGAGCTGCGTGTTCCAAGCCTTCGAAGTGCATCTAGCCAGCCTCCCGCCGCTCAGAATTCCTTCCCCCCGTGTGTGTTTTGGTGTGTTGCCCAGCTTTGCTTTTAGGCATCAGTTTCATACTGGTGCAGGGCCTCTAATCATCTCTGTGGATTGAATTTCTGATGTTACTTTTAATGGCTTTGGATTTTAGCTTCTTTTGTTTCTAGATTTGCATAAACAGTGCAGCCTTTGTCCTGTGGTCATGACATGGCTTCAAAGCCTGGACTGGGCATCAAAGACGCACAGGGCCCTCATTTCTTAGGCATCAGATTGCAGGAGTGCCAGCAGGTGACTGAAGGTTACAGCTCCGCTTCTGGGCCAGTTTTCTGTCTCCCAAAGATTAGGTGCTGCCAAGTCCCCTTTGATAATGGTCCCGAATCTTAATAGCTTTTCCTAAGGCCTGTGCAAATACTGGTGAATGAAATGGGCCTGCTGGCATTTGTCAGAGGGGGAGAGGACAGTAACTCACTATACTGAGCTCTCCCTGTCCCACGAGAGGCAGTTTATTCAGGGTCACTCGGGGAAACGCGGAAGCCCCCCCCGGCTCGTTGGCCAGTCTTTGCTGTTGTAGGCACAGTGGGGGCTGAACCCTCATTTTCCCAGGTATCTTATCAGGATAAAGGCAGTCATTGAACTCTACTTTGCCATGGCTGGATTGTCTGTGTTTTGGATACAGAAAGTCCAGTTTTGATCGGTCAGTTTGCTCCAAGCTTGAGTTGTGTTTCTCTTTATGCTGCCCAGTAGTTGTGTGTTCAGACAAAGGGGAGTCACTTTCATCTCAGCTCAGAAAAAAAAGCTGGAAGGTCTTCGGCAACATTCCCCATAGGGCATCCTGGAGCCCGTGAGGTTTGGTTTTTAGCTACTTGTTCTTTTGCATCATCGACGCCATGGACCGCCATATCTGCAGGTTTTACTGAATTCTCCGCCTTGCATTGGTCTCCTCAGCTGCACAGTGAGCCCTGGACAGGCTGGTGGTTCAGGACTTTTTATGCACAGTATGCTGTGTGTTCGCGGTCCCACCACAGATGCCGCGGGAAATGAAGCAGCCCGCTCTGTTGCCGCGTTACTGAAGATGGCGTTTTGGCCTTGATTTCTCTATGTGGACATAGATAAAACTTCTTCAGTACTTTTAACTCGTCCATGTCTCATATCCTTGCTAAATAGACTGATGGCTCATATCTATATAAAATAATAACATTAAAAAATTTTTTTTGCCCTTGGTGATAGTTAATTTCATGTGTCATCTTGGCTGGGCCACGGTGCCTGGATAGGTAGCCAAACATGGGGTGTTTTTGTGAAAGTGTTTTCTGATGAGATTCATATTTAAATCAGTGGACTTTGGGTAAAACGGATTGCCTTCCACATTGTGGGTGGGCTTCATCTACTCGGCTGAAGGACCGAATAGAACAAAACACTGACCTCCTTTAGCAAGAAGCAATTGTGCCACTGGACTGCCTTTGGACTTGAACTGCAGCATCGACTCTTCCCCGAGTCTCCAGCCTGCTGGCCGGCTCTTCAAACTTGGAACTTGCCAACCTCCAAGGTTGCGTGAGCCCATCCTTCAACTCTTTTGCTCGATCTGTGAAGAAAATATATATGTTTTAGAGAAATAGAGTATATTATTATATCATTATGTATTATCTCTCTCCATATATATATATATATATAAATCTTATTGGTTTTGCTTTTTTGAGAACTCTGACTCATATAACCTCTAACTTGCCATAAAATGCCATCTCGGATTCATGAACAACAGCAGCCCAAAGAAGGGCTGCGGTGAGAAGAAAAAGAACCCAGAGAGGAATGTCAGAGGAGATAGTTTCAGATCTGAAAACTGGAGAAACCATTCCTGTCGACCCCTGGGAAGGAGTCTTTGCTGCATGAGTGTGTATGTACTGCAGATCTTTTATTAGATTTGGGCTTTTCTCCCGCAAGCAAAATAAGCAAGTGCAAATATTCCCTGGAAGGTCCCCTTCTTTTAGAAAAGGCAACAATAGGAGCTTGATATTTGCTCTTGCGATGGCAAACAATATATGTGTTTGCTTTTTGCAAAAGCTGCTGGCCGGCCTGCAGGCTTGTGTATTTTGCTTAGTCCCTGAGTGAGGACAGTAGTTTGCACGTGCACTTGGAGGGTTAGGAGAACCTGGCAGTTAGAAGTCAAGTTTCACGAGGCTAATGGGTTATTGCACCAAAGTGATAGCTCCCTTCACCCTCCCAGAAGCTTCCCTCCACAGTGGTGCCTTTATATCACAGAAGGTCTGCACTGACCTTCCGAGGCCAGGAGCATGGGTGGCCGTGGAAGGTCCCTGTAACAGGAAGCTGGGCGGGGCCGTGTCCTTTCTTGCTGATGCAGAAAAATGTTGGGGGTGGGGTGGGATGGAGAAATGGAGACAGAATCACTTATCTCCAGATTTTTGAATTCATAGCCTCCAGAAGACTAAAATTAAGAAGCCAATGATTTTCTTTTCCAAAAACGTTCCCACTGGTGACGCTTTGATTTACATTCTTGGGGTTCAGTCTCTTAAGTCACACTCTTCCTTTTCTGGCCTATAACCAATAAATAAGAAATCAAACCCATCTGCTGGATCAGAATCACCTTGAGAACACACTGCCTTTTGGCTCCCTCTCTGCCCTGTCTGATCTTGCTGCTCACGAGCTGTAAGCTGGCTGCTTCCTTCCCCACGACCCTAGGATCCTGGGCCAACTGCTCAGAGTTTCTGAGGTAAGACTCTTGTAAGATGCCTCAGGAACACGGGCTCGGGCACGATGGCGTGAACTGCCCTAGTGAGTTTTTTTCTTCTGATATAACAGCACATGTGATTTAAGGGACCAGGGGTCAAACCATTGCTGCCCTGCAGAAAAGCGGATTTTCAAGTTTTTCCTCTCTTCTGTAGAACGAGGCGGCTGAGATTTAATGTGCTTCCCCTGATCTGTATTTCAGCTGTCAAGTTTCAGACAATGAATCGCGCTGGCATTCTGTTCCTTTGAGTTAGAGAGCAAATAGTTTCCCCGAATGGAACACTTTATCTTTCTGATGTCAAAGGAGCAGAGGAGAAATAAACTGTCATCTTTGTTTTACCCTCTAAAGTCCTTTCTCCACAGTAGACTTTTTTGAGTTCTCATTCTAATTAATTTTCATTACACTTATGAACATTGCAGATTTGGCTCCATTATCTTCTTTATGTTTTCAAAGGAGCATTTTTCTAGGTAGGTTTTGGTTAATTTATGAATGGATCGATCTGTTTATTATCAATAGGATTGGCTGTACTAGAAACTAAGGTGTCTTGGCCAAAATAATTAGGAAAGGCTGTTCTGGGCATCACCTTATTAAAAATGATTATGACTTAAAAATCCAGACAGGTAATTCTTAGTTTCAGTGACTTAAAAAAAAATATTTGCCTTCCTTGGCCTTTGATCCCTGAGAAGGCCAAGGTTACACATGGCTTCAGTCTGTGGTCACTTTCATCCTGGGTGGTACAATAACACACTATGGTTTCCAGGCCCCTGACCAATCAGCTGTTAACAAGTGAGGTCATTTTTGGTAGAAGAATTACATATGTCATTGTCCCAAAGAGACATGGGCTGCAGATTCTGTCTGGGGGCCTGCTTCCAAGTCCTTGTTGAAACTCCTCCCAGCTTGGTTTGACCTTGGCCTTCATCTCACTTTCACATGTCAAAGCACTTGAGTGCTCACATGTCCAGCCAAGTGCAGAGTAAAACCAAACCAGTAACCTATTGTTCAACAAGAAGTGACAGTGAGAACAGTAGTCATTTTACGATTCTTTTCATTTAATTCTGTCACTGGGAGAAATGCCTACTTCTTTCTCCCAGTCTTCATGGAAAAGTAGAAAACATTATTTCTTCGAAAAGGTTTTAAGTGTTGAACTAATGCGTGAAAATGTGAGGTTGCATGGATGTTTTCTGAGCTCAAAGGCCTGCTTTTTAAACAGTAAACTGTGACCACAGTGCGGTAAGCGACCTCCACGATGGCCCCAGTGAGCCTGGCCTCCTCTGCATCCCCCCTTCCCCGTCCCCTCCCCTGCTGACTCATGGCAACAGGACAACAGGTGGAAGTGAGAGTGTGTGACTTCCAAGGGCAGATCATAGAAGGCATTGCATTTTCTGCCGTGGTCTTGCGGATTGCTTGCCTGGGGAGGTGTCCCCTGTGCCATAGGGACATTGAAACTGTCCCAAGGAAAGGCCCGCGTGGAGAGGAACCAAGGTCTGCAACCAAGAGGCAGCACCGACCTGCCACCATGTGAGTGAGCCACCTAGGAAGCAGGTCTCCAGACCGGGAGGGCTTTCAGGTGACACCTCAGTGCAACCTGAGAGACCCCAAGTGAGACTGCCACAAACTCGCATGGAGCTTATGCTGCTCGGTCCCGGGAGAGAGCGATGCTAAGCAAGTCAGTAAATAAACAAGATGAGCCTAAAAGCTGTATGCTAAGGAGGAAACAAAACAGGATGAAGGGGCAGAGCTTTGCTGGAGAGCACTTCATAGGTACGGGGTCCGAGAAGGGCTCTTTGAGAAGGTGGTATCTGAGCCAAGCCTGGAATGACAAGGAGGAGCTGCCTTGTGAATGGGGTGGGGAGGGGAGGGACTGCAGAGAGGAGGGGAACCCTAAGGTTCCTGAGTGCGGGAAACACCTCGCTTGTCCGAAGAAAGCAAAGAAGGCCGGTGTGCCTAGCCCACTTTGGACTTAACGTCAGATTTGCCTTCTGAATGGCTTGCCATTCTTTTTTGGGCTTCCTCCTGAGGGAAACAGGGTCCACTTTCAATACCATCAACCACAGCATATGTTTTTAAAAATTTTTTGACCCTTCAGACCCGTATCTAATAGTTGAAGAAATCCCAAAGACCCTCAGCCTCAAATCTCGCGATCATGAGTGGACTGCCTGCCCTCGGTGGGTGGGGTGGCCCCAGCCTCCCTCTGACCCACTGAGGCTGCCGCCACCAGCCAGGCATCCGGATCCGATCGCCGGGTCAACTTCCATATTCTCTCAAGCTCATGTTGTGTGCTATGTGTTGAGTTTCCGTAAAGTATTCGCACCGATGGCTCTGGAGCTTGGAGGGAGACGAAAGGAATGTGCAGTGATTCCAAGGAAGGCCAGGGCCCGTCCACCCGGCAGAGCTGTCCGTGGGGGAGAAAAGTCATTTCTTCCAATATCGGGGCAGTCACAAGTGGCAGTCCTGTCCAAGGACACCACTACGGCTAAAAGGCTGGGGAATATGTTTTTGTTTTAATTCTTCTCAATCTGCGTAACTATACAACTGAAGCCCCGCCAGTTAGTGGAAATAAATATTATTCGCTCCATTAACCTTTGAGTATTGTCAAAGGCCAATAAATTCAAATGTCCGCCAGTTCCTTACTCTAGCGTCCTCTGCCTCCTGCCTTCACAGTGGAATGTCTCAAAAGACTTTCTCTCTGGTCATCAGTAGCGATGCCAGTGCTAGCAGGATTCAGGGGAACAGCGCTCATAAAAATACCGAAGTGCTTTATTTGAAAATAGCAAAGAAACTAAACAAAACGTACAACCCGAACAATAAAGAAGACATTCAACATAGCCACCCAAAGACTCTAGAAAGCAAGGAAGTGCTGGACGTGATCAGATCTGCATATATTTTGTACTTAAAGGACCCGCTGCACCTGCAGCTAAAATCACTGAGTTGTAGGTGAATTATTTGCTGTGCTTCAATTGGTTTTCTTTAGCCATGAAGCAAAATTTGCAACAATATAGGCCAGTGTTTTCGATCCTGTGCTGCATGTTCCCACAGACATCATCTCAACACAGGCCCCTTCCGATGCCCCGGGTTCCTCGGATGGCATCACGACACATGTTATCTTGATGAAAAAGAACATTTCTCAGATTGGCTGTGGGCTGACAGAGAAAATTGCATTGGGCTTTCTCCAGTTTGTATTTAATTTTGGAGTTTCAGCTGTGGAATATTTTACCCCGTAAAAACTCTTCTATCATTTTCAACTGTTTGAATCTTTTTTAATGTCCCAGAACAGGAATGAAACCACCAAACATAATGAATATGAATTAAAAAAATCTGCTGTGGTTGAATATTTATTTTCCTTGCAATCTCCTTTGTCAATGAATGCAACCAGAAACTTTGTCAGGCCCGAGGACAGGCAAAGGGCACTGATGATTGATACAAAAAGAAAAATCTTTTAAATCAATATTTGAGTTATGTTTCTTACATAAACGCCATAGTTGTGTCCCGGGGAAAAGTCTCAATGAGTAATTATTTCAGACCAATGAGCTCATGGCTGTGTCTGCTTGGCAAAGCTCAGCTCTGGTTTCTTCATGAAAAATAAGATAACTGCCAGGATTTTTCTGTCTCTTGCCTGAGCCCTCACAAGAGTTGCTTTTCTCCCCTTATGATTTAGTCTTTAGGTCAGTAACACTTCCTCTGCCTTCCATGTAATGCTCCCAAGAAGTGAGTTAATATTAAGAAGCAAAGAATCAGAGGAGAGAGCAATGATTCACTGATTTCAGAAGGGGGAGGCACATTTCTAGGGACTGGAAAAGAACCCCAGCCATTCAAACTCCAGTGGTCACATTCAAGATGTCTCACAATCGAATCTCTCATGAAATAACCATTGTAATCTGATTTTTTTAAGCAGATGTATAGTTCCACAATCATCTCTCTCTCTCTTTTTTTTTAAAGAAAAAGCTTGCTCTGCTCCCGACATTTGGCATTCTTATTGCTTGCTACTGGCAGAAAATATTTCTTCCTTCTTGATTTATTCTGATCCCTGCTGTCTGGAGTGTCTTTCTGCATATTAATCTATGACTTAGAAAGAAGACATATTCATCCGCAGAGGGTCCTCCGTGTCAAACTTGGCTCTAACACATCTTACGCCCTTTCACGTAGACGTTTTGCCTTGTGACATCGTAGGTACAGTGAAGGTATGTGTGTGTGTAAGGGGAAGAATGCGTGTAGTGTGTAAAAGGCTCTGCTGTTCCTTGGTTTTATTAGCAGTGAGAAGTTTCCTATGAATGAAATCATTGTTAGGATTTGTTTTCCACTTTGTTTACTTTGCTTCTGAAGATGTTTTGAAACCTTGATTTCTGGGAAGGGAATTCTTTATATGCTTCCTAGGAAAGGAAATATAACACACCGTTTAGAATAATTAATGCTAGAAAAGGAGCATTCTTTTTCCCCTATAATACGATAGTAAAA
Source organism: Trachops cirrhosus (assembly GCA_028533065.1). Lineage (NCBI taxonomy): Eukaryota > Metazoa > Chordata > Mammalia > Chiroptera > Phyllostomidae > Trachops > Trachops cirrhosus. The sequence goes on from CM052551.1 coordinate 34,305,880, forward strand.
CAAATCTCCCATCCCCCTGTTCAAACATACTGATAGGTGAAGAAGGGGTGTTCAATCTGTACAAGTTAAATCTCTCCAATATAATTTTTAAAAGTAGTTTTATTGATTTTAAATATATCTGGTCATTTAAGGCAATGCTATTGCTATCCTTCGAGAATCACTTTTAATTAATACACACAATTTTGTCCTGATGAACATCTTCATTGTTGTTGTCTGAATTATTTTTTCTAGTATTCCGCGATATAATACCTTCACTTCACAATGAGACCTAATACTTATTTACACTTAACTTGTGCCAAGCGTTGTGATAACATTTTCTGTGAACTAACTTGTTTAGAGCTCACCACCACCCCCCGAAACACGAATTGTTATTAGAACCTCGTCTGACGAAGCAGAAACTGAAGTTCAGACACATGAAGGTTTTTCCAGAGCCACCTGCTTTGTGGCAGAGCAGTGACCTGCAGGGGGCACTTGACTGCGAGGTTACCGAAGCCTGAACTTCGGTCCCCACCGGGGCCCATCGCTGCGCAGTCACATCTACTGTGACCAAATGTGCAAGAGGAAAATATCTGATGAGCTGTCGGACAAGACCGAGTAGCCAACTTCCCCTCCATCGCGCCCCCTCGTGTTTCGGGTGGCGGCAGAATTGCGATGGTGTAGGTGGGATCTGGTGAAGGGCAGCTGCCTCAGGGAACGCAGTTACTTTGGGGTTAGCTGAATAATGGGGCTCGTGGTCACTTCGGTGCATAGTTTGTTACTCTTATGGTCCCCTTGACACCCAGGTGAAGCACCAGCTGCCCTGCTGTGGAGCTGGTGTCAGAAGGAAGTGAGCTGTAGAGGATAAACGGCTGCAGCGACCTCCAGGCGAGATGTGAAAAGTTTTAAGTGAGTGATTTCGTCCTCATCAGTTCCTGGGCCAAACAAAGCATCTCTTCTACCAGAAACGTACTTGATAATGCAGTCAGTGCCATTGAATATAGTTATAAGCCCTCTGGACACTTTTCTTTTTTCTATGGGGATAGAATATATCAGAATTCCCAATGTGTCTGAAGAGCCCAAGCCAGTTTTCCGCATTGCGACACCTCCGGCTATTTCTCGCAGGTTTCGTGCCTCTTGGCCTGACGAGGTCTGGCTGTTCCACTTGAAATGGCGCACAGAACCGTCACCGACACAGAGAAATGGCTTGGCGGTTCTCTAACCTGTTAATAACAGCAAGAACACTTCAGTCGACCTTGGTTGCGAAGGGACAATTGTATTTCTGTCCTCTGTATACAAAAAGATATTGTAGAATAATGATCATATGAAGAGGAGATCACAGTATGTGAACAACAGTCTAGGAAATAAATTTATAGAAGTTATGTCAGGTAGTTAATTAATGAAGTATTTTCTTGAATTTTGGATATTCGTGGCATTTCTCAGCTTTTGAAAGCTTACTATAATTATTTCATAATTACTGTATTATAACACAAATCTATTGATTGGTTATAATTATCCATATAGCTATTTTCCTATTCTAAGTAAGTATTCACTTTCATTCCTCATTTTACATTTGGGATCTCGTACCCTCTTTTTTTAGAATGAGTTCTCCCAAGTTACATAAGCCCCCATAAAACCTTAATTTAATCTTGCCCAGGTCCTCAGCTTTCAAACCCAATTGTGGCCCTTCTGTGGCACTCTGCCACTTGAGTGGCACCAATTGTCCCTTTAAAGCCTTGTTTTTAACTTTTGATTGTCTCACAAACCAGCTGTTCTTTCAATTAAAGTTTCACGTTAGCACTTCCTGAACTATTGACGTTAATCCTTAGTTAACACAATAAAATCTCCCTACTGGAAAAAAAGGCGTCCTCAGATTTGTGGTTATAAATAGTATTCTAACACCCACGCTCATTTCCCACGATAACACGCTTTGAAACCCTCCCGCAGGGCTTCGCCGCCGCACCCCAGGGCGGTTCTCGGCACGCACCCCGCATGCCAGGCCTGCAGCATAATCCCCTCTTGGATCCCCGGTGCAGTTCGGGGAATGATAAAAATGTTAGTGACGGGTAATTTATAATCGCCGTGGAAAACTTTAAATCATTTGACTCTGGAACAAATTTAATAATTGAGTGTCCTTTAGTCCATAAAAGATGCATGTTGTCACATTTTATTCACTGTCTGTGGCCTCAAAAACGGCCCTGGGCCTGTAAAAATAAAGCCCCCCATGACAGTCTGAGGCTTGCAGTAAGAATTCATTTTCGTAACATCGCCCATGACATTGTAAATTCTTCGGCATATTCGCTAAGGTTAACCGCGACCGTCAAGAAATCCCAGTGAGCTAGAATTTCCCACATGTTTGAAGTTCACACTCATCTGTGATGTCCCAGCTGGGACTTCAGGAGGCTCTCTTCCTGGGTTCACAGGCATAGCCTTCCTTTTTCCTTTTTTAATTTAATTGACCAAATCCTCCACGCCGCTCAGGAGCTGCCCTGCGAACCCTGTGACTGTCCTCTGCCACCGAACCTCGGTTCTGCACGCCAGCAGCACGGTCCCCTCTGCAGTTTCTCTCCTAACCTCCCGTGTACTGAGCTCACGGCCCCGGGCCCAGGGTGTGCCGTGTGGCTCTCAGAACGAAGGGTGTTCTTGGGCGCGTGTGCAAGGAAGGTGAGCAAAAGAGTCGGCGTTTCCCCAAGTTGGAAGCTATGCACACGCCTGCAGGTGTCCTCTTATTTATTCTCTCATCGAAGATATCAAGAGTCCAACTGGGCTCCTAAAAAGTGAGTAAAATGCCACCTCTGTGTCCCCTCTGGACTCCCACTGTCAGGGCCATACAGAAAAGTAATAGGATTAGATGTGTAATTAGCTTATATCTACGTAAGACTTACTTTGGGAAAGGGTCCTGTCTTCCTACCGTAACCCCCAGATTCTGGCACTGAGGTCCCTCACAGGAAGGGCCTCCATAAATATTTGGGAAAGGTAAATAGTTATTTTAATAGATTTTCACATCCATATCCACTTTATTTACATTTTCTGATAAAACTGAGGTCCCCAAAGACAACTAGTGGTTTCCTCCCCGTTCCTCGGGGGCCTGTCTGGTTACAAAGTTAGGACCAAGCCTGAGGTCTCGGGCTTCCTGTCCAGAAGCAGCGGTAGGAATTCTCTTCTGTGGGATCCTGCCTCTCAGTTTGCTTATTCGATGATGGGAACAAAGTACATTTTAAAGTGCATGGCGAGGATGGATTTCAATTTGATTAGAATCCCATATCCACACTGAAAACACACAGTTTCTTTATTGTGATGCAAAGTTCAATAAAAACAAACTGATTCATTGTTCCGAAAAGTGATCCACGCTCATCCTGAAGATTAGATTCAGTCTTTGTTCCTCCCTCTTAAGAAAAGAGATTTTGAAATGTGACCCATCATCGTGATTTCGACTGGCTTGGTAGGAAACAGTCTTGTCCTCCAATAGCCCTGGATGTTGCAGGGACCACACACACACTCGGATGTAGATTCTGGGACCACCAAAATCTCCGAACGGTTTCTCTTCCATGTTTGTAGTAGCAGATAACATTTTACAATGGTTTCAAACACCCATAAAAACATTTGCACAAAAGTGCTGATAAGGGTAGTAGATTAAAAAGCTCGTTTGTTGCCTGGCTGGTGTGGCTCAGTGGATTGAGTGCTGGTCTGCAAACCAAAGGGGTCGCCGGTTCAATGCCCAGTCAGTGCATATGCCTGGGTTTCGGTCGGGGTCCCCAACTGGGGGCACAATGACAGGCAACCACACACTGATGTTCCTCTCCCTCTCTTTCTCTCTCCCTCCCCCTCTCTCTATAAATAAATAAAATCTTCTAAAAATATCTCATTTGCACTCAGCATCCTAAAGAAGGAGGTGATAGAGATGCTGTAGGGCCGGGGACGTGTGATGGAGAGATGCATTCAGGAGAGAGTAGAGGGACTCTATACTCTCCTATTTTTCATTATTCTGTTTTTCTTTCTTTTGGGGGAAGAAGGGTCTGAAAAATGCATTTGTGGCAGGCAAGAAGAAGGACAAAGAAATGTCTTTTTTTTCCCCCTGCCTTTTTCCCTTTTTTATGTTCTTCTTGGAGATAACAATATTCTGAACTATCATAAAGTATTTTATATGAAGGGCTAGTGTAAATGCAGGGAATTTGTACAATTTACATTTCCCGCCAAACCCTACCGGTCGGGTCACATTTATTATTGGTTTATATAACAATCTGGGAGCGTATTAACCAATACAGGTGAGACCGACCTGTGCCTCACAGGTAGCCTTCACACGGAGGGCTCACTCACTCTAAAAGCGAGGCAAGGCAGACGACGGACAGACTGCACAGTGATCACAACTCCATAATTATTGAGAACAAAAGGGAAGTCTCGGATTGTGACACCTTGGATTGCTGAGAAAAAGGTCCCTGACCTTAGGTCAGATAGCAGGACAGCTGTTGGGAGCAAAGCAGCTGGCTGCACGCACAGACGGGCTGGCACGTTGTATGGAAGTTGGTAGCAGAGATGGGGGCTGCCTGGGGCTCTGTGTGGCGGCCGGCGCCAGACAAGGAGGGAAAAGGTTCAGCACACAGCCCCGAAGGGAACTGGAGGTGTGCATTGCCCTGGAGTAGGACAGAGACAGGGGCTGCGAACAGCAGACTGGTCCCCAGTCAGCTGTCTCTTTCAGGACAGTTTCTCTCCCCCAGTTCAGCTGGCAGAGAACTATGTGGGAGAAGCGGAGCTAAAATGAGAGCTTCACTGGGGCCAGAGTCCAGCTTTCATTAAATAGCTCCCAAAACAAACCGTGTGGCCGGCACTTGCATAGCTAAGTGTTCCACTTACAAGCGTTCACAGTGTCTCGTGCATTCAACTCCAGGTCGGAACGCGCACCACGGAGGGAGAAGAACTGGGGATGTTACTGTTTTTACAAGGTTTTTAATTGTTTCTTGAAAAGGCTGCCACAGCCCTTGGGTCTTCACTAGCTTCCTTGGTAGGTTGCTACTCCTGGTAATTATATGTCAAGTAATGGCCTTCTCCCAACACACAGCTTTTCACTGAGCGTGCAGCATGGTGCCACCGAAAATTAAAAACAGACCTTCGTCCCCACGAGCCTGTTATATCTGCTTCCCTTGGCAGCAGGGCACCGGCGGCTCCCTGCTCAGTGGCTGGGATTTGTCTCGTGGGAGCTGACGATCCTTTGTTTCTGTTGCCTAGCACCTGGCCAGGAGTCCTGTTAGTGCCGCTGTGACAGGTAGCCACTCCTTTTGGAGCAAAGACTGGCCTGAGTCCAAAGGAGCCTTGAAGTTCTTTCCTCCAGAAGTTGGTCAAAAGCAGGGCACTTGACAACTTGAGTCTCAGATTTTCAGCTGCTCTGTCATTTTCCTTTCTGTCCTAACAATAACCACTCTTCTTACGGACTACAGAGCATCAGCAAGACTGGAAGGAACAACAGTTATATCCAAAAAGTTTGTAAGGAGAGAAGTAATATATAAGTGAGATATATATGCATATATATGTATGTATCTCCTCACCTGAGGACAATTTCTTCAGTCATTGCTTTTAGAGAGAGAGGAAGAAAGAGAGAGAGGAAGAGAGAGAGAAAAAGAGAGAGAGAGAGAGAAGAGAGAAATAGTGATGCAAGAGAGAAAGGATTAGTTGCCTTCTTGTACATGCCCCAGCTGGGGATCAAACCTGCACCCTGGATATATGCCCTGACCTGGAATCGAATCTATGACTTTTCAATCTATGGGACGATGCTCCAGCCAACTTGGATGCATCACCAGCTTAGATGGGAGAGAATTGATATTTTTAAAATGCTGTCATAATCACAAATTTTAAACGTAAGCCATCTCTTACACATCTCAACATCTCTTTTGTTTTTTAATTCTCTCTCTCTGTTGACTTCTTAGGCTGTTAGTACCAGGGTTTTGGTCATTTGGTGCCATTTGGTCGTTTGTTAGTACCACTGATTTGAGAAGAGTAGTGCCGCCTTCTGCTAGCAGTAGGCATATAATCTTCCAGATGATGTCCTCCTAACTCTCCATTTGGAAATCTGAAAGAAGCACAACGAGCAATGTTTAGAGGAAGGAAGGGGATTCATATGGAGAGCAGAGTGTCACATACAGTCCACCGTTATGAAGTTTCTGGAATAATTGGCCAGATGTAATGAGAAAAAGACCACGATAAGAATTATACATCTGGTAATTTACTTATATCTCATAATTTCCAAACAGAATCTGAGGGAATTATGTTGAAGATGAAAATGTCAAACTCCTAATACAATGCAATTTTAGGAATGCCAAAACAGAGGGAAATTTTCACTGCTCTTAAATCGCACTTATCAAATCATGTTTAAATGCTGACAAATCTCTGTCTGATCTTGACTTCCTGGAGAAATTTGAACTTCCTTATTATTCACTCATTCATTCATTCATTCATCCATCCATCCATGTAGTGAATGTTTCTGGAACCTCCACTCTGAGCTCCTCTTCATTGTGTTATTGGGTAGCCAAGGGCAACAGGGATGTTGAGCACCTTCTGTTTTCAGGTGCCCCCTGCCTTTAGTGTGGAAATTGCTTTCTTGTTAGTAGAAAACACACCCTCCTCTGGGTGTACATCTTTAATTGTTCCCAATGATTTTCACAGACCTCTTGACAGGAGGAAGTCTTTTAAGGACACTCAGAATCCATTCAATGACCACCCACAGGAAGTGACCCCCACTCCCCAGACCCATCCCCCCCACGAAGACTTCCTATTGCTTTGTAGTGAGACTGGCAACATAGCAAAGCAGAACAATTTCCTACAGAAAATCCCAGAATGCTAATTTGCTCTTCAGTGTCCACAAAGGGCCCGTCTATCTCTCAGACTGTCTGTGAATCATCCACTATGCTTATTTAAAAATTATGGAACTAGAAAATTTTGTATCGTGTGTGCTGTTGAACCGCTGAGTGATTTTTATAGAGAACCGGTGGTCCCTTGCTACAACCTCCTAAGAGGGCTTTGTAAATTAAAAGAAGTGGAAACAGTTTAAAATGCTTAAGGAAGTTGTTGTAGGACACAGTTAAGGACTTAAATTGCTCTGCTTCCTCATTTCTTGTTTATATTTCCCAGTATTGTTTCGAGTAAGCCCTCTGAGTTACCAGTCACATCCTGTGTTGTCCGTCACCTTCACAATAGGCAAAGTGGACAGGTGAGGTTATTTTTCTTCTGAGGTTACCGGGTCTCAGGACGCTGTGTGAGTGAGCTCTGAGGAGGCATGCTTTCCAGCAATGAATGGGGAAGACGGACTGACAACCACAGAGACACTCAGTCCTCACGCGGCTGCCCCGTGCCTCCCTTGGCCGCACTGGACGGGGGTCTGAGACTCTGGCTGGCTTGCTGTTCAGAGGATGTAAACTAAAAGCTGAGTTCAACATGCACCTTCATCTGTGATTAAAAGAATGCTCTTTTATATCCTGGGCACTGGGCTAGATGATGGTGATTTTCTTTTTTAAATAATAATTTATTTTGGAAAAGAAAATGCTGATAAAGCTCGTGTCATGTTTGAACTACTGTCTTTGGTAACCTGTTTTCGGGTTTTAAAAAACTGGGGAGCCTGCAATATTATCTTCCTCTTCTTTGGACTTTTTAACACATGTGCTCCCTGGGGACTTGGGCTTTTCAGGTCTTGTTGCTGGTGGGGGCCAGCAGATCTGCTTATCTCTGGTATTGCACATCTTCTTAGCAAATGTACTTTTTGGGGGGACGTGCAATAATACACATACGTGGACAAACAAATATTGAAATGGTATGAAAAAGCATACAGTGAAAACTCTGTTCTCCACTCTGCATCTCCTGTCTCACTCCCCGTAAACAACGAGTATGTGCCTTTACTGTATAGTCTTCCTGAAATTTTACATATACAAGTATATATAAATACGCTATTACCACACAACAAACCACCCCAAACTCTGTGACAGAAAAATACAACCATTTTCCTACGCTCACAGTTCTGTGATTCAGAGATTCATAAAGGCTGTACATAGCAGGGATACCTTTACCCTGCTCCGTGAGACCTGAATCCTCGGCTCAAAAGACTGGAAGGCTGGAGGTTGGAATCGTCTGATGGCCCATCCACTCCCACGTGTGGCCCCTGCACTGGGTGGATTTCGGGACTGAGACTGCTGAGCAGAGCCGACGCATGGCCTCTCCACGCTGCGTGGTTTCCTCACGGCATGGCGGCCTCCGGGTGACACGGACTCTGGCTTGCATCTTCTGGTCAACAAGAGGAAGCTGCCTCTCCTTTCAGATGTAGCCTTGAAGGTCACGCGGTGTCATTTCGGCCGCCCAGGGTCAAGAAGGGGAGACCTAACCCTCCCCTTTACTGAGGCTGTCTTTGGAAACCATACAATCTCCACCTTTCCATGGGAATTTGCTCCACTTGGAGGATATTCCGTGTAGATTTCTCAGGGTAACAGCTGCATAGTAGTCTCCTGCTTGAGTAAAAATCATTTATTTAGATGTTGAATGTTGAATTTGTTTCCACTCTTTTGCTATCACAAACAATGATACAACACATTTTTATTGTATCTTTTAGGCATATATCCCAGTACATAGGGCCAAACAAATGTGAAATTTTAATTTTGGCAGATATGAAACCTATCAGGATTAAATTTGATTGAGTGTGAAAAAAACTTCAAACTTAATGGAAATCTTGTACAGTATTTTCTATATATCATTAGCCAAACTTATACATACACAGGCACATGATTTTAGGGAGTGAATCCTTTTATCGGAGCACTGATTGCCCAAAGTCATGGTTCTTATCACCAGGAGAGAAGGGGAGAATGGTTACCAGAAGGTGACTTGAAATTCCCGTATAATTTCTTTATACACATCCTCTCTGATTCTCCCAAAGGCGCGCTTATTATCCCTGCTTTTCAGATAAGGGAACTGAAGCTCAGAAATGGTAAGGAGCCTGCCCACGGCCCCGGAGATAGCAAGTGTGGAACAAGAATTCAGACCTCAGGCCCTCTCCTACCACACCACCCTGGACTCGGTCCTGAGGTTACAAACTCAGCATTTACTCAGCTGGTCCTGAAATCTCGCTTCTCTGAAATCCCAACGAGGTGACTTGATCCTGCTTTGCTTCCGAGCTGTGCACATTGCATATAAAATATAAAGTCTCCCACGATGATTATTCTTTAAGTGGAAAATTCTCCTCCTGCCACAACAGGGCGGCAACAGCCTAGAGCCTCTGCGTTTGCACCTCGATGTCAGCGACTGAGCAGCCTCCACGCTCTCCTCTGTTCTTTCTTCTTTCCGGTCTTCGGGCTTCCTGCTCCTCACACAGGGAACCCTTTCATAAAGATCATCAGAGGGAACGTAAGTGGCGCGAGTTTATTTGCAGGAGTCCAACACGGGTTTCTTCTTGCAGCCTGGGGTGGCAGTCCCCTGACTACCACCCCAGGCCGAGGGGACCCTGTGTGGTGACGGGCCCGGGCTCTCAGAAGCGCCATCTGTGAAACCTGGACCAGCATGCAGTGGGAACTGGGCTTCCGTCCCAAACTCCCTGTAGACTAGTGTTTGCTTTCTGCAGCAGTGAAATGGGAAAATCACAGTCTTCAAAATAGACTGGGGAGGAGAAGGAAGGAGCATGGGGGCACCTGGCTAGAGGGTTTATACTGTGTCATTTAAAAATCTCTAATAGGAGGAATCATATAAAGAAAGGAAATCATGGGCAGGGAGGTAGAAGGCCCAAGCCTGCAGACCCGCGGACTGTTCTCAACTGTAACTAAGGGAACTAAGGGCCTGGCCTTCTGACTTGACCTAAGAAGACTGTGGTAACTTTGAGATTCAGGAGTAAGAAGGCAGTGGAGCAAAGCATTTTCAGGGGCTTTATAAATGAAGCAAGATATTTCTATGTGATTGCCTCTGACCTTACTAATAACAAGGAGACTCACATGCTAAGGTCAATAATAGTTTTTTAAAAATTACTTTTAAAAATAAGCCTGTAATGAAAGTGCTTTGGAAAAGCGATTATCTGCATATATGAAAACGTGAAGCAGGGAATTATGAGTCTTTCCTAGAAAAGAAAACAGTATAATGCTTTAAGTTATAATTGTAGACTAAGTACAATATAGAGTGACTTAATAAACTGAAAAACAGAGTTGAAGAATTATCCTGAATTCAGTATAGAAAGTCAAAGAGATAGAAAATATGGAAGAGAGGGCTAGACATACAGAAAAAGGGATGATAAGATTTGGTATTTGCTTGTTAGAATTCTGGAGTCAATTTTAAAGGGAACAGCGAAGAAGCAGTATTTGGACAGAATATGGCTGAGAATTTTCCGGAACCTGTAAAAGACACCAATCTTCAGATCCAGATTCCAGGAATCCCAACCAAGAAAATTTTTTTAAAAAACCCACAACTTGATACATCCTAGTTAAACTGCAAAATATGTTCAGCAAAAAAGATGAGACCTTAAAAACAGCAGAGAGAAGGGATAGATTACTAAAAAAGAAAATCATACTGAAGCTGACTTTTCAAGAGCTAAATCACAGCCAGAGTTCCATCTTTAAAGTGTTGAAATAAAACCGACATCCTGGAATTCTGTACCTAGCAAAACTCCCTTTAAACAAGGAGGGTCCATGGAGACATTTTCAGACAAACAAAAATTGAGAGCATTACTACCCACAGATGCTGATCAAAGACATAACTAAATGCATGTGCTTCAGGAGGAAGGAAATAATACCAGAAAGAAGATTTAAGATGCTGAAAGCAATGGTGAGCAAGGAAAACGGTAGACATTATATCCTTCATTGTATCCTCGAAGGTCATATCCTTCAACCTGCATAGCACAGTTGGTCCCCAATTTACAATGGTTCGACTTAACAATCTGTTGACTTTGATGACAGTGCAAAATCAGTACACATTCAATAGAAGCATACGTGGCATTTTGAATTTTGGGTCTTCTTCTGGTCTAGTTATATGTGTTACGATACTCTCTCATGATGCTGAACAGAGGCAGTGAGCCCAGCTCTTGGTCAGTCATCAATCACCGGGATAGACGACCAACTTTCTACCGGGTATCCACCGCATTAGAGGAGACCGACGTTCTGCAGTGGGCCCACTGTGGGGGATGATCGTGCTCAGCTATAGGCTGCTGTGGGTGTTCTGAGCGTATTCCATGCAGGCTAGGCTAAGCTGTAACGTTCGGTAGGTTATGTGTGTTAAATAATTTACATTTATGACAGTTTCATCTCCTGATGGGTTTATCCATGCGTAACCCCACAGTAGGTGGAGAAGCATACGTATTTGCTTTCTTTAGGATAACCTGCTGCGTGTTCCAACTTATCTTTAGTTTCTCTCAACAGCGGTTTCTCACTGGACTCACAGGGAAATTTTATATATTAAAAAATGACTATTGATATTATACATCAGTGTTGTTATTTCTCTCCATTGTTTTGTTCAGTTTATTTTTCCATATGTTGTTTCTTAGTGTTTACCACAATATGATGGGGAAACAGAGACATAAAGATGTTAAGTAACTGAGTTAGCATTAAATGGCTGAAGGATTCCAGAAGCCACTTAAAATACAGCCTCCCTGGTGGAATGGAACCTACTTATAAACATCATGGTCAGATTCACTTGACTTTATTTTTTAAATATCCAACCAAATATAAAATTCTTGATTGTATGCTAGATATTTTGTTATTCCTGCTCTCGAGACTTTACCTGAAGGAAATCTCTTTATCCATTGCTTTTGAAAATTCACCTTTAATTTACAGGTTACCTAGACTTTAATCTTGGGTCCATCTTTTGCTAGCTTTCTGATTTTTTCTTATTCATAAGAATGGGAAAATACCTACTTCCTTGAATATTGCGGGTTTTAAAGGAGAAAATACACGGTTCATTTGACCAAATGTTCATTCTTGAGTATTACGTTATACCAAAGAGCTTTGTCATGCCTTTCTGCAAACAGCATCTCCGATGAACAATTTGTTTGCCTGAGGCTATGCTCTCTGATCCTCTGCTGAAGAACTCGGGTCCGTGAGTTTGAATCTGGTCTGGTAATGTCTTACTCCCTTTCTACACTTCAGCTATGTGGGAATGAAAATGAGAACTTCACCGGTGACCTGCTATGATCTAATTTACAGAAAACTCGGGCTGAAAAATTGGCCGGGGGATTCTGGGAAAGCGAACTTTAAATGTTGGACAGCAATGACTTTGTGTCCCGGGTGCCCCAGAAGGACGTAGCGGCAGCTAAAGACAAGCGTGCCTGAGGCATGGCCGGACTTGAGCCTGGGGAAGAAGGAGGAGGTATCTTGGCCCTCCTGGTCCTGGGGAAGCCGCGCACCCTCTTGTAGGTCTGAAAGGGAAGTCACAGCTTTCTCCCGTTGTTGGCTGAACCAGGCTCTGTTTATAATGACCAGTGCCAAGTCCTGTTGCTGGATTTCTAATTTGGCTCAAAGGACACACCCTAATGAAAGCCGGGAAGGGGAATGACTCACCTGTTGCCATATTTACCATCGACAACAATTACTTTTGCTTGAACGCTGCCCTGGCCAAATGTCTTCTGGATGATGCCTTCAAAACAACCGATCCTGTTCCCTATGGCCTTTAGGACAGATTACCGAGCTCCCCCAGAGCCTTCCAACCACTCGATACCAAACAGGATCGGACCCCACGCCTGTGTCCAGGGCCCGCGTGAAACTCAGACTTTCCAGATAGGGATTATGAAACAGAATGGAAGTGCCCCAAAAGATATTTCCCCAAACTTGTCTCATTGTGTGCGGGTATGGTAGCCACACTTTAAATACCAGTGCTTAAAAAGAGGGGTGAGGACAGCAATCTCTCACTCAGTCATTCATTTTGCAACACTTCCCTCAGTGCTGATCCCAGGTCACCGCCCTGGGCTCGAAAACACAGTGGTGAGCAAAGACAGACAGGTCCCTGCCTCCACGAAGCTGATAGACGAGGGAGAGAAATAGGTCACTCAACACCGCAGAAATAAAGCCCAACTGGTAACTGTGGTGAGTACGAGAGAGAGGAGAGGACCATGGCACCAAAGGACTTATTACCAGGGGGTCTGACCCATGTGGGGAAGCCAGGGAGGGCTTCAGTACCCTGGAAGTCTGCGATCCCGCATCCTTGTTCTGCCCTCCAAAGTCACCAGGTGACATTTGTGACAGGCTTTTTAAAAAGTTAGTGTCTCTGCCATTTTCCCCCTTAAACCTTATTTCTCTGTTCACAGCATGGGCAGAGATCCTTAAATCTATCAGTTTGAGAGGAGATAACCAACATAATAGTTTGAGAAACATCAAAGAGAGAAATCCATCAGCTATTGATAAGTACCATTTGCTGTTCCAGGCGTTGTTCCAGATTATGGAGGCTTGGTTGGGCGTGTTTGTTCCTGAGACATGAAAAGGGCCAGTGACCCCTGGGGTCTCAAAAACAACTTAAATGACTCTGGCTGATGTGGCTTAGTGGGTTGGAACATTGTCCCACAAACTGGAAGCGTGGGGGTTCCATTCCCAGTAAGGGCACATGCCTAGGTTGCAGGTTTGGTTCCCAGCCAGGGTGCGTACAGAAGGTTATCAGTCGATGTATGGAGGCTATTTCTCCCTCCTTTCCCCTCCTTTCCCCTCTCTCTAAAGCCAATAGCCATGGCCTTGAGTGAGGATTGAAGTAAACAAACAAACAAACAAACCCAAATGTCCTGTGGCCGAGGTGATTTTACTAATACACAAAGCCTTTGATAGACCGAGGACATTGAGGCCACAATGACAATTTCCTCTCTACCTTCTTTAAAATATTTCTTCCTGTTTGCAACTTCGATCCAAAGCACAGTTTCAGAATGAGCCTCAGAGTACTATTTAACAAGGCAGTCATCTGAGCCTTGCTGCCTGACTTCCAGTCTGGCTCTCCCTCTTAGCTGCTTCTGAGGTTTGGACACGAGGTGTCATCTTTCTGATGAGGTGCCTGCTTTTCCTCATCTTTATGAAGGGATGAATAAGAATACGCATCATAAGGCTATTGTGAGGGTGAACGGGAGGTCACAAATCCGGGGCTCCAGTTCAGTGCCTGGCCAGCAGTGAGCGCTCGGCTGTTGGCCCCCGCTGCTGTCCCCTCTGCGGGACCGCCGTGAGTGACTGAGGTCGAACACGTCTCTGGGCGGTGGATTCGTGCACGGCTCCCTCCCCAGCAGCATGCATTCATACAAACCCACGTGGACCCTGGAAATGTTAGGAGCACAGACTGTTCCTTCCCTCTGACAGTACTTTTCCATCATAGACTTGGGGGAAAAATGCCATCAGAATAGCTTGCTACCGTGAACAAGAGTAAATAACTCAAAACTCCTCAAAATATGCCTCGGTACTCCGCAATGTCCCTGAGAGCACTTATGGAATCTGAACACCTGCCAGACGGGAACTGCCCCTCCCCCCACCGCCCCCAAGTAAAAACATCTCAGATGAAGTGATGTGGGAAAGCCAGACTTAAAACTTTTCAGAGCAGGTAGATTCGAGGGAAACACTTTCTCTCTCCCTCCTGAGCTGGCCAGGCCTGTTATTATTGGAACCAAGACACCGGGTTTGGGTAACAGCAATGGACTGGACTGCAGTGTTCCGTCAGCTGGAACCAAGTTCTCATGGTAGGTGACTCTGTGGGAAAACAGCCTTGAATTCAGTTTACAGATTGGATACTTTCTGTCTTTGCTCCTGTGTCTAGCCCACCTTTTTCAAGGGGGAAACAAGGAAGAAGTTTGATGGCGTTTAATTAGTCAGAATGTTTTACGTGGATTTAACATTATTCTGTTGTATTTGTTGCTTCTTTTGCTGATGCTTTTGCTGATGTGGTAGGCCCTTAGTGAATATGGAGAGTATGTTTTTATTTTGTCATCCATTTATGCCAGCATGAATTTAGTCATTCAATGAGCACGTGCTAAATGTTTTACTGTACAGAGGGCACAGTTTTTGAGTGAGAAATTTGGACACGTGCTCTGAGAAGTATAAAGGAAATTCGGAAGTGAATGGGTCGGGATGTTAGAAACCACACCTTTCCCAGAAAACCCATCACATGTGGCCGCTGAACCTGTGTATGGAAAAGGAATAAAATAGGCCAACACTTAATGTGCATTTTCAGCATTTCCTTTGAGGAATTAAAAGAATAGAATCATACTAAAAATAATACCTGCCACAGGCTGGCAAAATGTATAATTTTAGAGAATTATTCACCAGTTTTGTTTTCTCAAGCAAGATGTTAGGCTCCCAAGATGTGGGCAACAATCCCAAGGGAAATAACAAAAATTTCTGTATGAATGTTCATAGAAGCAGCATTCATAATAATTAAAAAGTGAAAACAACCCAAATGTTCACGAACTGATCAATGGATAAACAAAATGTGGTATAGCCACCCAGTGGAATAGTATGCAGCCATAAAAAGGAACGAGATATTGATAC
>CM052551.1:34321804-34360787 GCA_028533065.1 Trachops cirrhosus
GGAGGCCCAGCCCGGGACACCCGGGCTGTGCTCCCAGGGGTCGGCTGTGTGGGAGGAACGCTGTTCTCTGCCGTTCACTCACAGAGCGCTCCGCGTGTTTCTTGTGTCTTCCAGTTGACCGCCCTCCGATGGAACCCTCCCAGTTTGTCTCAGTTGTCCCTAAGTATCCGGACAAGATGGGATTCGATGAGGTAGGAAAGGCGTCTGTGTGCGTGTGTGCATGGCACATATGTGCAGGAGTGTATAAGGCATGCTTCCGTGTTTATACCAAAACACGAGCTGAGCATACGTCAGAGAGCCCGCTGGCCTGGCTCGGCTGCTGAAAAGGCACTGAGGTCTTGGGGAAAATTACCTGGTTTTTGTTGTGCCTCAGTTTTCTTCTCTGAAAAAAGGAGCATCGTGGGGAGGGTGATTGAATCATTGGGTCACAAAGAAGTTACTGTTGAGTAGTGAAAATAAATTTGATATTTTTTCTAAAATATTGCCATCTTTTATCACCCTTTTTACCCAGATTGAGGGGGAAGGTGAGGGGACACACGGATTAGGTATCAGAGGACTTTAACTTTACTCGGAGTGGGTGGAGACTATTCTGGAACTCTCCCCTCTTTTTCTCTCTGCTGCTCTTCCATGGAGGAAGGTTGGAGGGTGAGGTTGAGAGGACAAAGCAAAAGAGAACCAAGAAATGTTCTAAAATCCTGCCTCCAGCAGGCAAAAACTTCCTAATAGCTCTCTAAAGGCCATGTTTATTGTTAAGTTTCAACCGTATGAACAATGAAGCAGAAATACACAGAGATGCCTCTCTTGGTAATACACCCAACATATGTGATACCTGTCAGGGTGAGAAAGGTGACTCCGAGTCCCTGAATCTTTCCTGGTCCCTCGTGTCCTGTGGCTGCTGACAGGGTTCAGGAGCTGGGTGAGGCAGAGACGAGGTCAGTCTGTCAGGAATCCACAAGCTGAGCATTTTTCATGGACTCTGGATATGTTACAGGGCAAACTTGGTGCTCTGTGCTCATTGCTGTGTCTCTACTAAGAGGAAATTCCTTACTGATCCCCCTGTGCCGTACAATGCATGTTCCCAATCCCCAAATAAATGGGACAAAATGAGGATCTTCCGTTTGGATGTGGGTGTGACGACTGTGTCACTCCTGGAAGCCTTCTGAAAAATGCCAACTTTGGCAAGTGATGGGGGCTCAGCGACTCCCTGAGCTCGGGGTGATCCCCTCTCTGTCCCAAACGGAGATAGGGTGGTGGGAAAAAGGATTTCCTGGGCCTTTCCAACGCTCCCTGTACTCCTTGACCTTGGCGGCCGTGTCCCGTTGCATTTGGCTGTGTGGCTCTTTCCTCTGTGTACCGTTCACTAAGTATGAGCAAGCTGTCTGTGTTTTTCCTTCGTGGCTACAGTTTTTATTGCATTTGTCCTGGTAGAAACTGGGACAGGATTGTAATATCCCAAAGTCATCCCAGGCGAGAGGCCTCTGGTCTGAGAGGACGTTTTTGTTTATTTCTGTAAATTTTTTCTTCTGGCTTAGTTTTGCTCTCCTGGAGTGGCCCTGGGTAGCTCCTTGTGTACCCATGGGCAATGCCCTTCCCACAGCTGTCAAAGTGGGGGCTGGAACACGGTCCCTCACAGTGTAATTCTGCACAGGAAGAAAGTGAAATATAAAAGAACACCACCCATGAAGCTGTAAAATCCCAAGTAACCAGGCAAATGGTCACCACAGAAATTACGTTTTCAAAAAATAACGCGCCTGACTCACTTTGCCCCAAGGCCAGCGAACGGCTTTTTAAGCAGACACTTTGCTCCGCCATCAGTGTCTTTGCCCAGAGCTTTAGAAATGGATGGAAGGGAGAGTATTTTGTAAGGAAGCATTGAAATTTTGGTTAGTGTAGCTTTTATTAACCTAGTAAATCATATAACATTCGGTAAGCACACTCGGAATGACCATGTACAGCAAAGTTTCGCCTAACCTAGTCTGCACACCAGGCTGGGTATAAGATAGCCACCTCCTTGTTCTGGACGGAGCGTAAAGCAACTCTGTCGTAAACCACGGATCACGGATGTTTTAATCTGTGCCGGAATTGCAAGAGGAGCTTGTTCGACTCCCTCGTTTCAGAAACAAGGGTCTGGACCCCGTAACATTAAATGTCTTCCTAAATGTCACCTAGATGGTTAGTCGGGAGGAAGCCAACGTCATCTGACTCATTCCTGCAGGCTTCTCCTTTTCCACGCTATGTGCTGACATTTCTTCCCAGCAGCTGAAGTCTCCTTCACTCAGAGGACTAGTTTAATGTCCAAAGTGATTTTTTTTGCTGCTTGTAACCAAGAGACCTTATTAAAATACTAATTTACTGTAAGAGCATTCAGGAGACTTTAGGTTCTTCTGTGGTTCCTTAAGCTTGGGGACAGTTAGGGCAGCCTCATTATAACTTCCTGTCATGGTTTCCTGATATGAATTTGTTTAGTGCGGCCAGCAGGAATGTAGGGACCGTAGTGGGTGCACAGGTGGGCCCAGCCCTCATAGGAGGGTGTTCTGACTGCACCTTCTTTGGGACCAGCAGATGTTCTCCCTATAGCTTTTCCTACTGACCCACATGGAAATTAAGGATTGCATTTAAGCCTTTCCATTTCTCCCCTCTGTCTTCCTCAACGGGCTACCCCCAAGGCCATGGCCTGTTCCCTTTACTTTTTTCAGAAAAATTCCCTTGTCTTGAAGTGAGTTAAATTTTGACACAGATGCTACTAAAATGGCGACCTTGATAATTCAGTGTAGAACCTTTGGAAATAAAAGGAATGTGTCCAGACTACATTTTTCTTATTCTTTGAATGACTTCAAGTGTATTGTCAGGGGATATACATTATAACAGTAGCTAGTATTTAGTGCCCATTATTATTCCAGGTAGGACCATTATTATTCCAGTTTCACAAAGGAGGAAACTGAGGCAGAGGACCTGGTCCAAGGCAAACACTAGTGAGTAACAGTGAGGAAGGGAACTCAGATCTGCTAATAAGTTGAACCAGTTGACCAGCTGCCTCCTACCCCTTAGTGCCTATGTTTGCATTTAAGTCACTGTGAGCCTCCTGACTAGTAATTTTTCAACTTTTCTGTCTCAAAAGCAAAGCGAACACATGTTCATCAACAAGCATGGGGAAAACGAGAGGGTTAAGTCACTGCAAACAGCTCAGATTTCAGACCAATTCCATTTGGATTCCTGTCATTTGATCTGATAAGAAATATAAACAAACCTTCACCGCAGTTTCCCTGTTGTTTCCACTCCTTATCCTAACTAAGAGTCTAACACGTGGGCTCTACATGTACTTAAACTCTCCAAGAGCCTAACAGAAAGCTTGAGTAATGTGCTTTCTTTCCTTTTTCTTCCCGAGTTAGATTTTCATGATAAACCTCAAACGCAGAAAGGACAGGAGGGACCGGATGTTGCGCACCCTGTACGAGCAGGAGATTGAGGTCAAGATTGTGGAGGCCGTGGATGGAAAGTGAGTTGGGCTTTTTCTTGATTCTTTGCAGACAGAGTTGGAGTGGGGATGTGCCCTGTCTGACGGAGTGGTTCTGGGGGGCATGGGTAGGGGTAGCACGGATCCACAGTCGTTATAGACATGTTTCCGTAACAGCCCGGGGCTGCCTGCCGGGAAAAACACACTGTGATGTACATAGTAGCACAGAGGTCCATGTCACTGGGTAGAGCTGGCCCGCAACCCACTCACCATAGAGCCATCTCTGTTCTTCATGAGGCTGAAGGCTCACGCCAGAAGCAAAGTCCCCAACTCTGGGGCTCTTGCGATGGTTGGGGTGAGTCCCAGCTTTCTGCTGTGTATTGGAAAGAATGTGTTCAGAGTTGCTTACAGAGGCTGAATTAGAGCAAAGTGTCTAAACCTGGGCGACCTGAAGGAAATTAATGGAAAAAGGGCGTAACGATCTGTGTATCCTGTTGCATGAGACGCTTGCCCCCGTCCGTCTGGGCTGGTCGCTGTTTCCGAGAACGGGGCAGGAGAGTCACCCTTGCAGATTCCTTCCAGGGTTTTCGTTATTGCTGCTGTTGTTATTTTCTTTTCGTCTGCTTTGCCCTGACCTTCTTTCTGATGCCCTAGTCCAAGGCATAGATTGTTGCAAAAACTGCTGTTTCAATGTTATATGTTCGTTGGGAATATGGACGCCACTGAGGAGGATGGCTAGAAGCTGTTGTGGGAATTCCTGTGAGTCCTCTAGAGAATCTCACTCATGTCTCCTGAAGTGGGGCCTGGACACCCACGGGGGCTGGGGAGAGGGCAGCTGCCTGAGCCCCTTCCCAGAGCTGCCGAATCATGAGTTTCAGGGCTGACCAGGAATCTGTATTTAAGAAGTTTCTAGGTGATTTTTTGAGCAACGTTGCCACATAAAATAATAGACACCCAGTTAAATTTGTCCCAAACATTACATGTAGCTTATACTGAAAAAAATTATTTATTATACTAGAAAATGTTTTTATCTAAAATTTGTGTGTGTCAACCTATTGCTTTCTGGCCTCCATGGTTTCTAATGAGAATCAGCTATTAATCTTATGGAGAATATAGTAGACCCTTCAACCACGTGGGGATTAGGGGCACCGACCCCCTGCAATTGAAAACATGCGTGTAACTTTTGATTCCCCCAAAACCTCGCTACTAAGAGCCTAGTGTTGATTGGAAGCCACACCGACAGCATAAACAATCAATTAACACATATTTTGCGTTATATGTATCATATACTGTATCCCCACAATAAAGTAAGCTAGAGATCAGAAAAGGTTATTAAGAAAATCACAAGGAAGAGAAAATACATTTACAGTATTGTATGTATCTGTTGAAAACACAATCCACATATAAGGGGGCCCAGCACAGTTCAAACCATGTCGTTCAAGCTCAACTGTACTTTGTCTGTGGTGAGTCACTTCTCTCCTGCTACTTACAACATCCTTTCTGCCGTTTTTGTTTTTAACCCTTTTTTTAAAAAACACACATACAATTCCTCTCTTCATTCCTTCCTCTCTTCGTCCCTGCTGGTATGTAATGTTTCTATTAGCTACTTGCCTTCATTAGGAAAATACTTTTTCAAACTTGTCCAAAGAAGTGAGGATACTTAGCACTACGTTGGGCATTGTGGGGGACCCACAAAATATGAGACACCCTCTTGTCTTCACAAAGCTCTTCATGCCACCAGGACACGTTAACCCTGGGAAGCTCCCAGGGAATTATAGGAAACCTGGGATGCTTTTCTCCATGTGCACAAAGGCTTGGGGAATACGCAGAGCTCCCTTACTGGCTTCCGTGGTAGACACTTTTCACCTTGTTAATCTTCAGACATGCTCTCTGTCGTGCAGGGCACTCAACACAAGCCAGCTGAAGGCCCTGAACATCGAGATGCTGCCCGGGTACCGAGACCCCTACTCCTCCAGGCCTCTGACCAGGGGCGAAATCGGCTGCTTTCTAAGCCACTACTCTGTCTGGAAAGAGGTAGATGGTGCTTCGTTCAGATGTGCGATTTTGTCACGAGGAGGAAGGAGAGCGGGACTTTATGGGTGAATGAGAGCCAGGTATAAAGTGAACCCACCTCTGTTCTGGAAGGAGCCTTGGAAGTTGCTGTTGTCTCGTGTCTCCCTCTGTCACAAGGCCAGCCACAAGCAAGGAGGGTCACCGTAGTGCCACTTGGGACAATGCCAGGGGAAGATACCCATGTTCTGGGGCCACACTCCTATTGATGCACTTTCATCCTGCATAGGAGTACCTTAAATGTGTCTAGCATGTCATCATCTATGGAGTGATTTCGTACAGGAAGTCCCACAAAAGTTGCATGAGCTAGGTTGGGAGGGCTGGGCCCATTTTAACCAAGAAGAAATAAATATGTTGTCCAGGCAAGAAGTGGCAGAACCAGGACTTGAACCCATATCTTACAGATCAGACATTGATATGGGCGGTGCTGGAGTGTGAGGTTCTTGATTAAGGTTCAGTTCTCACAAGAACAGAGAAAGTCCCTTAAGAAAGGGCCATGCAATGCCTTCTCTCCTGGAATGATCCAGTCGAAGCCAACCTTTTTTTCCTTTAAATGAAATGTAAGAGATATGTATAAAAATGTATAGATTGCATAAAACTGCGGGTCAATGAACGTTCCGAACTGAACACCCCACCCACGTTCACCAGCACCGAGATCAAGAAGTAGGTTCCCGCCCCACCCCCCGCAGTGGCACCTCCTCGGTGTTTCCTTCCAGTCGCCTGTCCCCACCAGTAATCACCGCCCTGCCTTTGAACAGCAGCAAGAACAGTTCTGTCTTCGCTTGTACTTTTTTATATGGATGGAACCATATGGTACACACAGTCTCTCAGCATGACGCTTGTGAGATTCATCTAGAACGTTGTATTTGATTGTAGATCCCACAATCTAACTGCTGGAAATGCACCACAGCTTAATGATCCTTTTTACTATCGACGGGCACTGGTGTAGAGTCCAGTTGTGAGCTTTTACATATTATACCACTAATGCCTGACGGTTTAATACTTACTTGTCTAATAAAGAAGTGAATGTCAAGCTTCGCACTGATGACCTTTGCAGGTGATTGACCGCGAGCTGGAGAAGACGCTCGTTATCGAGGACGATGTGCGCTTCGAACACCAGTTCAAGAAGAAGCTGGTGAAGCTGATGGATGACGTAGACCAGGCTCAGCTGGACTGGGAACTGATGTGAGTGACAAGACAGACTTGTCAGCGCACTCCGAGGGCACTGGGTCCTTTCTGAGGGGCGGCGAGCCCCACCTCCCCAGCCGGTAGGAGGCACAGCCCCAGACTCCGCTTACCTGCTTGTCTCTCCCTAACTGTTGCCAGGCGCAATGCGCTTTCACAGCACATTTTATCTAACCCAACACACCTGAATATTATTCTAACATGTAATCCGTGTTTCAAAACTCTCAGTGAGAGGGTCTACATCCTTGTTTAGAAAAAAATTTCTTTTTATTTACTTTTAGAGAGAGGGGAAGGGAGGGAGAAAGAGAGGGAGAAAAACATCGATGTGCAAGAGAAACATCAATCAGTTGCCTCTCGCATGCCCCCATCCAAGGACCTGGCCTGCAACCCAGGCTTATGCCCTGACTGGGAATCGAACCAGTGATCTTTCCATTTGCAGGGTGATGGCCACCCAACCCACTGAGCCACAGCAGCCAGGGCTACATCCTTTTTTCACACTGTCTTCAAAATCCAGTGAGCATTTTACATCTACAACACATCTCCATGTCAATGCTATGCAGTTGCTAAAGTGAACAGTTAGTTATCCTACTCAAACAGTACATTTTGTTTAATAATAATAATAGTTTTCCTTAAAACAATGAATTTTGTGTAATGGATGTTATGCACTTATTAATGTGTAAAATATTTTACACTTCTTAATTTCAAGACTGAAATTAAATAAAATGAAAAAAATTGAGTACAATCTCAGTTCCTCAGGCATGCTAGCCACCTCTCACGTGCTCACTAGGGATTTCTTTTCCACTTGATGACACGTTAAAAAATTCAGACTCTTCTGTCCGGAGAGACAGTGACTGAGAGGACACATTTAACGTCCTCACAGAACTGAAGCTGAACCTAGACTTGTTCCACGAATCCTGGGATGTTTTAACAAGAGGAACGCCTTGAATATTTTTCTTTCATTGCAGTTTACATTTGACATTATTTTGTGTTGGTCTGGGGGTGTGCAGCATAGGGGTTAGACAATCATACACTTTGCAGAGTGATCCCCCTGATGTTTCCAGCATCCACCTGGCACCAGACACAGTTATTACAATATTATTGACTACATTCCCTTGAATGTTGAAAGAGAGAGTTTTAGGGCAAAACAGAGGAAGGAAGTCGGCTTTACCCAGCAGGTAGGAGCCAGGCACCTCCTCCACTCGCTCAGGCAGGTGGGAAACAGACGGGTTCCAGACAAAAGGAGTGGATCGCAGACCTGGGAGTAGAGGGTGGGAGGGCAGACTCGGCTGCGGGTACAACCCGAGTCGCTGGGGATGCTCACGGGGAACAGGACTTGCCTGGGTGCCTGGTCTGAGCAGCGCGCTCCGGAGGCAGAGCGAGGTGAGTGTGAGGCGCTGTGATTGTTCTCCCCTGGAGGGACCCCCTTGGTGCCGCTCCTGGGTCCCTGGGCCTTTTACTGCAGACTGCCTCTTTCCCACGGCCTTTTCTGTCCTGCGGTTGCCACTGGCCTTTGGGGAGCTGTGCAGGCAACAGCGAAGGCTGAAACTCTGGGGACTTGAGACTCAGGATTCTCACATCTGGCCTGTTTTTCCCCTGCCAACCTCTGTAAACACAGCTGGAAATCTCTTTACATCTTACTTAACCTTCTGGCTGAAACATTGTCTGCTAAGCAGGAGTAGATAGGATGTGGATAAATAAAGCCAGGGCCATGGCCCCACCGATGGCAGATGAAAGTCACGGTTGGTGATGGACAGGATGCGCTTTGTGGTGTGATGTGTTTAATATACGACAGAGTTGGTCCCAGCTTTCAGGAGTGTCTGCAAAGCCGTGCTCCATTCTTGTGGACATCTGATATTCAACTTGGAATTGTCTCCTCTGCCCACTTCCTTTTAGTTATATTGGTAGGAAGAGGATGCAAGTAAAAGAGCCGGAGAAAGCGGTGCCCAATGTGGTCAATCTGGTCGAAGCCGACTATTCCTATTGGACGCTGGGCTATGTCATCTCTCTGGAAGGAGCACAGAAGTTGGTTGGAGCTGATCCTTTTGGGAAGATGCTGCCCGTGGACGAGTTCCTGCCAATCATGTACAACAAGCACCCCGTGTGAGTCGCCCCGAACTCCCCGCCTCTCCCGTGAGCACAGCACATCCGTGAATTACCCCCCCCCCAGTTCCCAGCAGTACCTGATATTTGCTAAGGGTGTACTGCTTCCCCAAGTGATCTGTCCATTATCACGGCCCGGAGTGCTTGACTTGAGTGACTGTCCCCTTCACAGACTGGAAGATGAGGCAGAAATGATGAGTCTTGCACAGGGATCCCCTTCAATACCCGATGTGTCATTTAAATGGACATAACCTGCTCAATCCGCTCCTTGTCTTTGATCTGACTTCCATAAACCCGTACACCTCAAGGTGAAGGTCACCTTCTTAAGCGCCTCAAATTTTTCAGTGCACTGCTCAGTCCATCGCGTGCACCGTTGGCCACGCAGTGGCTCACAGTCTCGCTGAGAGCCAGACCCGTGAACAGTCACCATGACACACCGCGGTGCTGTGATCTGGGGTGTGTGTTAGAGGCTCAGGGAGAGTGAGGCGGCCTCCAGGAGGGCATCTGTGGAAGCACGTAGCGCGATACTCAGGATTTCAGTAGCCCAGGTGTCCACTCCAACCTCGCACTTGTCAAGGGGTTTGGTAAGTGACGGTCTACTTGTCAGTGTCCCCAGGAACCTGGGAACCCCTGAGAGAGACACAGCCTTCCAGCTCCGTGTCCTTACAGCCTAGACCAAACTCGACACCGAGCAGCCACTGTCAAAGATTCTTAACTTCAGTTCATTGTGGTGCAGGAGACCAGCTTCCAGCCTTGGCTCCTCCTCGCAGTGGCTGGGTTACAGCCTCACCTAGAATGTCTTCGCGTCAGTGGCTGGGAGTCCCCAAGCTCCAACTTGCTCATTTTGTCTCCTGTCCTCAGTAAGGATGAGCTCCTTGCCCTCTTTTATACAACATGTTAGAGAATATGGGATCTCTGAGTCCTGGAGAAACAGGGAGGTCAGCCATCATCCCCGTCACAGAAAGGACAGGGCACTCACCCACTGAGGAGCTGAGCAGGTGTGTCCCAGATGCTCTGCACTAGAGCCCTGGGAGGGAGGTCGAGGCCCCTCTGCTTTACACTCACGGGGAGCTGGAACGCCAGGCCACGCTGGCCCCCCTCCGAGCCTCCACCAGTTCCCTTACCCCTGCACTGCCCTCCACATCCTGCTGTCGAATTGCTCAGTCCAGCCACAGGGCCTTTGCTACAGAGGGACCCCACTTGTTTATTATCGTGGTCCCACAGAGCGTCACTCTTAACTTTTCGAGTCAGACCTGAAAGTCATCTTTTAAACGAGTCTATCCAAATACGACAGAAAGATCCTGACTTTGTCTTTGTGTATTTGTTTAGAGCATCTGGAAACTTCTAAGGAACGTGTATTGATTTATAGACTAAGGTTTTCCACAGAGGACACGACTTACAGGATAATCCAATGAACGCAGATCATTGGAGAGCTGGCAGGCAGGGCCCCTCTCCCCTCCCCCCCTCGGTCAGCCCCTCACCGCCGTGTGCCTCTTGTTTTCAGTGCGCAGTACAAGGAGCACTACAAATCCAGGGACCTGAAAGCCTTCTCCGCGGAGCCCTTGCTCATCTACCCCACACACTACACAGGCCAGCCGGGCTATCTGAGCGACACGGAGACCTCCACCATCTGGGACAACGAGACAGTGGCCACTGACTGGGACAGGACGCACTCCTGGAAGTCCCAGAAGCAAGGCCACATCCACCACAACGCCAAGAACACAGAGGCCCTGTCCCCGCCAGCCTCGCTGAACACCGCGCCTCCCAGGGACGAGCTCTGAAGGCCCCAGGCCGGCTGCACCCCGCCCCGCTTTGGTTTCTCCCACCGCTGTTCACCGGTTTGCTCTGGTTTTTTCTGGTGGTCATGGCATCTAACCAAAGTGTCGATTGAAAGTGACCGATCAAAACTAATATATTTTTGATGGGAGGAGAAATAAGAAATTAAACCCAAATTTCCTAGGATGGCAGGAAGATAGGCTTTATGGCAGCCAGTAAGACAAACTTCAGCGTAGAAACGAGTCCTCTGGTTCATTCCCCATGCGCTGCTGGCTCACACATAAGGTTGAAGAACAGGGCTCAGAGACACGTCCAAGAGGAAGGCGACGGCCACACTGTCAGCGAACGAGTGGGCAGGGCAGCCACGCCGGCTGGGCCACATCTGTGGGCTAGGGGCCCACTTTATGTCATAGACGTGACCTGAGAAACTTGGGTAGCTAACAAGTTTATGGGGGGGAATCAAATGATTTAAAATCAAAGTAATTGGGCCTGGTGTTGAAAGAAATCCTGTCGTGAGCCTTCGTGCAGACCGAGTTTTCCACCCCGTCCTCGTTGTCCAGCGGGGTGGCCTTCGGGTCCGTCTGAGACTTGGCCTTTCTCTGTCGTGGTGACCGAAGCTCTCATAACGAGGTTCCAGGTTGCCATTGGGTACAGCTTAGTAGTTCTTTTGGGGTTTGTGTAGATGTTTGAGGAAAAAAAAACCCAGACTTTAACCCTTTGGACTGTGGTCACTTGAGTTAGGAAGCTCTATTTATGAAGATAGATTTAATATATATAGGGGCCAGAGCTGGTGTCTAATTTCTGTCCCTGGGGTTTGACACGTCGGACGCCCCCGCCCCCCCCCAGCCTGGGAATGAATTGCAGGTGGGAGTTTTACCGGTCACGGTTCAGGGGCAGCTACTGTCCTTGTCTGAGTTTCCGTTCTAGTTTGAATTATTTATTTTACAAAAGGGGGGGGAAATACCTGTACGGTAAGGCAGAGAAACAGATGCGCCTCGCGTCTCTGTTTGGAGCCCAAACTCAATGGCATCCTGGGGAGTGGTCGGTGTGGGCACGCTGGCTCAGTGGTCTGGTTCTCCTGCCTTGCGCGGGCAGGCTCTTCTTGCATGGGAGGATGGAACCATCTGGAAACAAATGAGCCTCCGTTTCAGGTGAGAGACTTTGCTCAGAGACAGTGGGCTGATCAGCTGACATAGGCCAACTGCAGGGAAGCTCTGAGCGTCAGGTCCTGAGCAGACACCCTCTCCGCTTGCCTCATAGACCGATTCTCTGTGAAGGGTGGCGCTGGACTGCATTGTGTCTCCTGGGATCCTCAGCTGTCTCGGGACGGTTTGCTTCCGGTTCATGTTCTCGTGCACACAAGCAACAAAACTTCGCTCTGGAAATAGCCTCAGCAGCATCCCGTCCACACCCTCTTTGGCGATCTCCTGGAGGCCCTGGTGAGGGTCCTTGGCTGCAGGACGAGGCAGCTCGCCTTCCGCAGAACACCAGTCTCGGCCTTCCTTCTTGAAGTATCACTGATACTCCTCTATGTTGACTAATAAGCCAAGACGCTGAGGAAAGGGTTCTCGGCCAACTCCAGTTTCTACAGCTAAGACACAGCCATCAGAGCGTGACTCTTTTTCTAGGAAAAAAAAAACAGGAAGAGAAACCTGGCGAACTTGTGAAAAACCCTTAGGTGATCTCTGAGATTTCCTTGGGTGTTTTGTATTGTGTTTGTGTATTTCAGTGTGTGTGTGATGTTTATGATATTTTTTAATGGGGTGGGAGGTGGCTGGGGTATTGGGCGTGGAGGAGATCTAAGTTGTTTTTTCATGTGGTTTTGTTTAATAGAGAACACTTTTTTCCCCCATCAGCTGGTCTGGTGGGTTTGCGAATTCCCATTCTCAAAAGACATGGGTCTTAAATTCTCGAGTTTTAGATTAGGACTGTTCTACTGTGAAGAAAGTTCTGGCTCTCTTAGCCCAGCCATGGCGTCTCTCCGCTCGGGTCTGGAATCCCAAGCGAGGTTCTCTTGTCGCAAACAGGCGACCTGCAGGCCCAGCATTCCTCTACCAGGTCGTCTCTTCAGCGGTCCAGGGGGTCCCTGGCCTCCCTCCACCTGCGTCCTGTCCAGGCTTCAGTCAAGACCTCTGACCTTCGCAGTGTCAGAGGCTTTGCCTCCAGCTCTGGCCCCTGCTCCAGCCTCTGAAATTAACTTCCCCGGATTCCCCATCTGGACCCCTGCCTGGATCTTGGGGCCCAAAGTGGAGTCCTCTGGACAGAGGGCCCTGACCCCAGCAGGGCTGGCACCGCCGAGCGTGCACCACACGGACCTCGCTTTGGGTCCTCTGGGGCTGGCCACAGGGACTTGGGGACGGGAAAGTGCTGGCATCCCAGCACCCTACACTGTCTGTCATGCTGTGTCACTTCAGGAGAGGACGTGATAAACTACTACTTGTCTTCTAGAGTTCTTTGTAAAAATTAAAAAAGATTTGGCTCGATGCTGTGACTGTTCGTCTGTTCCTCCGACACCGATCAGTGGCCGCAGTTGGGGTTTCCAGGTCTGTTCCGGAGCAAAGACCCGCAAGCCAGAGATACCTTCCCTGCTGCGTGGCCCCACGGCACACGAGAGGGGGCGGTCGCCGACCTTCCTGTCCAGTGCGGGTCTTCTTAGAATGCGGGGTGGAGGTGGGTCAGCTGGAAAAGATTCTAGGATATGGAAAAAATTCAGGAGTCCACAGTGGGGGCGGTGGGGGGTGTTGAGAGAGAGTCCGCCTTGCATTTTTGTGCTATAGGTCAGTCTGCCCATTCGTAGGAAGGTACTATGATGCTTGACCAAAGCCAAAGAGCTTTATCCTGGGGCCAAAAAAAAAAAAAAAAGGAGAATCCATGCTAGCCTCAGCAAAACGCCTTGAATTTCAGAGCATGCTTCCCCCAAATTTCAAACACCAGGTCTGAGCAGCGCTGTTTTAGGCGCGATGCTGGGCACTCAGATGCGCAGAGGCCTGGGAAAGGTCCCTTCTGCTGTGGGCTCCGTGGTCACTGGAGCAGCCATGCAAGCAGGTGGCTTTGTCTCAGGGGCTGGAACAGAGTGGGCCGTAGGACCCCAGAATACCGGGTTCTGCTGAGGAGGACTGGGTGGCGGGGCCGCTTCGCCGAGAGGTGACATTCGTGTTGGTCGGGGGTGGGGACATGACTTGGAGTTCAGATGAGGCAGGAAGGCTGGGCAGGGCGGGCGGAATGCTTCCCCAGCACTGGGACGGTGTGGGGCTGTGGCCAGCCCCGTGGCGGGGGCGGGAACCTGGGCAGGACTGAGAGGCAGGTGAGTGCTGGGGTGGACGACAGGAAACCAGACTGAGACCCGATGACGATGGCCGGGCTGTCTCGTCACGAATGCAGAGGCCACTGTTCCTGGGTCGGTTCCGCTTTGGTTTCCCAACAGACAGAGGGCGGTTTCCAGTTTCCAGTGAAGCGGTGTCTGAAAGAAGAAACGGTCCCATTCAACTCCATCCTTGGGAATCTTTTCACTTAAGGTTGGAATAAATCCCAGCAACAAGGAGCGGTCGAGTCAGGGCGAGGTGTCTGCGATGTGCATGAGTCTTTCTCTCCAGGCGAGCGCAGGGGAGAGAAATGAGCCAGAAGGGTCTCCGTGGCCAACAAGGGATGAGTTCCCTGAGGAGGTCAGTTAGGAATGCCAAAGCGGGAGTTAAAATGAGGCTGGTCATCGATCAGAAAATGGCACGACGTGGGTACGTCACACAGTCAGAGCACTGAGAGCGGCAGCCCTGGGAACAACCGTCACACCGCATTGTGTGCTCCATGGTGATGTTATTATTCCAGAGAGAAGCTTCCTCCCCCGGGGACGTTCTGATTGAATGTGGCCAAGGCAGGAGGGCCAGGAGACAGCAGTGGCCTGGGAGGTGCCCTCCCTGTGAGTGGGGGGACAGCCCTCAGCCGGTGCCGGGCGGCCGAGTCAAGGACGAAAGGCCTGGCCAGTTCAGGTCCTTTCTGGCTGGCTCAGAAAAGAGAGAAATGGGACATGTGGGCTGGTGCGCTGTGTCACACGACAGATGACAGGGACAGTGGTGGCCACTCCAGCACAGAACAGGAGGCCATGGCTTGAATCACCAGGTGAAGAATTTGGGGGTGCTCTTAGGAAGAATTTATTCCCAGAATTATTCGACTCGGAATGGGAGCCTGAGGTCCGTGGTCTGTGGCTCCCTCAGCGTGTGTCATTGAGTGGGAGAACGGTCCCTTCTGCTCTGCGAGTTGACCTAAAACGACCTGGGTGTTTTCTTCCCCTCCCCCCACATTGGATGTGTTACTATGGAGATGACTTGCTCTGGACAGCTCCTGCAACACCAGCTGGGCTGCTCCCAGTCCAAAGCCATCCTCCCGTCTGCGCCGGAGGGGGGTGGAAAGAATGGAGAGCTGCCTCTGAGCATTGGTTTTTCTTTATTTTTAATTTGCTGAGTTTATTTGTATGGGCCCTCCCTGTGGTTTCTTCAGCTTGGCTGCCTCTAGAATGGGCATTTTAATAAAATCTCTACGTCTGAGCAATTCTGGGGCTCGCAGAGTGCAAGCTCCCCAGTCCCCCACCCTGGATCTAGGGGGGCTCCCCTGGGCGTTTCTAGCTGTAGGGGAGGCTGGGCAGACACCTGCGTTCTTGCTTCTGAGGGAATATGGCCTTCAGAGTGTAGTGGACAGCCCTCTGTCTCCGCTCTCCAGAGAAGCTTAGAATACAATGTGACTAAGTGTCCTCTTCTGGAAGAGACATGTTTGGGGAAGACCCCAGACAGGAGCTGAGATGCCCAGGGGCTGATGGCATGACCCAGAGGATTTCAGCGGCTTTGAAAACTGGCAGCACAAACTGTGGAGGCTTGATGGGGGTGGGATTGTGCAGACTGAGCACAGGGAGGGCCCCCCATCGAGCTGAGTGTCGGGCCGGAGGAGAGGGGTAGGCCTGAGGAAAATGCAGGTGACAGGGAAAGGGTGGCTCAGGGCACAGCACACAGAGCTCAGGACAGACGTGCAAGGACTGGGGAGAAGGCACAGAGGCCCCTTTGCAGAGAAAGCAAGGCCAGAAAAGGAGGGAGGGACCAGAGGGGAAAACAGCAGAACTAGAGAGGCTTTGAAGGCACCGGCAATGCCTGGTCCTCAAAGTGACTGCTTTATCTGCACGAACTGCAGCAGTGGGAGAGGTCGGGGTGTGGTTCGGCTGGACGGCCAGCAGAGGGATGGGTGGGAGGTCTAGAGCCCCTGTCACCTGTGGACCAGCAGCAATGCAAGGCTGTGCATCTGAATGGTCCCGAGCAGAGTCGCTCTTCATCGGGAGACACAGGATCCAGGTGGACACAGGAGGGGCCACCTGGGAGAGGGGAGTGCCTTCTGGTGAGAGGATTGTCTCTCCCTGTTACAGAGGGAACTCAAGAAGATGGGACCCTCATGAGAATCACTGCTGACTCTGTGTGGTGACAAAGCTCTGGCTCTGGGAGGGACACGGCAATCACCAGGGCTGCTTCCCATGAGCTGGCCACTCCATTAAAGCTGGCCACTGCGCGCCCACTGCACAGAGCCCACAGCCTGCCCGGCGCACCATCAGGGCCGCACGGGCCCGTGGACCGGTCTCCGGGAGCCTCTTTGGCCTGCGGCGGTGGAACAAGCCAGAGCAGCCCTGGCTGCCCTCCAACCCTGAGAGTCACTGTTTCCCCAGAGCAGCCGCAAGCTGTTTTTTCCCAGGGTGCTGCTGTCCGCACACCTGACCTCGCCTCTGAGCGTGTCACAGCTGCTGCGTGTGGCTGCTCCACCTGGGAAGGCAATGGGAGGGCTCCTGAGAAGACACGATGCCCTTAGGCCAGAGGCCTCCCAGGGGTGACGGCAGCCGACTGTTCCTGTGTGCGCACCAAGTGCTTTCTTCTCTCCCGGGTGCTGTGCCATTTAATCCTGCGTGAACCTCCACAGGCCAGAACCCTCACCAACCCCTGCTTTTCAGGCGAGGCAACAGCTCAGTGACTTAGCCAAGGTCACGAGTGGCTGGGAGTCAGATCCCAGGGACACCGAACCATCCATACAAAGCTTCCGGTGGAGAGTCTGTCTCATTTCTTGATTTCTCACTAACATCTAATGTTTCTATCTCTGTCTGACTTTCTGCATGTCTGTCTGTCCGTCTGTCACACACACACGGAGCCTGATATATTAATAGACAGGAGCTTGCTGCTCCAGCCCCTATGTTCACTTCCCACCTACGACATCTCATACATTGACCGCTGGGCTGCTCAGACCTGCTCTGACCATGACGGTCTGCTGGAGGCTTGGGTGTCAGATGTTGTATAAACAGGACCAGAAATAGACGTCTGGGGAAAGCGAACGGTCTCACTTAGAATGCTTCTCCCATTTTGCAGCTGGTGCCTTGATATATTTTTTTATGCCTGGAGCAATCCAGAAACAGTTTAAACCACTCATGGCCTTTATTTTTTTCACTTGATTTTCTGGTACCCCTTATGTAAGAAATTGGAACTGGAGCACAAAGTATAGCTTTGGGATTAATCAGTGGTGGGAACAAAGCGGTATCTTTGGAGGAGCCTGTGATAAAGTGCTTGTCTCGGGATCCACTGGCTTCCAGAGATGCCGAGCAGGGCGCTCCCAGCTCCCTCTGACTGACACAGCCGAGCCCCAGTCACACGCCTCCAACTCCCCCTGCATTGGTGCTTTCCACAGGAGGCCCGCCCCACTGCACCTACCCCACCACTGTGGGCCTGCAGAGTTCAGGGAGCAGGAATGGACTCAAATCTTAGCTAAGGAGTGAGCTCACAACATAACCCTGATTTTCACGGCCCTGCTCCCTCACCTGTGAGATGGACTCGTGCTCAGGATAATAGGGAGCAGTGAGTGCTCCGACCGCAGTGCCACTCTCCTTAGAGACTTTAAAGAACCATCTAGCCAAGATGGTGTGAATGCACGTAGGAATCGCCGCATTGGGGCGGGGAGACCCCCGGGCATGTTCTCCAGCTCCGGGAGGCTACGAGGCATATCCATCTCTGGGGTTCAGGGTCCAGCCCGATGTGACATGCACATAGTGGAGTCCATAATCCATAGCTCTGCCCTTAACCTTGGGCAACTGATTTCGCTGCCCTGGGCCTCAGCCCATCTCTGTAATATGACGAGGGGACTCCATGATTTCTAAGATGCCTCCGACTCTTAACAAAATGTTAGCAACTGTTAAGTGAATTCCTTCCACAGTTTTCTGGGTAGAGATGTTGAAAAAGCACACCAAATACGTGGTTTTCAAACTCTGAGTCTAAAATAATTAAATTTGCCTGGCTTCTATTGGATCTCATGGGTTATGTGTAAACACTTTAAATGTCCTAGATTTGTTTTCAACAACTACATCTGTACAGTAAGTCGAAGTAGGGACCACTCAGACGCCTGCGAATTGGTGGTGAGTGCATGCTGAAAATTGAACACAAATTCTCTACGGCTCATTGCAGACAAACTTAAATGAGCCTTCGTGGCATTTTCTCCTCTGAGCTCTCCTCTTTCCTCAACACTTCTTTGCTCTGCGCAGCGCCCATCTCTGGTCCTCGCTGCCGTCTCCCCCAAACCCTTGTTTTGATGACTGGGGAAAGAGGAATGAACCCACGGCCCCTGGTCAGAAGAGGCAGCCCTCTCCGTCCAAGACAGCAGTGCTTGGCGACTACTCTCGGTGTTGCCCACACGTCCCCACGTCCCCTGCACGTGGATTGGGGCCACAGAGTGACCCACGGCCTGTGAATGGAAGGGACACCACCACTTTGGTTTAAGGCAGTTAGGGACAGTTCTGAGTTCTCTCTGCCGTCGCCGTGACTTGAAGAACCTGATATGGCAGAACTGAAAGCTTCCTGGATCCCTGAACTACCGTTAGAGGGAAGTCACTGAGGAGCACAGCCTGGCCTGCATTGCACTATGACGTGATGGAAAATAAAACCGTGTTAAGTAACTGAGATTCCGTGGGCGATTGCTTCAGCCTGGCCTCATCTGTCCCTTCCAGAAGTGTTTCATGTAAAGGGGGACTCTAGGGAGACTAGCAATGCTGAACACGGTAGAAATACTTTCTCACAGTGGGATTCTGATACAGGCTCTAACCGGTGGCATCAGGGAACCTTCTCGATACCACGGAGTCAGAGAGAGTGCAGAGCAATCCTGCGTGCCTCCGAGTGGCCCTCCGCTGCACCGCAAACTTCAGAGGGCTCCCAGAGTGGAGATTTTGAGACATGACTCCTTTAGGCAAAAAATCACCAAGTTCAGTGTTCAGACAGAGGCAAAACGATGGAGCTAGTTTTCTAGAATGATCCTGAAAAAGCACCAGAGATAGAAAACCCCCTTTTTCCCCTGCTCCATCCTATTTTATCAATTATGAAAAGACCTAGTTGTTTCCCTCCAAAATATCACAAGGACCCAGAACATTTGATGATCTGGAGCCATTTAGGAAAGCCCTGGAAATAATATGACGAATGACAATACTGTGCCGCTGGTGAGTGAAGCAAGCCTGGCGTGACCGCCCTTGGGAAGACCTCCCTCCAGTGAGCCCTCCGGGTTTCGAGACTTATGCGGCTGGTGGCAGGTGCAGACTCGGGGAACGGCTGTCGGAAAGCAGGCAAAGCATCGCCTTGGATCCTGACTTTAAGTCCAACGTCATGAAAAGTGTCCCCCACCACACGACTCCTGATGAGAGCAGTCTGGCAGCGAGGCAGCTGGCTACGGTGTCCTGAGGATGCCATTCTCTCCCCAGGTCTGATTTCCACGCGTGCCCGTGGAGAGGGTCC
Organism: Trachops cirrhosus; assembly: GCA_028533065.1. NCBI lineage: Eukaryota > Metazoa > Chordata > Mammalia > Chiroptera > Phyllostomidae > Trachops > Trachops cirrhosus. Next base: position 34,341,173 of record CM052551.1, read on the forward strand.
CTCCCGCAACCCTGCCGCGGGTTTGCCCTCTGCTCCCACGAATGGGGCCAGAGCGGGCGTCCAAAGGGCTTATCGACACGTCGGGCACCCAGAGCCCCCTGATTAACACTCCAGATGCAGTCCCTTTGGGGCCGGCAGCCTGTGCCACCCAAGTCCCAACCAGTTTATTAGTGTAACCCAAAAGTGAACAGGGGATGGCGACGCAGAAAGACAAGCATGCGAGCAGCTGAAAGCACCCGGCTGTCCACCAGGAGGCACAATGAAGACATAGAAAGTGGCATTAAATAAATGAGGCTATTTGTATCTACTTGGAATGTCCATTGTCTTTAAAAAAGGAAAATATATATATATTTTTACATTGCAGTATATAAATCTAGACTCTACATGTACAGTATAAATACACAGGGTGAGCACGTGGGCACAGGTGGGTCGCCGTGGCTACTCTCTCGACCAGGCTGACAGCTCTCTGCTTCCTGTCTGACCCCCAAACCACGGAGTTCCGGCTGAGGCTACATTTGCTTCAGTGTCCGTGACGTCTAGCACCGCGGCCACCTCGCCTCCAGGCACAGAAGCTCGAATGGGACAGGCCGCGCACACAGAAGAAAGTGCTTTTCGACTCGCTGTGTCCCGTGGGTCCTGGCGACGCGCAGACGGTCTCGAAGGAGGACGGAGAGGAAATGTGAAGGCTTCCCAGCTGGTTCTTTGGTCCACGGCCACAAACCCCTCCACCCTCCCTGGGGTCTCCCCCGGGTTTCCCGTAGCTGTGCTCAGCACACAAACCCCACGTGACCTCTCACAGGATTGGGGGGAGAAAGCTCCATGTCACCATCTACACTTTATACGTGGTTTCGTTCTTTATTTTTGGAATAAAAACTGCTATTTTGAGAATTTTTTTTCTGAGAAAGAGCAACCTTCTGAAAGTGCTTCTTACCCATGTCAACCTCCCACATATGGCTTTTCAGTTCAAACCCCAGCACAGCTCAAATTTGGAAGCGGGAGGGTGATGCTGTCACTAGAGGGAAAAAAGTCACAGGACAGCGACACTGCGATAGCAAGTGTGGGGACCTGAAAAAAAATGTTACTGAATCCATCTGGGAGAGCGGGCCTCTCTAGAAATGCAGCCCCATGCCCCCCGCCCCCGCCCTGTGATGCGGCGCAGTAATGCTACAAAAGTTAGTACGTAAAACAGGACGCCGCGGTCAGCAGGCAGCGTCTTCCGAGGGGCTGCTAACGGAGCAGCCCCCGCTTAGAAATCTTTCACAGGCTCAAAATGATCCGATAAGAGTCCATTGCAGTAGGACTTTCTACACCTGAGGAACAAATTGCACATAATACAGAGCTGCTACGATCCAGATGGCGAAAGACTCCAGACATGGAGTTTTACATGCAAAAGGCAATCGGAAAAGGCTGCGTGACCCGAGAACATGGCTATCGGCGCAGTAACGATTGCGACATGCCCGTCGGGGTGGGGAACAGAAACACGGAGCGGCCGCCACACCTCAGGATGGGCCCCTGTGGACTCCACAAGTGTCAGACGCCGGACAGGGCGGTGGGCTGGGCCTCCGAGGCTCCTCCCTGCCCCCCTGGGGCCGCCGGAGGCTGGGGTGCGGGCCGAGGCCGGCAGCCACGGGCTCATCCGAGCCCTTCCCACAGCGGCCTTTCACGGAGCCCGTGGCACTGCCCACCACCGCAGCTGTTCCCCTCTGGTGGCACCTGACTGAGAAACTCGTCCTCTCCCTTAATAGAAACAGTCTGGACTTCGCATAATACTGGCACAAGGACGCTCTGGTTCCCAGGACTGGACCCACTCGCTTGGCAGGCAGGAAACCAGATTCTCAGTTCCTTCCATCTCCCTGTAAAAAGTGACCTCGACTCCCCAGGCCACTGTGCAAATTGTTTTTTCCATAATCCAGAATGTCCAAGCCTCTCATATATTTTATATGTACACATACATACCAAATACATATAATATGTACTTATACGTGTAGATAACTTTGCATTTCAGTCTCAGATAGGTCGAGGAGAATCCGTGAACTGCTCATCCTTTTCACGGCAGATTCACCTCCGATTTCCCCAGGAGGCCTTGCGCACCGCAGGTACTCAACAAGTATCTGCTGACGTCACCGAGGACCCTCTAACACTGGACGGTAGTTGCAGTCCCCACGGCCTGTCCTCAGCCCCACTCTGCCGCCGTGGGCGAGCAAGGGGCCGTCGGTCCCCCCTTCAGAGGGTGATTTTGCTGTGTCTGTTGCTCCAGCAGCCCCGCTTAGCTGTCCTGGGCAAGGTCAGGCTGGTCCGGCTTCGCAGTTTCACCTGGTCCTCTGCGGCGTTCTTTTTGCGCAAAATGAAGTCAAAGTTCACCTGGCTGTTCATGGCATAAAAGACGTTTGCCGAGTCTGGGATCACGAGCTCTAGAAGAGATGAGCACAGAGAGGTGGTCAGCGTGTGCGGGCCAGCCCAGCATGGCCAGGGGCCGGGGGAGAGTCTGCCCAGGAACGAGGCTGGGACTACAGCCCTCCGCCCTGTCCCTGGAATGTGAAAGGAACCAGGGAGTCACCAACCCTCCCTCCCCAAGTAAGACAGGTTCCTGTAACTTCTCACTCCCACCTTAGAAAACAAAACCTAAGTGCAAATATCATCTTAGAAATTCGACCCCTGAACTAACATTCACAGGCAGAGTGTTTTAACTGGAAAGGAGTTCTGGGGGGGACAGAGCCCGAGCGAATTTAAATGACATACCCGAGATCACAGCCAGCTATGGCAGAATGGGACTAGAACCTCGGTCTCCTTCCTCCCTAGTCTATTTCCCACTCCGAGATGCAGCTTTTCTGAGACTGCGAGGATCCGCTGACATGGGGGTGGGGGGTAGGAAATCTACAGTGTTTTCCAGAACTCTCTACTTGGAGTATAGAAACACTTTTGAGGTAATCCCTAATCCACCCAGTATTTTATTCCTTCTGAGGCCCTGCTTCGTCAAGAGCTTGCATTTTATACGAAGCAGCGTCCCTCTGAGACAGCGAACAGCTGTCTCCTTCCATGATTCCCAGGTCCATAGCTGCAACTTCTGAGCAAGGGGTATTCCAGGTGTGATACGAAGTTATTAAGCAAAGTTATTTTAACTCACTCGTATTTTTGAAAGAAGGTATGTGCTACTGGGCACCCAGGGGCCACTGGAACCTAAACACCGGAAGGGGGACTACGAAAGGTAAACTGCAAGTGCAGCTCTGTGGCAGTGGCGGGGAGGCCACGCGTGGGGCACCTGACGGCAGAACTGGGGGAAGTCGACCCGCGCTGACTGCAGACGCTGAGCTCCGACTGCAGGATGGACGCAGTCGGGTTCTCCATGATCGTAAAGAACAACTCCGGCCAAGTGCCCCCACCTCTCTCTCACCCACACGTTCCCACTTAACTACTAAGCACCGAGGCCGGGGAGGTCGGCAGCCCGGCCAGGGCCGCGCCGTGGCAAACGAGGCCGGGCCCGGCCACACCTCGGGGTTCCCGGGTCTTCGGACCCACCAGCCTCACCTGAGTGTTTTCGTCGGCACTGCAGTAAAACTCAGGAGACCTCATTTTAGGCTTAGAATTTTAACCGAAACAACATCGAACTATATCTCATAACTGCGACAGGTGTACCCTGCAAGCTAGCGCTCAGCGGAATGAATGAGAACATTCCCAAGGAGCAGTTGTCAAAGAACTTTCTCGGAGGCTTCCGCCCTTCATCCTGGGGACAGGCACCACTAAGTCCGGCTGCTCTCCTCTGGGGCCCTTCCGCCCTGGGAAATGAGACTCGTTCTGACTGAGTCCCTTTCTGGGATGCGACAGGGTGTGGAGGAGCTGTCTCCCAGCTTCTCTCCGCCTCTCGGCAAACACAAGCCCAATTCAGACTGGCAAACAGGCACACCGGGGTGACTGTTTGCCCAGTGTTTCCGTAAGAGGCATTTCTTTGAGGAGTGGGTTCTAGGCGAACCACAACGATGCACACGACTGCAGAGGCTGCTGCAGCTGGCGTGCACACCCGGCGGGCACTCCCCACGGGGCAGAGGAGGCGCCTGGCCCCCTGCAGACACCCAGCAGAACCCCCAGGCCCCCGCCCTGGCCCAGGGAGACACCCGACGCTGGGATTGTTTACAACAAACCGGCAGCGGGCATTCTCAGCAACGCGTAGACGTAAGAAGGGCTATTGGGGCGGGAAGCAGCCTGAGACGCTTAGTTCTACCAGTGAGGCAATGGCGTGGCCCCCACGCAGCTCTGCCTTTGCACAGTTAAACCCCCTCTTGGTTCCATTTAAAAGGAAGACACTGCACCCATGTTCTGTCTTTTAAAGCCGGGCGACCTGCCGTGGGGAGGCGAGAAGGCGCGCGCCCACCTTTGTCCTCCGAGATGACCTGCACCAGCTCGTACTCCTCGGCCGGGTCGGAGTCCAGGTTGTGCTTCAGCATCGCCCTCTGGATCACGGCGGGGGTTTTGTCCTGGCTCGTCAACTGCAAGGGCAGGGAGCGGGGACACAGTGTTCAGTGGCACCTTTCCCCAGACAGTTCTCCTGGCCCTCTTGTCCTCGCCACCCTGAGCCTCCCAGGAAAATGGCCTCAGCAGTCACAGGACGATGGGTCACCTACATTCAGCCGCCTACTATCCGGGGCCAGTGTCTTCCCCATTAAACTACCGAGAAGGCACGCCTTGCCTGTCTCCCTCGCACTGCCTGAGGTTCCAATGAAAGACGTCCTCTGAAAAATGTACAGTGTTTTCAGTCTGGGACCAAAGTTATCCTTACCTGCTGAGCTGTGGCCAGAGCACTGGCTTCAACCTGGGGGTCAGAAATGGCCAGTTCTGCACGCTGACCATTTCAAAAAAACACAGTGACCTATGACCCAGCAATCCTACACCCGGGTATGGCCAAGAGAAAGGAACACATACGTCCACAAGAGGACTCGCACGCAAATGCTCCTAGCAGGCTTATTCATAATAGCCAAAGACTGGAACCAACCTGGATCTCCATCGACAGGAGAACAGGGAGTGGATGAAGGAATTGCAGTATGTTCCCAGCAGAACACTCATCTGCAGGTTAAAGGAAATGACACACGCAATGCTGGGGATGAATCTCTAAAACATGAGATTCAACATGAATTTGAGCCAAGGAAGTCACACACAAAAGATCACATGCTGCAGGAGTCAATTCCTTTAAAAACAGGCCAAACTCACCTGTGGTGTTAGGAGACTAACTTGAATTAGCCTTAACCTTGGCCAGGTTAAGAGGGGATTGGATTGAAGGGAAGGACGAAGGAAGGTTCTTTTTCTAGACTCGAGGTGACGGTCACATATATAAACACAGACACGGACACAGACAAGAAGAGGCAGAGGCAGAAGTAAAGTCACTGAAACCCAAAGACCTAAACACAAGATCTCTGTACGTAGTTGTTTGTGAATTATGTGTCAATAAAAACCAGCTTCTAAAAGTTTAAAAATATAAATCTAACGTTTGTTAAAAAGTACGTCTCCCCTCACCACCAGTCCTGACTTCTCCCCTTCATCCTCGCCCATCAGCCACCCACTGGCAGGGTGCTCAGGACAGAGGGCTCACATATATACCATCCCTTGGGCGACTTCTTTAAATAGGAAAGGAAGAAAATGAAAACACAAATTGTTCTTCCTTAAAAATAAAAACTGTTCTCACCAGGCAGTAAAAGGAGAGACGGCCGCAGAAACAAACAGCAAACAGAGAAGCCGAAGTCCCCCAGAGAACGGCGTCGCTGGGACCCGGGGACAGTTGGGGGCAGCAGCTGGCATTTGCGATTCAATAAACAACGTGCATCACAACGAGTCCTTGCAGGCGAAGAAAGACCTTGCACATCTGTCCATTACTAAAACATCTGGCACACCCACTTACGAGGGAGAAATAAGGGCACGCACAATTTTAAAGGAGGGAATATGTTGTTCTCTGGTTTACGGAAAATAGTCCCACAGCTGAATTCAAGTGGACAAGGAGCGTGGAGCCAGAGGAGAAAGGACACCACGGGGGGGATGGCGCCTGGGGCTGAGATGGTTAGTGAGCCCCACTCAAAGAGAAAGCCAGGCCGCCCTCATCTTCTTACCTCCACCTTCCCCAGCTGTGTCCAAAGGAGGGCGGGAGAGCCCGGGGTTTTCCTGCAGGGCTAAGTACTTGGTCCCACAAAAGCCACAGAGGGAGACTGAGGGTCACAGTCCGCACTGACAGCTCCAGTGATCGCGCAGCTGCCTGTTGAGGCACGTGTCGCCTTCACGCACCTCAAGTAGGAAATGAAACAGTTCCCTGCGCCCCTCCCCGAGGGGGGTTTCCTAACACCCCGGGTTGGTTTAGCCTGTTTTTGAATGAACAGACTCCCACAGGACGTAATCTCTTGTGCCTTGTTTCTTTGGCTCCACGTAATGTTTCAGAGGTTCGCCTGCGCTGATTGTTGCACGTATGAGTTCTTAGTTCCCTTTAGCGCAGAGTCACCCTACAGGCACGTAGGTGAGACTTCCTCCTCTGGCAGGCACATGTCAGAGGGTCCAACGGAACAAACCATGCTGACGATACAGAAACAACACGATGACCTTGACCTCCTTGACCAGCCCCTCCCCCTTCTGTCTCGGCCTACACCCATCCCCCCACGAGCGGATCCACCCAGTGGGGCTGCACGGCTCCCAGTATTCGACTCTGGTACCAACCCGTATTTCTGACCATCTACTAGACAATGCCATGTGGGTATCCTACTGGTACCTCCAAATTCAATGCCCCCACACCTCCTCCTCCAGCAGGTCCTGTCTCACTTGGCAGGACCAGCATCACCAAGCTGCCCGGACAGCTCTGAGTCCCCCCTTTCCTCGTCCCCAACAACAGTAACCAAACGTTGATAACCGGACAAATGGATTCTACAGTCACATGACCACCAGCCAAACCCTCACCTTCTCCTACATGGACCGTGACCGCAGTTTCCTAACTTGCTTCCCCATCTGCAGCCCAACCCTGTACTCCAGCCCCGAGACACCACAATTCTCAGTTCTTTTCTACTGAATAAACCCGATCGTATCTCAAAAGCCTTCGATAAGACCCTATGGCCAGTGGGACGAACGCAAACTCCTTCGTATGGGCCTTTGGCCCTTTATTGTCTGGTCTGACCTCTACTAGAGTATTTAGAACACTTTGAATAATGCTTTATAATCTCTCTTTTGATAAGTTCCTCAAAGCCAGAAACGTCTCATTCACCTGCCTATCCCCAAATCCTCGGCCAAAGACTAGTACACAACCAAGTTCAAGAAATATTTAGCTGGTTTGATGCATGCTTTAGCAAAGCTTTCCTTCAGAAAGTTGAAGGACAGTCGCCTCCACACCACTGTGTCATATTCTGAGCTGAGCTCGGAAGCACTCAAAGCGCACTCCAAGAAGGCGAGCGATGGCGATGAGACGCAGGGTACCGTGGGATCGCGCTGCCAAGCAGAATGTGCTTTCCAATAAGCGATATGCCCTGTGAGCTAAAGACTCTCTTCTTGGGATAAACACGCGGACCTCACACGGTGCACGCACCAGGAGGCTCTGTACTCCAACAGACTGCCACTGTCCAGAACTTCTGGGACTGTGCTCAAGGACACAGTTTTCATGAGAAGCTCAAGAAGTCCAGTCTCATTTGTTTGTAGGCATACCATATTTTGCCACATATAATGCAGACCCATGTTTTTGGTCCAAGCTTTCAGGAAAAAAAATCTTTTGTTTTAATTCCATTTTTGATTTATTTATATTTAGAAGCAAAATAAATTATCATATTCCAGGGTATAGTTTTTCATATGGACATCATTATTACTTTCTAAAGTTATAGTTTTAATGCATGAGCATAAATAAAAAAATTAAAAACATTTATATACATATGGAATTAGCACTACTCATATATAATATGCATCTTTATTGTTCCCTCAAAAACTTGGGCAAAAAACTGTGCATTATACACGGCAAAATATAGTAGTTCCTTGTAGACTCAATCTGTATTTCCAGCCTGATCATCCAATTTATTGAGTTGGATTCCAAATGACTTAAAAAAAATTCACCACCAGAGACATTACTAGGACTGCGTGGCCATTTGTTTACAGACCCAGACAGGGACCTCCACAGGAGGACCCCTGAGGCGGGGTGCAGCAGGGGCGCCCCCCTGGCATCTGTCATACCGCCGACAGAGCAGACAGTTTTGAAGAGGGTGACACTGACCTGGACGATAAACGTTAGCACATTTTAAGATGAAAGAGTGTGCCCTACACGCACTGCTGGTGAGCAGGCATTCACAAGTGTGCATCACTGGTGCGTGCCCAGGGAGATCTGGAGACACGTGCTCTGGCACTAAATACGCTTTCAGCGTGAGTGCGCACGCATGCGCCAACAGGGGGTGTGTCCCGGGGCGGTCCGAGCGCCTCACCATGATGCTCTTGTACATGTTGCCGTTGTTGTCCTCCACGCTGATGCGGATGATGCAGGAGTCTTCGAGCTGCTGGTTGTACACGGGAGGCGGCACTGTCGAGGTAATGGACGTCACAGAGACGGAGCGCTTGTGGACCTTGGGGTTGTTGTTGCAGGGCGGAGGGGAGGACAGGGGGTTGGCTAAGGACGACATCCCTGAGGAGCTGGTGTCCATGGAGTGGATAGAGGAGCAGGAAGAGGACGACTCGGAGAGCTGCAAGAGTGAGCAGGCCCCAGAGGGGCACGGGACTGTTAGAACCTCGGCCAACAGCGTGCGTCGCAGTTCTCAAAGCAGAGCTGCTGGGACCGACGCATTTCGGTGACTTCCTGCACGCAGCCCACAGCGCACAAGCATCGCGTCTCTCTCGGGCAGGCACCCCCAGCGCAGATACCAACCAGGGACTCCGTACTTGACCCAGTCACCCTACAACTGTGTGAGGGAGGGGGTTCTCTCCGGTCCTGTTATTAGCTGCTCTGGGGGACGTGAACCAGCAGATGGCAGCAGATACCAGAAACCAGAGGCAACGTGGGCTCCCAAAGGAAGCCGGAAGCTTCCAGGGCAGGAGGAAAGAGAGCCTTACCCGCAGTTTATCCCGTCCCGCTTGCTTTGGGCGGGAATGGTGCCTGAGATCCCACAGGGAGCATTTCTATCCTGTCCCCACTTTCCAATCAGACTTTGCAGCAGGCGAGAAATGTTGGTATTTTTAGAACATTCTAAGGCAGGCCACAATATACAGCCCTGTGTGAAACACTGGTCCTGAAAAGGCCCCAGGAGGCCAGGGGCCCACTCCCCGTCCACTGCCGAGGGTCCGAGGCCAGAGAGAAGACTGTCGGCAGTGCCACTGGACGTGCTCCCCAGTTCTCTGGCTCCCGTGGCCAGGCGCGCAGAGCAAGGGCCCGGCCGGCTGCTGATGGCAACGTGGTGAATGGACTTGAAGGGACACTGTACCCCATTACCTCGGTGATACTTATCACTGTGGGGTTGTGATGAGCTCTCATCTAGCTTGAGAACCAAAGGCAGAGCATCATAACAATGAGGGGAATAAGAGAACAGCATCTTGCCCAAGGGAACACAGCCTGTGAGCAGCCCTACCACTTTCCGCATTTGCTTCTGGAACCGCAGTGCACGTTTTCCCGTTGTTCACCACCCCACGGACAATTGAGGAATGAGGTGCTGCACTGAATGTGCTTTCTGATTAACTACAGAGTTTTCTGCGTGCACACCGCTGATCAAAGACGTGGGATGATGCTCCACTCAGTCAGTGGTGTTCCAAAAAGTCATTAAATTGAATCATTCTGAGTATCAGTTGGTGTTGTAGAAAAATGACAAATGATTTCTCAGGAGTTAAGCCAATTACACCACTTAATCCTATCAAATAATCTGCAAGCTGTTTAAAAAATAAATAACATTAATTTCCTCCGCACCAGCTTCCTTCTCCACGGAAATGGAGCACAGAAATTCAGCTTTCTGGTCGCCTGGCTTCCAAGCACAACGGAGTCTGCTCCACTGTACTTCCTGTGAGCGTCGGCCTGCGGCACAACCGCTCGGTGAACTCCACCGCGCCGCTGGCTCCCCTGGAGCCCCGCACGCTGCTGCGCCAGCTCTGGGACGCCGGGGTCGGTAACTGGGCTCGGCCACACAGGGTTCAGTTAGGTTTCCCCTCACGCTCCCGAGGGCACCCACGAGTGGCAGGGCGCCAGGGCTGCCTGGCTGATGGTGGGTGGCTGGCAGCCGACCGGTCGCCCTGCCCGCCCGTGCACCGCGATGGGCATCCACCACGAGGGGGTCCATGTCCCAGTTACTGGGTCTGTTTCAGCACCTTCTTTCTCTTCCATATAAATCCATTGTCCTTCCTTAGATTTCCCACGACTTTAATGAGATTTATAATTACTTAAGATAAAGCCTTGACGATAAAGCTGGGAGAGAGCAGCTCTACACAGACCGCCTGAGGAGCCTCCAAATTCTTAATGAGAACTCACTCTGAGGAGTAAGTGGGAGAATAAGCGTTTGGACATCACGATCCGGGGAGTGAAGCGTAAGGGCCTGTCAAGAGGTGAGTAGGGAGACTTCACGTTTTGACAGATTCAGCGCTGCAGGTCAAGGTCACAGAGAATGACCACATCCTGGCTTAGGGGAACACCTGAGAAAATGGCTGTGGGTGTTTGCAGAGGTTTTCCCTAAAATTAGGAAAACGTTCCCTGGGTTTCAAAACAGGCGAGAAATGCAGCTGGGGCGGCCTGGCTCTCCCCAGCCGGAGGGACCCGGGCAGGGCGGGCGGCCTTCCTGCCCTGGCTGCGGTGTGGCGAGGCCACCCGAGGACTCCCCGGTGGCTGCCGTGCTGGTAACTGGACGTGAAACAGTGCAGACCCCTCGCAAAACGGACATAAACAACACGACGGGACTGTCACCAACACGCCGCCTCTCCGGCCTGAGCACAAGCAAAGGGCCAGACGTCACTTACACAGCACGTTCGGTGGCCAGAGCCTCCCCGAATGCTGCAGGCCTTAGTCACGTCAGAGTTGATGTCTTTGACCCTCGCTCGGGGACTGGCAACCGAAGCAGACGTTAAGATTAGCGCGGAAGATTAGGACCACGGGTCTGCTGCCTCCTTTTCCCTGACCTCTGCAGTGTGGAAAACGGAAACTCCCGGTGGGAATCCTCTTATCGCCTCTCCTTTTATCACTCTCCTTTTGGGGGACGTGGTAGGCTGTGTCACTGTTACCAACCCCTTCCCCACCCCTGTATCCCTGCCCTTTGCCCTGCGACTCCCCAGTTCCTCCCTCCCACGGCCAGGGGAGTAGAGTCCCCTGCCTCCTTTATTTGTGGGGATTTGGCCACATGATTGGCTTTGGCCAACAATATATTGAAGGTATGACCCAGGTGAAGGCTTCCTGTGTGCTTATAGGGTTGGAACTGCCGTCTGCTCACCTGCCTTAGCACGCTAAGAACATGCCTCGGGGAGCCCTTACTCCAAAAAGAACAGAAGGCAGACAGGGCAGGCCCGGCCCGAGCCGAAGGAACCAGCCTGCGTGCACGACCCAGAATGACAGGCTGCCGGCTTAGGGGCGGAGTCTGCAGCGGTTTGCTGCACGACGTCGTTGCAGTGAAAGCCTGACGGAGACAAGCTGTGAGACCCAGAAGCGGACACATCTCTGTCTCGTGACTTTGCTGCTCCTTTGAAGAAAACCCTACATCTCCTGGACAGAGTGTAGCTCCCGTTACAGGTTACACTCCCTCAGCTGCCTCTGGGTGTGGGTGTGGAGCGACAGGGCAGAAGCTGGAGGGGTGGACCCCCACGCCCTTTGCCTTCAGACCTGAATCTCCGAGGAACGCGTCCCCAGACAGAGCTCTGCTCCTGACACCGCCTGAACACGTGGCTTTCAGACTCCCCTGCAGTGATAAACTTGACAGCGCGCATTCCCCGGTCTGAGTTAGGGATTAGGGGGAGGGACTGAGTACCTTTTTCTGAGGCTCATCAGGCGTGTCCATGGGCGTGATGGAGCCCTCCTCCGCCTCTGAGTGGTTCGACTCGCAGGACGACACGCTGACGGAGTCCATGCTTTCGCCAGAGCTCCCGCTGGCTGTGGACTTGGGCTGCTCCTTGGCAGGGGTGCTACTGGTGATGATGTCTGACCCCAGAAACAGCCTGCAGAGAGCACAGGGCCGGGCGTTCCGGCTCTTACACGTCTGGAATCCGTGACTGAGCAAATGCCGGGTCCGGCACAGATAACGCCCCTTGTTTATGACAAAATCATAAGCATGTCATTCCGTGACACAACAATCTCACACTCAGCCACACCATATGACATTCTGGGTGACACGTTCAAATTAAAACTATAAACCATCACACCCATATTATTACCCGACCAAGCACACTCGGGCAGGCCTTCCCTCTGCCAGACCCGGCACTTTGGTGTTAATTAAGTCCTTGATACTTTCTTAGTCCTGTGTGCCCTGTCATTGTTAGTTTAGGAGAACATTTGCTACAAAGTTTCTAATAGATCACAGTCAACATCTTGTCCCAATAGATTATTTCCAACCTCAAAGAACACCCGGGGTGCTTAGGGGAACAAAGGGCCATGTTAATCTGAAGTCTTTCTAGGTCAAGGGTTCTCCATTTTTTAGCAGTCTGTGGGCCACTTGGGCAGGATCAGAAAATGAACTCGTCATGAAATGAACTCCGCGAGGCTGAGGAAGACGGGCACTGAGCTGGACGAGAAACCGCGGAGGGAGGCAACTCCTGTTCCCTACAGTCGGGTGAGCTGCAGTGACCGCAGTCTCTTCACCATCAACAACTAGATAGGAAACATTAAAACATCTTTTTAAAGTTGGGCAAGATAATAAGGAAAGCCCCTACAGGCTAGAAAGGAAAAGAAAACTGAAAACCAGAAGCACGCGAGCCAGTTCTGCAGCTGCCCTGGATGCGGAGTGGGCGGTGCCAACCTTGGCGAACCCGGGACATGGATCTTAACACATACACAGGCCCCACAGGTCAGAGGTGAGGGCTGCTGTCTGCATAAGCCAGGGAGTTGGCACTGAGACCCCTTACGCAGAGCCAGGACCCTCAGAGGGCTGAACCCCCAGTAAAAAGATGGGCTAGAAAAGCATCTTCCCGTTGGCACAGGGAGACAGTAGGGCGGCTTCTCTGTCCTCACAGGAGCCTGGGTGGAGAAAACGTCTCTCCGGAAATCACGGGCGCTCTCAGCCAGCCCCCCCGCTCACATTTGCTACCCACGTGGTCTAGGAACTCCAGGCCAGTGACACTTCTGAGGAAACCAGACTTAAAAAAAAACAACAAACCGTTCTAGAGAAATAAACCTTCAACTCAGGCTGCAGAGAATTCCCTGATAAAAATGAGCTCACAATACAAACTCATAAAATGCATGCAAGAAAATATCCTACCCAAAGGGAGAGTCCACAAGCATAACACACAGCAGGTTTAGACTCCTGAGACCTTCAGGTACAAGAACTGTCAAAGAAAACCCCTAATAATGTATTCATTCATCTGACAAATATTCGAGTGTCTACCATGGACCACTCTATAAAATAAGAGTATTTTAAAAGTATTAAAGATACAAGAAAAGAAATTGAAAACAGGTATTAAGAGCAGGATACTCTGGCAAATGTAATTTGAAAAAAATTTCACCTCTAGAGTAAAACAGTGTAGTGATTTAAATTAAAGACAGTGCAAGGATTAAATAAGTGTCGAAGAGGAAAAGGGTGCACTAGATGATAGATCTGAAGACAATCCATGTAAATAAGCATCAAAATGAGAGACACGGAGAATAAGACAGGTTAACAGACACAGCACAGAGTAAGAAATGCCCGGGCGTGTGTAGGAAGAGTCCTGGCAGGAGCCAGTTCAGAGAACAGATGAGGGACCACATCTGAAGAGAACGTAGCTGCGAAGGTTCCAGAACTAACAGACCACATGGATCCTCAGATCCAGGGACCACAGCTAGGGTAATGGGATAAATAAGACTTAACCCCCACTTCAGCTGCATAATAACATATAACAAAGAGAAGGAATTCTTAAAAGCAATAGGGTGAGGTGATAATACAAAGGAACAGTAATTAAACAGTTATCAGACATCTTAAAAGCAACCACAGAAGTCAGAAAACACGGACTAATGCCTTCAAAGTGCCGAGTAAAAAAAAAAAGCAGCCATTCTCGAATTCTGTACCCATCTAATATAATTCCAAGAGTGAGGGAGAAATACTGTCTCAGACAAAGGCTGACAGGGTTCCCCATGAACAGACAACATGGAAAGAAGTAGTGAGAGGGGGAATAAGAAGCAAGAAGGAATGGCACATCCCCAAACAAGCACTGACTATATAAAATAACAGTAACAGAAACACTAAGGATGACCTTGATTTTTATTAAGTATCTTAGGAATCATAAGCTCAAATTCCAAGACCTGGAGCATACTTTTTCTGCCTCCTCGCCACCCCTCCGGCCCCATTTTCCAGGTCACCTCCTTCCTCGGATGTCCAAGGACTACTGGGGCCAGGGCAGGAAGGGCCACACTCTGACCGCAGTCCACAGAAGAAAAACAGCGCCGCTGTCTCCCGCCTCCATGGACTACAAGGTAGACCTTCCCGTGCGGGTCCTCAGCCCATTGTCTGAGTCTGTAGCTTAGAATGACATTGTTCAAAGACCAAAGGTTTGTCCAGCTGTGCGACTTAATGAGGTCGTTCTGCTTTGTAAAGGTTAATTCTGATTCAATATGAGGCATCTCCAACCTTCAAACAAGGCCCCCCTTCCCCTAGGGCTCCAGATACTCTCCAGCCTCTGAGTAAATGGATCATTAAATGTAGGGGGAGCGAAAACCACATTTTCCATATCTGTAAAAATGCTAAGGCCATAAAATCTTGAAAATATATGAAAACACCCTTATATGTATAATACAAAAAATAAGATGGGGACTTTGACCTCTTTTATTCAAAATAAATGTTCAAACTCAACCACAGATACCAAGGATTAAACTGAAGCATCTTGACAAGGTTCCACTAGTGACAGAGGTGTGTCAAGTGTCCTCCGCACTCTTTGTGGGGCTCTGAGCCCTGGCAGCCCTGCCTCTCCTGGACGTCCCAGGAGTGTCCTCATAGCGCTGTGTGCTCGCCAGGGGTGGTGCCGAGACAGGACGCAGGGAGGGGAGAGTATCCACACAGTGCGTGTGGATACTTGGGTTGGAGCAGTTATATAGGGATGGGTGTGCGGTGGCAGCCACCTGAGCACAGGGGAAGAAAAGCAAGTGGGCAAAGGTGGTAGCACGTACAACGGGATCTGCCTGTGCTGCCCTCCGATGGCCCAGAAACCCCCAGAGCTTCCTGATGCCGAGAGGCCCTGCGTCCCTGCACGCCCGGGTCAGGGAGCCCGGCTCCCGGTGCAGGCGTCGACCTGACCGGCTGCCCAGGCGTGGTCAGGCCTTTGGGTTTTTGCAAAAGAGAGCCTGTTCTCCCCCATAACCGCAGCAATGAAAAGTTAGCAAGATACGATGGAAAATTCCATGAAGGTGAATGTGAAAGCTCATAAAGCTGGCGTTCAGGAGGGCCCAGGTGGACATTGAAGCAGAGAGAGAGGTCGGGCAAGACATCAGGATTACCTTCAAAATGCTTTCTATAAAATCACATGCTCCAACCTATCCTCAAATGCCTCCTGTCACCCGGTAGACATCAGGTAGGAAGAAGCCTGAGCAGCTTCTGAGAGTGGGAGACCACACGGTCCACACCCCGAAAGGGCCTTTGTGTGCTCCACTGGGGAAATGGCAATACCCAGCTTCATGTACCATCCCTGCCTTAGAGCAACTCACCGAGGTGGGTGGAGAGACAGTGCAGGGAGTATCAAAAACTCATAAAAACACTCAGAATCCTGACCCTCCCCCCACAAAAAAAAAGAAAAAGAAAAAAAGAAACACAGATTCAAAAAGTAACAGAAAGTTGTTCCATAAACAATAACGGTAGCTTTCCATGGAGAGCGAGGTGCTGTTTGGGGTGTTATGACCCCTACGACCCCGCTGGTCCTGGCAGCAGCCCACAGAGGGGGTCACTTTACCCTCGTCTCACAAACCACAGAAGAGAAATCCACACAGTAAGTAACTGGGCGGGCTGACGTGTCAGCTGAGCGTGGCTCCCAGGCCCACTCCGCCACGAAAAAACTGGCCAGTATCCAGTCACTGCCCGTGCTTTTCCCTGGCCAAAACTTGTGTGTCACGGAAAGGATGAGACACAGGTGTGTAGCCTCAAAGGCAAGGGAGGTCCGGGCAGCTGGAGAATGAGGAGTAGAGTGAGCAGGACAAGGAGGAGAGATGGTAAGGGACAGGAGGTCGGGGCTGGGGAGGCGCTGCAGACCCTGAAGCCTCCTGAGGGCCACTGCCGGGACTCCGGATTTTGTTCAAGAGGAGACAGGTATAGGAAGAGGGCTCCAGAGGGCCTCTCCTCTGCCCGGCACTGAGCTGAGCAGACAGCCATGAACACGAGGGGCAAGGTTCCTCTTTCAGGCGGCTGACATCCATGGAAGAAAGAGCCAGTGTGATTGGCGGTGATCGGGGTAGACAGCCGCTTAGAGGGGCACTGTCTCACGAGGTGACGCTTTACCAATGTTGACCATGGAGCAAGGGCACGCCAGGCCAAAGAAGCAGCTATCACAAAGGCCCCAAGCGAGGCTGCTGTGGCTGCGGGTGGCGGGGAGACGGGTGAACAGGTGATGGGTGAGGGGACCGTGGTCAAGAAGGCTGGGGAAGACGGTGCAGGGCCTAGTAAACGAGAACAAGGAGTTCAGGGGCTATCTTAAAATAAAACCACTGGAGCTTTTCAGCAAGGAAGGGATACAGTCTGGTGCACATTTTACAAGGCCACCAGACTAGTGGACAAGGGACTGTTGGGAGAGGGGCAGGCCGGAAGCTAGGAAAGGTGCAGCTAGATTGTTCTAGGCAAGAGGTGGTGGTGGTTCCCGCCAGACCCCACAGTGGGGAAGAATGAATGGATTTTCATGACAGAGAGAGGAGCTATTTAACAAGTGAGAGAATTGTTGAATTCACTGCCTCTCCCCAACTCTGACAGGACCCCCCTCGAGGCCTCCGGGGCCCCTGAGGGACACTCACAGGCTGAGCCTCTTCACCATGCTCTTCCGAGGCTTGGGCGAGGTGGCGCTGGTGTCGGGCGTCGCTTCGATCTCACAGGACAGGGCGTAGCTGGGGAAGAGAAGGGGGCGAGGGAGGTCAGAGTTGAACAACTGAAGAACAGATTTACATTCACATGATTTGCTGGTTTTATTTTAGAGGAAGGTTCTGATTATTCGAAGTGAAGACGTGTACTATGTTGTCCTATCACCCATGTCAGAGGTACTGACTTAATGGCCAGATCTTCCGAATTTGCATATGTGCCTCCGCCCCGCATCCCATACCATCACACAGACTGAGGCTGATTAGTTCCACCTCGAACCGTGGGTTTGTGTTTTGTGGCAACATCAAAGGCTGATACCGATCTCTTTCCTGATCATGCTCATCCCACTGCTAAGTCAGGGGAAGAATCATCTCTTCTCCGCTACCTCCCTCCTATTGCTTTGTGTGTGTGCACACGTACTTAACTTACTTTTTTCTCTAAGTTTCTTTGAAAGAAGAGACTTCTGTAAACTACCTAATCTTCAGCAAACAGAAGCAGTTACATTACTGTAAAGATACATCAATAAGGTTTTTAATTGCCAAAGCCTCTTAAATTAACAGCGCTCCAGATTCGGACGTCTCCATGACAGGCAGACAGAGATCCCACAAACACAAGAGGAGCTGATATCTGACCTGAAATGTCTTTTGTGAAAACCTGACCTCCAGCTAGCAGATGCATCTGGTTCTGGGTGGGCGAGGAAGGGTAAGTGCAGTAAGTAGCTTGGTTAGTTGCTAATTATGTGTGCGTTTTTTGAACCTAAAGATATGTACAAGAATTTGTTCAGTAGAAGGCAGGACTAAGTCATTGATATGGGAATTATTCAAATATTAACTTTAGATGTAGGGATTTTTATAAATTGCAAAAAAAGAGGGTATGTTTAACAAGATTCCTTTAATCATTAAAAAGTCAATTGCACAGCTGATGCTTGGAGCCTGGACTTCGATCTAAACCATGACCCAGCGATATGTTCCGTGTGGGAGAAGGGTGGACAGAGAGAGAAAGCGGATTCACACACGTGATCATCAGACCAGAAAGTGCGAAGAGGCAATAACTGCTTTGTTTTCTGCAGAGCAGAAAAAACATCTTCACCAAAAAACATCTTCACTCTGCGCGAAGCAGAGGTTCTGTTTTAATGTAACAGGACCGATCTATTCTGGGATTTAAAAAGACCTCAGAAATCACCTACCTATCAAATGGGGAAACTGAGGCTTACCGAGGTTACGTGGTTTGCCCAACATTAGACAGCCCCCTTCAGAGCTTAGGCTACAGGGTCAGCAGACGTGAGTGTGAGTCCAGACTCTCTCACTGATTAGTTATGGTACTTCTCTAAACCCCATTCCCTCATCGGCAAAATACTTAACGTGCTGTCAATTTTGCTGTCCCTGGTAAAGCGTTCAAGGAAATCCCTTGGTCTACAGTGGGGGGCCAGTGAATATTCTCCATCGAGGACCAGGCAGTAAGTAGTTTAGGCTTTGTAGGCTGCGTGGTCTCTGTGGCAACTACTCGGCTCTGCCTTTACAGCACGAAAGCAGCCATAAATAGATGTGAACGGATGGGCTGGGTTCCAATAGAGCTTTATTTATGGATAATGAGATTTGAATTTCAAATGACTGTTCCCTGCAGTGTGCTGGAAACGGCCCGCAGACTCGAGTCCTGCACGGTAAAGACAACATCACTGCTGGGCCGACACTCAGACACTGGAGGTGATATTCCTGTCCACGCTCGTCCACCACTATCGTGAAACCTGCCTCTTGTGTTCCAGCCACACAAGAGTCCTCACTGGTCCTCCAGATGCCGAGCATGCCAGGCCACCAAGCCTTGGGTCATATTATTCCCTCTGTCTGGAATGTTCTCCCCCCAGTCTCCTGGAGCAACCTTCTCTCTGCTTCCCAGCCCCACCCAAAAATGTTAGCACTTTATGACTATCTTCCCTATTTCCACTCATCCTTGGTCAAATGAATTGTTTCTACACAAAGGTCCTGCAGCATTTCCTTTCAATTCTTCATGAGCCTGGTTCCCTTCTCTGATTAAAAGCTAGCACCAGTTAACAACAGCAACAAACATGGTGACGACGGTGGCAGCAGTGGGGGTGGAGGTGATGGAGGCAGAAGTCAAGGTTATGATAGTGGTGGTGGTAGAGGTGGTGGTGGAAGTGGTGGAGGAGATGGAGGTGGTGGAGGAGGTGGAGGTGGTAGTGGTAGAAGTGGTGGAAGTGGTAGAAGTGGTGGAGGTGGTGGTGGAAATGGTGGAAGTGGTGGTGGAGGTGGTAGAGGAGGTGGAGGTGGTGGAGGTGGTGGTAGAAGTCCAGGTGCTGATGATATGATAAGCACTTGAACAATGTTTTCCCCAGTATTTCATTTAATCCTCACACAGAAGTATCTCATAGAAGCACACCCTAAAGGTCAGGAAGAATAAGTGACTTCTTTAGGTTACAAAAATAAGTAAATGTGGAGCGGGAATCTGAAAGCACATCTTCTTTTTTTTTTTTTTTT
>CM052551.1:34361287-34378250 GCA_028533065.1 Trachops cirrhosus
AAGATTTTATTTATTTATCTTCAGAGGGGAAGGGAAGGAGAGAGGGAGAGAAATATCAATGTATGGTTGCTTCCTGTGCATTCCCTGCTGGGAACTGGCCTGCAACCCAGGCATGTGCCCTGACTGGGAATCGAACCGTGATCTCTTGGTTCACAGGCCCGCGCTTAATCCACTAAGCTACACCAGCCAGGGCTGAAAGCACATCTTCTGATGCCATCGATTCAGCTTTTCCTGCTACATCATTATCCTTCGGAAACCAAACATCCGGAACCCACAGCTGAGCGCTAAACAGCTGGTGAGTAAATGGCCACACGGGGAACTGGATGCCATATTCCCCTTGGGACGCCGCAGCCCCGCCCTGGTGGGCAGTGTGCCCACCTACCTCTCCTCCTCTGTCAGGAGCTGCTGCCTCTGGAACCACTGGATGAACTTGGGCTCTGGGGTCATGCAGTAGCTGTTGCAGGCAGATTGTAAGAGCTTTATTTGGGCTATCACTTCAAACTCCTAAAGGAGACAGAACATCGAAAAGGAAGAGTGAATAATAAGGCCAACCCAATACACATTTTTTTTTCAATATGAAAAATGCCACATTTGGAACAACAACGGAGAAAATCATTGAGGAGGGCTCCAAAGCACTGCCTTCCTTAGAAATAAAGCAGCTGAACAACTCTTAAAAATTCCAACTCGCAATCTCCCAAGTCCTTGTATGCTGTAATTGTCAATCCCCCATTCCCCTCAATAAAGCAACGTATATGACTAAAACCAGCTACCAAAGCAACTCAAACTAGTTACTTCCTAAAGTCATAGCAACTTTCTTTTTTTCTTTTCCATTTTTATTCTAAGGATAGAAAAGTTATTTTTAAATTCAATACTTCCAAAATGTCTTTAAATTTTCTATTTCTATAGCCTAAAAGATAAAAAAAACTTTAACTCCAGAAGTTTCCAAGTTCCCCACGCCCATCTTCTCCAACCCTTTCTCCTCAACAGATGCATCTCGGTATGGCTGAATATCTACACATTTCCGGGCCTCATAAACGTGGGTGTTTAGATTTTCTGAATCCTTGGGTGGTTTCTACTCCAGTACATCACTTAACTAAGCCTTTTAAAGCTCACCAGAGAAGCAAGCATATAATCATGTCTGAAATTATTTATACTTCTTTAGATCCATCAATAAAGATTTTGATTTTGGAGTAAGCAATGGGTGTAAGCCTTAGCCTTAGATTTGATACTCAAACTTTCTCGAGAGTTTTCACATGCTAGACTTGAAAGGAAAGAGATTACAGTCCAGGGTCATTCTGAAGTTAAAGGACGAAGGTGGGTAACTGTGGAGGCAACAACCATTTGTTCTCTCATTACAGGATGTGACAGAAGTAACTCAGCGACTGGAAGATCCCATGGTGTCAACATCCTATCCAATGACCTCAGTCCTTGGGCTCAGTATCCTCAAGGAAATTGTATCATCAGGCAACAGAGGACATGCTCTACCGAGGACAGGAGACTAACATCTGTCTCAGTTAGTGATCTTGTCACTAGTGAGCCCAGCCTGCTTAGCTCCTGAAATTCTGGCTTTAACTCCAAGGTCATTTTCTTCTGAACGTTTCTCTGACCCCACAAGTTGGGGATATATGCCCCTCCTCCATGCCCCTCCAGTACCCGCTACTCCTGCTCACCCGCCCTTAATCAGGCAGCATTAAACTGGCCACTCACGTGTCCACCTTCCTCCTGGATTGGGAACTTGATGAGGCAAAAAGCTCTGCTTTTGTTTTGTTTTCTTCTCTTCCCGCTGCCACACCCAAACCTACCGTAGGTGTATTCTGACCCACGTTAGGTGTGCGATCGATATTTGTGGGATAAAAGAATGAGTGAAAGACTGAAGAATAATAGGAGTACTCTAGGGTGAAGTTATTATTTTTTGCACTCATCCTTTGGGTCTTTAAAATACCTATTTAAATACACCATGCTAACACTGTAGCCATAGCGAATTCTCAAAGCTCTCTGTTTTATCTTTTTTTAGTGCAGTGCAGAACTATTCTGCTGTCCACAGAGAATTAAAATTTATGTTGAACACCCTTTCCTATGCTGACAGGAAAGAAAAATTATCCACATACAACAATGAAGACCCTCCCCTTCCCTGTCTTAAACAGACCCATGCGAGTTAACAGATGGTTAACTCATCTGTTAACTCTTCTTTGTCATTTATTCTTATGAAACCCCTTCTCCTTAATAGGATGAATTACTGAAGCTAACTGTAAAGAAGGAGAGGAGGAGGGGATAAGGAAAGAAAGGTCGGCTTTGCAGTGGCTGGACAGGATTTGAACCCTGGCTGTGCTACCGGGTGACTCTGCTCAAGTGACTTCATCTCTCTCGGTCATGGTTCCCTGACCTTTGAACTGCGGATGAAAAAATCGACCTCCCAGGGCTCTTGGGGCGTAATGTATAGGAGCACACCAAGCTCAGTGGTATATGACAAATGTTCAGTAAACACTAATTCATTTTTTCTGCCTCTACAAAACAAAAAACTTATGTCCCCAAGATCTCTACTTACCCTTCTCCTTTTCTCAAAGTTTATCAGCCCACCCTGAAAGAAATTAAAGAAAAAAAAAGAGTGACAAACCAAACTACTTTGAAACATAGCCAAGCCCTACGTTGTTCTAGGTCTTATTAAAATCAACCAAGTCATAATTATTAACAACACTATACTTATGGCTACTATGGAGGAAGAGAAGCATTGTTTGCTTCAAGAAAAACATTCTTTTAATAACAAAAGGACAGGACAGGCAAACAGGCTTCTCTTAAAATGTCTGAAAACAACTAAAATAGTAATGATTAAGGAGTTACAACTCAGAATCCAAATACATTTGCAGAACCAGGAAAGGCAAGAGCTTGAGTAAATGTTCCATTATACTTTTTTCCTTGACCAAAAGCAACAAAAACAGATGGCCCCTGACTCATACTAGGAACCAAGTTGTCAATGGTTTATCAAAAGGGAAGTCTCTTCCACGCGGCATTGTGCAAAGCAGGGTTTCAATTCTTCATCCCCCAGCTCCCATTCTCAGTGGGCCGAATGTAACTTCTACGTCATTGGCCGCTCCCCGCAAACTCCCAACACCAGTGAGTGTTTCCTGGGATACGCGGGGGCAGAGGACACGAAGAGACACGGAGCTCAGGAGACATGGCACGAATGAGCGTGTCCACATCACGATGAACTTGGAGGCATGTATGGACACAACTGTGCTCCTCCTTCTCATCATAAAGGCTGAGCGCGTGATGACCACAGAGGTGAGATAAACTTAAATACACACAAGCAATCCCTAAATCTCATTTCCAATATCCAAGTTATTCCCTATTTAATATTTTATTACTGTTACTAACAAGTAGCTTGCTTGATTGGGTTCACCTCTTTTCCCGTTAAGAGAGAGCGCACTTGCCCAAGAGTGGGTACCTCAGAGCAGAAAATATGAAAAAAAAAAAAAGGAATACTTAAAAACCTACAGACTTGACTGACTCTTACCGCACCAGACAGAATGGAATGTTAGGGCACATTACCACCTCCCCAAATCCATCTCAACATCAAGGTCTCGCTCTAACCTGCTCCTTCATAAAGTCCTACCATCTCATCCCTCATGTGGAACTAAGCATGACCTCCCCTCTCCGTCACAGCGTTTGTGTTCGAATCCTGAAGAGTTCTATCAGTCACTGCCTGCTCTGCTATCTGCCTTCCCCAGGGCTGTGAGCCACTTCTGGCGTGACTCACCTCTGTGCTCCTCGGAGCAGCCAGCACAGTGCCCCGTACACAGTGAGCCCATGGCGGGTACTGAGAAAAGTGAGTTTCTCTCCTGGGCACCCACTCAAAAGGCCGAGGGCCCACTTTTGCCACCTGCATGGCACTCACCTCGATGTAGTCCTGAAGAGCGGTGTCGAGCATGGTCAGGTCGGTCAGGAAGGTGCCCAGGTAGGGCACGGTGCCCTGCATCACGCCCTGAGGAGCAAGCGCAGCAAAACTGTCTTGGCTGTTACTGCCACGCCTGGGGCTCTGAACACCTCCCCACTGGAGCACACAGGCCAGCCGTGTGCCCATGCGCACCTGGAGGCCGCGGTCTCTGAACGGCCAGGTTGGGAGATTAACTAAGGGCCATTCGAGGCCTAACGTGGGGCCATTACTGCTAATCCATGAATAAAATTTTGAAAATCCCCATGCAAATAGCACAAGAACTCTATCATGTAATATCTAACTTTCAAGGTCTTGAAAACCAAGCCCCAAAGCCGGGAAATCAGACAACAGTCACGAGTGGTCACAAGGGGCTTATACTGTGTCAGCTCGGGTCTGAGACGCCTGTTCTCTGTCAGCTCGAGAAGACACAGCGGGTGGTCTGGAACGGCCATCGGGGAGGGCACGGGCTGCTGCACACTGGAGAAGAATGCGGACCACACGGGGACAAGATGTCACTGTGACCGGGGCCCCGTGGCCTAGACTTCGCAACTCACTTCCAAAGAACCGAGGAGGGAGAGGGGGAAATCGTGGCTTTAGAGTGGAAAGCCTGGCAAACTCTATCTTAATCAAGTGATGAGGGGAACACCCCGAGTGACACTGGGTGTCACGCCGACAGCATTCGCTCCTCGACAGGACGTGGTAAGAATGGCACTCACCCCGGGACAGTCTCCCCAAAACCCGCTCCTTCAGTCTAATGACCAGGAACACCACAGACGCGCCCTGATTGTGGGGCATTCTCAGGATGGTCAAGGTCACTAAAACCAGGGAAAGACGGAGACGCAGGCACAGACCGGCGAAGCCTGGGGACATGACTACTGAACGAGTGTGGCGCGCTGGGCTGGCGCCGTGAGGAAATAGGACGCTAATGGACGAGTGCTGCGAGGCACAGGGAGCCTGGGTCTCGGGCAGCGGCGGCCTGCCAGCCTCGTGTCTTCGCAGTGACAGATGTGCCAGGGCCACGGAAGACGTCCACCAGGGAAACTGGGCGAGGGGCTCACGGAAACTCACGGACTCTCTGGAACTTATCTGTAAGTTTCAGAATCAAAAAGCTTATTTTTTAAAAAAAATTGGCCTTTGGAACTCAAAGTAGAAATACTTCCACTGCAGGTCTGTGCCATATTGATGTCACCCAAGTTCCTTTGAAATCATCTCTGTTCTCCACAAGGCCACCAAGGCCCTGACTGTGTTGAAAAGAAAACGAAAGGGCATTTCCACGGTCACCTTGTCCTAAAGTCCACGGAGGCACTTAGGGAAATTCTGGAAAGAGGAGAGAGTCTCGGCCAGGGCCAGGCCGGGCTGCGGAGATGCGGCTGGCCGTGTCCTCAGCCAAACCTGCTCCGTGAGGTCACCCCTCGGAGGGCTGTGTCCTTCAGGAGCTCGCTGTCAGGTGCAGTGACTCCTTCCCCATCACGCACACCAGGGCTCATCCCGAACCAAAATGATCTTCTTTTTTTTAAAGCTATTTTTAACTTGTCTTTGAACAACTAAGAGAGTCTGAAATGCTGTGAGTTTTTTATAGGCTCTAGGTTACACAGTAGAGGCCTATCATCCAAGAACACTGCTGACTTAGGTCCAACTTTCCAAAGAGAAAGCCCTCTCCGAGCAGGACGAAAGCACGGGGAGTTTGTCAGTCTCTGGTCTCCTCTCTCCGGTTTCCCCCCTCCGGGCTCAAAGTTAGGAAGCTTCTCCAATAAAGCTAAAGGTGCTAAGAGCTCTCCTTCAGCCTTGAGGAGGGAGGTGTGACATTCCCGGGTACTGAATAACCAGACAGACTTGGTCTGTCCTCGGGGTTAGCAAGGAGAGCTGCAAAATACCTGGGGGGTTGGGACAAAGGAGATCTCCAGGAACGCAGACCAAGTCCTCCGGGAAGCAGATACTCTCTTTCTTCAGCACCCCTGTCCTGGGCCCCCTGGGCTACAGTGTCCAAAACCCATTACAGTGATGCATTCCCACAGGGGAACTGAGGCCAAGGAGGCCTCCAGGCCAAGGGAGCAGCGGCTCCCAAGTGCAGGAGTGGATGGAGGCAGATGGCAAGAGGGACAGACGTCCAGCAGCTGCAGACTGCCCCTCACCTCCAGAACAAATATCTCCAGAGAACACCATAGGTTGTGATTTTAAGCGTTCACTTCCTGCTGGGTCAAATGGGAGTAATAACACCTTTCCTACAGGCCTCCCGGGTTAGTGAGAACAGGCGAGATCGGGGGAGAACAGAGGACCTGCAGGAAAGCATGGACGCCCTGCAGACTGAAGGTGCCCGTGCCCAGTGGGAGCCCAGCTGCCCACCCGAGGACGCTCCCCCGCGGGTCTCAGGGGAGAACGGTGCCTGCGCATACCATGTCCTTCTGGAGCTGAAGCCGCCTCTGAGTCCGCTTCTGGTTCTCCTTGACACTGCTGTCCAGGTTTGCAAATTTTGAGGTTCCTTCCTGAAAGGGAAGCACACACAGAGACGGGGATGGAGAAGGGCGACACCAGGGAGTGCGGTGAAATCTCATTGCGGGTCCGGACCCTCTGCCCACCGGTCTGGACGTCAGGAGAAACGAAAAGGCCTGCAGCCTGGGCAGAGCCACGCAAGTCCCCTCTGGCTTGTCGCCAGCGGTCTGTGTGTAACGAAACCTGGTGGCCTCGGATTGTCCTGCCCTCCCTAATCTGTAAGGAGAGCTCTGGTTTGGCTATAAAGTCAATTGTCCATACAAGGCAGGCAATTCCTAGAAGTGGAGACAATTTCTGCACACCCCAAATGCCACTCAGAGTCATCACACATCCTGGAAACGGAGATCTGTTCCTCTCCACATTTTGTGATTTCTTGATCTTGGCCCAAAATGCACAGGCCAGCGTTCTGCGAAAAGGGGCTATTTCTGCGGTATTTCTTAGCTAAACGAAACTTTCGTACAGGAAGTTCTCTGGGGAAGCCCAGCATCGTGGTGGCGCACGAATCTACAGAGGCAGACCTTCACACATTCCCCCCATTTCCTCGCCCAGTCAGGCCTCTCGGCCGCCTCTCAGGCTCAGAACGCTCACAAACCAATGCCTCCTGCGGGCGCCCGAGGACAGCAGGCTGTCCGCTGTCTCCTCCGGTCTGTTGTAACAACCGGCCCTTTTCAGCTCTCCTGCATAATGACTAATGTTGAGTTTGCTGACTGAACACGAAGTGCTTTCCGCTTTGTGGTTTCAGTCTTGTGAAGGTCACATTTTCCAGGAACCGTATGAATGGGAGCCACATTTCACAGTTCAGTGGCGTGCAGCTTGCACATCAGTTTCCCCTTAGTCAGTTTCCCTGGGTTTATTCTATTTCCAGAGCACGTGACCTCTCGCTGCCGTCCAGCTGCACCGGGCTCTCGTGCAGTGACGGGGCCTTTCTGATGGCAGGGAGGTGTCCATCATCTCCTGTCACTCACCAGCCTTATCCCAGGTCCAGGTACACCGCTGGGGACAGAACCCACAGTGACTCTCTACCCACTCTAATTCTCCCTACGGCAGTCGATCATCAGGAGCACTATCATTTAATAATCTCCTACCTAAAGTTTTTCCTGGGGATGCATGAAAGTGGCCTAAAATGTGCCATTTCCTGTGCTAGGAGGGTGTGAGTCCACCCAAATTCTTGAGAATTTTCTTGGAGTGAGAAATCAATTCTGACTTCAGTAAGAGCGTCCATCTCTTCCAGCGTGCAGGGCTTTCCGGCTCCCTTCCACTGTCTGAATCGTCAGCAGAGGGATTATGCACAGACATCATTGCGGATGCACCTAAAATTCTTACCAAGGATTTCGGAAAAGTTAAAAGGCCCCTGATTGATCACAGAAAACAGAGATGGGAGAGACCTTGAAAGAAGGCTTAGGACAACTTCCTCATTGGTGGAGAGACGAGGACCTGAGACAGGGAGCTAAAAGACGAGCTGATTTCGTGGCTTCAGGATTTCAGGAGAAGGAGAGCCCATCGCGGGCTGGAGAGCCAGCCAACGCAGTTCTTCCAAATGAGGTGTCAACTGAAAAGGCCTCTGCCTGCCAAATCCAACAGTTTCAGCTTCTTCCTTCCCTGGCCCTAAGTCCTCTGCTGGGCAACGTCCCACAACACCAATCCCTCGAAACTTCTCGAAGCTTTTTATAGGTTTAGTGACCGCGTCACTCTGGTGCTGTCCTCCTGCCTCTTTGCTGTTCCTGCTCATACTTTCTCAGTGGTTCTTCTTTCTGCCAAAATCTTCTTCTTGTTTTTTGCTAAACTCATGTCTTTGCAAATACCATCCAGTCCCAAGGCCTTAATCATCACCTATGTTTGGATGGATTCCAGAGCTCACCCTCCACGAACTGCCCACTGCCTCCCACTCGTCTTTCCCTCTCCCTAGTGCAGAGGTCTTGCCAGAGTCTCACCTCCTCTTTCCATCTTTAGAAGAGTTCAGCTGCCTTCATCCGTCCTGAGCCTGGGCCTCAGGGAGCATCGTCCCCCAGGTGCTACGCAGGCAGTGGATCCTCCTCCATGCGTGTAGGTTGAATTATAGCTCAGAAGCTAATGGTAATGATCTGAATAGGTCTTCGCAGTCTCCTGTTCCCTCTCTGACTTTAGTGTGTTTGGGGTTCACTGAACAATATAATATGATACATCTGCACCAGAACCAAAGTCTTGGGCCTTTCTAGAAGTTGTCCAAATCAATTCAGCCAGGAAGAATTCTCACCAGGAGTCCCAGGAACCAAGGAAACTTAGTGGGGTTCTGCTTCCCTTTTATTTTGAAATTTGTGGATTCTATAATATACCTGCTTAGAATGATCTAAGTTCCAGAAATCAGATGGAGGTAACAGGCTTATGATAATCTTTAAGAAAAAGAAAAACATTTTCCAACAAAAGGAAAACTATAGATTCTTGCTAACGATTACATTCCCTCAGTCATAATATTATAGAGTTGGCTCATTACATCTATCCAGAGGTAGAAGAGAAGAGAGACCATTTAAGACTAAGATTATCCAAAAAAATGACTAAGATATCCAACCATAAATCGGATAAATCTAGGAGTGGCATACCAGACACAGAGGCCGGCAGTTTTGCAGTAGTTCTCTTGAGAACCTAATTACCTTGATTTCGCTTTTTTACAATTGTGCTGAGAATGAACACCCAGAAGTACGTATTTCATGTTAAAG
This sequence comes from Trachops cirrhosus, assembly GCA_028533065.1. Taxonomy (NCBI): domain Eukaryota; kingdom Metazoa; phylum Chordata; class Mammalia; order Chiroptera; family Phyllostomidae; genus Trachops; species Trachops cirrhosus. The sequence goes on from CM052551.1 coordinate 34,370,402, forward strand.
GATGACCAACAAAGATGACTGGAAGGACCCATGTGTCCACACGCACGCCCCAAACATTCCACTATCATTTGTGATAATGCACAGACTCCATGAATTCCTGGCCAAGTTTTCCATTTCTTTGGGATCTGGGCCATACTGAAGAAATTTGACTTAGAGCACTGGGGTAAACTATGACTGTTAAGAAAGGTTTATGGGACCTTTAATGCCTCGATATGGCTTTGTTTCTGAGGTTTCAGCCAGACTGTCACCAGGCAAGGAGCTGCACAGTCTTCCATTTATCTCCTCTGCAAGGATGACTCAGACCTACTGCGACGCGACCGTGTGGCTCCAGTTAGTCTCGCTTCGTATCGCTGACAGGGAGACCACGCAGTCATCTCCTTCCAGCCAGAGGAGTTTCCACTTCAAGTCTGCAAACCCAGGGGGCGGGGGACGTGAGGCAGGGAGCAGGAATGCGGTCTCAGCCGTCATTGTCGAGTGTGTCATTAAGCAGCTTGGCCAAAGCCGTAGTCAGACTTCAGCACACACTGCCCTGCTCACACCGTCTTCTCCGAGAAGGGCTGACAGTGGGCACGTTGTTAAAGTCATGTGACTTATAAGGCCCATCAATGCATGTGGTCAAACGCAGTCTCTGAGCTGTCGCCGCATGCCAGGCACTGCGTTAGGCATTAGGGATGTGCCAGTGAGAAAGACAAACCCAGTCCCTGCCTGGAAGAGGCTTACAGGCCAGCAGAGAGACAGGTGAAATACACGGGCGATCCCAACGGGGCACAGGGAAGTGCAAGGTCAGAGGAATGACGGGCTTCATCTGCAGCACGTGCAAGGAACCTAATCAGACCTGAGGGTATCCAGCGAGGTTTCCAGAAGGAGGACAGTCTACACGGAAGCATGAAGTACGAGTAGGACTTAGACGGAGAACAGTCAGGGAGACCAGAACAGATGCCCTTAGAGGAAGGACTACTCTAACGGTTGCCCACGGGATGCCTTTTCTGAGTCACCCTCCTCCACTCGACTTTCACTCCTATTCCAAGTGTCTGCCCTAAGTTTACATACGCAGCTTATACTCCATTCATTTTCATTTGTTATGCTTACTTTGGTTTCACATGTATATGGCTTGCCAAATGCTAAAAATAACTTACATCTGCATAGTGCTTTCAAATATTTTATCTTAGTCAATCTTCTGTTAGACTCTTAGACTCTTCTCTGAGGTCAGTTGACTAAATGCTATTATTGTCTCCAATTTAGAGAGAAGGAGACGAAGGACAAGGGTCCTGTCTTCTAGTTGTCCAGTTCAGGGCTTCCCACAGTTCAGGGCACATGTCCTACTGTTTTATGATTGTCCACTTCTCTCCCTCCCCCACGAGACTGTAATCTCTTTAAGGTCAGAGGCTGCCTTCGATTTGGATGTTCCTCCAACGCCTACTACATAGTGAATGCTCAATAGTATTTGTTGAGTTACTGATTTTCCTTCTCTATGCAGCTATGCCCGATCTCCCCTGTCTCCACCTCCCAGGAGGTCAGAAGAAACACTTGTATGCCTAAGTGATAAAAGCGCAGGTTTTATAGTCCCATCAGGCTGTATCCACATTCTAGCTCCACCACCTACCAGAAATGTGACCGAGGGCACGTTCCTTACCTGAGTCTTGGCTACCTGCAAAGTGAGGATAATAAGATCTCCTTTATAGAAATGTTGTGAAGATAGTATGTGCTCACAACCCGTCATGTGCACCTCTCGCTGCTCTGACTTATTCTCACTCAGTGTCTTTATTCACCAACCAGACGGTGAACCCCTGAAAACAGGATCTCCCTCAGCCGTCTGCCTGTTCCTAGAGGCTGGTCCGACGCTTTAGAAATACCAGGTATGCGACAAATGTCCAGAGCAGTAAAGCGAACCACACTATACCTTTCCCGTAGCTCAGAAGTCAGCGCTTATTTGGCGTTCAGTAAATATTGCTGACTGACAGATTGTGCAACGTAGTCCAAATAAAGGATGTGGAATTGCTGGCTGGGCCTCTGTCATCCTAGAAGATGTTTTGCTGAGAAGAACGATTCCAGGGCCTCTCACCCCCCTCACTACCAGCACTCGGTATTTGCAGAGCAGCTCGTTAAAGAGGGACACACGGGAGCGCGGGTTTCACAATCTGGTTGCGTAACAGTGAGGCCGAGGAGCTGGACTTGGAGTTTCCTCAGCCCCCAGCTCCTTAGATCGGGCGGTAAGAGAACAAAACGCCCGCCTTCTGGTCACTTCAGACTTTCTCACGGGACTGCAGGAATTCAAGGAGCCTCCGCAGGCCTCTGTTCCCTTGAATGCATGCATTCCAGGGCGGTCAAGAGAGCTAGCCACACCCCTACCAGGGCCTCACCTTCATCAGTAGCTCCCGGCTGGTCAAGTGGTTATTGTGGTCCGAGAAGATATCTGAAAGCTCTTCAAACATTAGCATTCGGTCTCTGCAAGAGGGATGGAGAAAAGGCGACCAGATGGAGAGTTAGGAAAGCGCCACACCCCGGGCCCAGGTGTCCTCGGCGCCTGTGGCTCCGGAGGGTCACACGGAGCTCAGGGTCAGTGAGCGACACCGATGACTTTTTTCCTGCAGGGTGGCTTTTTTATTTTTAAGTGAACGTGGTCACCTGTGCAAAGAGAGCAGTATATTTTCTAACCCTGTATTTTATGAGCATAAAAATAGATTGTTAAATTGAGGAATTGAGTTGTTCAGTTGGGACATGTTCTCTCCAGCAAATTAAAAAAATATATACACACACAGCCCTATGAGACCTGAGAAATCTTCCTGGCCACTCCCCTCTTTTCAGAGATGAAGATGCCAGGGCCAGGGAATTGCCCAAGTTTCCACTAATAACTGCTGAGCAGTGCAGGTGTGGAACCCAAATTTCCTGAATCAAAAGGCCAGTGTTCTTACTCTCAGAGTCAGAGCAGAGGGCAAATTCAGGATGGATTCAGGAGTCAGAGGAGGTGGGTTCAAATCCTACACTGCCACCTGCCCAATGATTCTGGACAAGCTGCTTCGCTTTCCTGAGCTTCAATGTCCTAATCTGCACAATGGAAATAGCAACAGTCCCCTGCAGGACTGCTGGGAAAGTCAGTGGAGCAACATCCGGAAAAAGCCTACGCTGTCCTTGTTCCCTCCAGTTCACTACATCTCCATGGTTACACACGCCTCCAGGGCTATTGAGCGGATAATTCTGAAGGCAAAGCATTAACAGGGCAATATCATTCTACATGCAGCATTTTCATTATCATGTGAAAGCCATTATTAAGAACTTATTTGTTTCAGAATGAGTGTTATATTGCTCTCATAATTAAGAAAACCATGAAAGCTATTCATATTTTGGAAAAAGTAATTAAGAAATTGACTACATGTCAGCCTAAATAAAGAGAAATAGATAGGTCTCTTCTCTGTCCACTGAAAGTTATTAGCATAAAGAGTTTACAGGGAAAATGATAGCCAAATAAAAGATCTTAGCCCTGTCACTTGAATTTCGCAATGGGAAATATGTGAAGCTGATAAGGAAGGGTCCTCTCTAAGGAACTGGGACATTTGGGCAGTATCCCTGCTAGAACATGAACCAACCACACGACTAAGAAACAAACCTGACACCCGTGTTGTACAGAACGCGCCTTTGCCGTTGGTTTAAAAAGCCAGCTGGACTTTCCCACATGGTAACCAAGGAGATTAAGATGTAAGTCCACTAATTTGTTTACTTGTGTTTTAGCCTCAGATTCGCTGTGGAAGAACCCTTTGGCTGGCTAAGTGACTTTTCACGCTGCCCTATTTATCAACCCCCAAAGAAAGACAGGGTCACCCTTGACTGCGACCAGAGAAGGCTGCAATCAGGCCAGACTGCACTTAGCACCTGGTCATCCTTCGTTTTTGATATCACAGTTGGGGAGCAGTGAGAAGGGGAAGGAGCTGGGGTTGGGGTGCTGCGGATGAGGACTCTGGACACATCCAATTTCCCGCCTCCTTCCCCAGGGCCTGTTCTCTAGTAATTCTACAGGACCCATATCTTTCATAACATTTATGTGCAGAGGACAATCGATCAGCCAATCTTTCACATAGAGTCATCTCGATTATTCAGACTAAGAGGAGGAGGAAGAACCCAAGTGCAGAGTGGTAGTTAAGAAAACTGCACTGGACTTTGAAAAACTTATCTACCAATTTTTCTACTAATAGATAACGGTGTCATAAACAGACCACGAGCTCTGGAGGCCAAGTGGTGGAGGTTCCTACAGCCCTGTCACCCCAGGCATTAAGATCAACCACTTCAATTTTTCCTCTTCACTTATCAAAGAACTGTGTAATAAAGAATTTGACTATTCCCACGTAGACCTTCCTCCGACTGGAATGTGAGCCCATCCGTAACCTTGAACACTCTAGACAGCGCCAGTCCCTTTGGGCTTAATCAGCTTGGAGTGAACTGATGAGGCTGAGTAGCAGACCTACTCTCAGGACGGAACCCCCCAGTTCCCCAAGAGCAAGCCTGCCCAGGGAGCCAGCTGGCCTCTGTCCTGACTGAAACCGACTACACCGCGTACGGCACAGACTATAAACAGTTTACACATTCTTCCCTGACGCAGCCTCACTCCTCGATCAGCTCAATCCCAGGCAGACCTGCTGAGTGTAGCTGGCCTGGTGTGCGGCCAGGACACGTTTCCCAGCCTCTGAATCTGTACTGCGTTCTCACCCACCCTTCCCTCCTTTGCGAAAAGTTCTCTGGTCTACAAGCGAAGCTCTGGAAATGGAGGATGGGGGGGGGAATACTAAAATAATAAGGACATCAAATCAATAGGTATTCCAAAGCCTGCACCAAGAAATACGAAGAAAAGCAATAGGAAGGAACACTAAAGCTGTTTAACATCACCAGGATAGCTTTTCATACACCAAGACAGAAACTAACGACATGGATTCTCGTTGCACAGCAAGAACTAACACCTGATCTGCACACAGTCTCCCTCACACCTAGGAGCAGCTGAGGGCTTTGGGATGGGGCTGAAAAAGAAGCAGACGCACCAGCCAATGCCTGTAACTTCATCACTCCACAACCTTATCCCTCCAAATCCAGATGATAAGCACATCCTTCAAATGGTCCCTAAAGCCGATGACCTGGGCTTCGGCACACTTGGAGCACGCGAGTGATTTCTGCACAGGCCTTGCCTCAGATTCACTAGTGATTATGCATAAAATGCGCCCTGCCTGGAGTACGCAGAGGCTTTCCACTATGCTTCCCCAGTTACATAATACGAGCTTTGAAGGTGAGGACCCACGCCTTTTAGGCAGCAACGCGTCGCCCCAGCCAAAGAAAGCACAGCAGACACTTGGGAACTTACTTCGGGACCGCAGCCCAGGTCTTTTTTAACCGATAGATGGAATTGGACTGCAGCGCCGACACGATGGCCCGCAAGGAGGAAAAATTCTTCAGGATTCGGCATTCCTGTACGGAGAGTGATTAAAACATAAAAGGCATTTAAATATCAATAGCACAGTGAGCTGGTCGTTTCCTGTCTCAGAGGTATCACAGCTGCTATGAATTCTTACCGCTAAATAGGCAGCTGTATAAATACCGCACATCAAAAAGTGGCCCCTTACTCCCACCCCGGTTCACTGAAACACTTTATAGGTTTTGGCACTGCGTGCTTGTTTTGCTCTCCTTTAATATATTTTTTGCGTTGTTGTTACAGTTTTATAGTTTCCAGCTTCCCTAGTAAAAACAGGAATGGAGGTGAGTGTGCAGAGCCGTGCTAGAGAAAGCAAACTTTCTTCTGCTGAAAGCGCACAGATGCCCTAAAAACACACATGAAAGATCACCGTATCCTTCAGACCCACAAAGCGAACGGGGTAGCAGCCTCTTTGAGGTCAGACGGTATCGAGCATCTCATGACCAACCCGGAGAGGTGTACATAACTTGGCAATAAAAATTCACCACAACTTGAACTTTGGCTTTTATGTTCTTAGCCAAGAGGGAATATTTTTATACACATTCATTTAGTTTCAAATTGGCTTGTGCCACAAACATAAACATGCAAAAACACCTTGGTACTTCAATGTTTCCAAAATAACTTGCGCTTTTAAAATCTAATTCGTTTTTGGCAACGTTTTAAAACAAAATAGAAGGAGAACAGGAAGCATTCTGGATGTCATTTTGTGGGCAAGGGGAAAGGCTCCCTGATTCTGAAACTTAAGCTACCACAGGGAGTCAACGGCCTCCGCAGGCAGTGGCCCTGGAGTCCAAGTTCTGCTGAATGAGTGGCAGGGAGAGCAGAGCAGTCGGGGAGAGGGTCCCACCCCTGGCTGGCGTGGGGAAGGAGGCAACGCGGGGAGAGTGGGCTACGCCTTCTGTCAGAGGAGACGCTTCATATACAGGCATGCGGGAACGGGATCCACCCACCGTTCACCATTAAGTGCGCCGTGCGAGCAGGGGGTTGGCTCTGTGCAGAACAGCTGGGGAACCGAGGTCCCAGAGTGGCTGGGCATAAATGCACATTGCTTAAAAGATCATTTCACAAAGTAATGCTAATCCTGAATATGAAGGAAAAACAGCATTCTCTAATTTAGCATGCCAAATTCTGGCCACTTAAAACTATGCCAAACAAACCCTCAAATATTTTCTTTAGAGTAAATGCCAAAGCACTTTACAAAAGTCATGCCCATTCTTTTTAAATGTCCGAATGCCTTCCCTTTACTTAAAGAGAGAGAGAAAGAGGGAGGGAAAGAGAAAGAAAGAAAGAGAGAGAGAGACATAGCTCTGAATTACAGTCGGTCTGGAAACCAAGGGCATGGTTCAACAAAGGTTCAGAATCCAGAATTATGTTCTAAAGATCAGGAAACTTGCAATAAATAAAAGAACTCAGGCACAGATATTTCATGCAAATTGTGATAAACGTATGGAACACATTATGCAGAAAGAGGCTGGAGCCAAGGGCTCAAAGGAGCAGAAAAGGCATCCGGCCTCATTTCTAGAAAAGGAGGGCTCCTTCCAGGAGATAAGATACAAAAGGAAAAATGCGGCAGTGGGGCCAGTCCAAGAAATGCGGCCATATTTGGTCAGAAATTTTTTCTGTGTGTAAAATGATCAGTTTTCAAACATCCTCTCAATAAAAATGGACTATGATCCTAATGCCAGGAAAGTGCAATCGATCTTGGCAGGAAGCCAGCGGTGAGCGTGCGTTAGCGCACACGACTCCGACGGGCGCAGGTGCTCGGCAGGGGGAAGCCACTTCATCGCGTGGCTCTTCATGCCAGATCCCGCGGCATCCAAGCACATGCGATGGGGTCTGGAATAAACTTTGAATTAGTCAACTCGTATTTCTTATTATCACGTAAGCGTGCAGTTTGTATTTAATTCTGGACCGAAAGGCATTGCGTGAGCCACGCTGTCGTACATACAGATGCTCTATTCTTGCTGTAGGTTTTCTCCGCAGTTGAATGGATTAGAGATACTCAGACTATTCTCTTTGGAGGCTTAGAGAAGACTGCAAACGATATGGCATTAATGGCAAAAAACGTTCTCTTGTCATTCGAAGACCAGAACAGCCTCATGCTCTCTGTCACACTCCATCAGAACTTCTTTTTGTAGCTCTTGTTGAGAAATAAGCTCAGTTCAGAAAAGGAAAAATCTATAGTGCATGAGATAGTCTTTGTTTCTCACCTTTTTCATGTACTAAAAAGTCTGTGGTAACCTAAAAACCTAAGAACTCGAAAAAAAGGCAAATTCTCTGGTACAATTATGGCCTTGTTCTTTAATCCAAGACTACTAAAAAGAATGTGAAAAAAGAGAAGGAATGTGAAAATGTAAGCATTATGCCCCACAGAGAGGGGCTTAATGACAAATATCTATA
>CM052551.1:34378750-34823033 GCA_028533065.1 Trachops cirrhosus
CTAAAATATGAGTCACAATAGTGATACCACAACCTAGTTCACATATTTCTGTCTGCAGACCTATTACTGTGACAGACAGACGGGAAAACCTTGAGCATCTGAGATCCCAGTGTTCTTTTTAAAACGTTAGGCCTGAGCCCTGGCTGGTGTGGCTCAGTGGACTGAGCATAGGCCTGAGATCCCGAAAGTCGCCAGTTCGATTCCCAGTCAGGGCACGTTCCTGGGTTGCGGGCAGGGTCGCAGTTGGGGGCATGTGTGAGACAACCACTCTCACACCTTGGCACGTTGATGCATCTCTCCCTCTCTTCCTCTCTCCCTTCCCCTCTCTCTAAAAGTAAATAAAATCTTTAAATACAGGCATGTGAGCAAAATGGTGAGAAGCCCAGGTCTTGGAGTCAGCTGGACCTGAATTCAAACACCAGACCTCTCTCTTAACCAGCTGCTTTATCTCAAAGTGCATACCTTTGCTGGAGCCTCGGTTTACATACCAGTAGAGTGAGGACAGTATCGCACAGCCCACCTCTGACGGTACAAGGAGGTATGAGGGCCTGGCAGGATGCCTAGGACAGTGAGCGCAGCACAGACTCTCAGCCCGCGGTGGCGGCCAGCGTGGTGCTGATGGTTATCATCCTCCTCGTCATCTAGGAGGCCACAGGGTGGAGTAAGTGACAGAGTCTGATGGTGAGGTCTGTTGCCTTTGTCTGCCCTGTAGAAAACTCTAGGAGATTCTCAGGTAACTGGTGTTTCTTCTTTTTGCATCAATGCTGTTACACGCCTCCTTAATTGTTAGAAAAGCAATTTCTGCTTGGAAGCCTAATCTCTTGCCTTAAACGCAGAATGTTGATTAAAGATTTCAATGACTTTTAAAACTATCATTTCTATGTTTCTTTTTCTAGGATGGATATTTTAAAGACAACATCAAGTTCTTTTATGTAGCATGTTACTTCTCCATTTCTTCTTTTGTTTTTATAAACTTTGACTTTTTAAAAATATTCTTTTCACATTATAGCCTTTAATTCCCTAAATATGGAGTTTCACATCTCATTTTTGCTCTGTTCTTCAACCCTCTTTTTTCCCCCTCATTTTTGTTACAACTACTCAGATTAATTTCAGTTGCTTTCTTAGAGTATTTGAATTTGCTGAAGTGAATGAATATTGGCTGCAAACTCTCTGGGAAGATTTTTAAATACTTTCCACTATAAAGTCTCTCAGGCATCAAAGAATCACAGCCAACTTTCTTTACAACTCATCTCCCTTTTCTTTAAAGTCTTTCCACTGTCTTGGATAACTACCATGTACATGATTCTCTACCAGTGACCGAAACCCGGTGTCCCTGTTCACCACTGGTGGGAAAAGATTACAGGAATGACACTGATGTCACTTAACCTGGGCGTGTGGCGATGAAAGCGGAACGGTTCCCACAGCCCAAGGCCCTGCGGCGGCAAAGGCTCTGAGAAAACAGAGCTCGGCCGCCTAGAGGCCAGTGCGCAACGTCAAAGAGAGCGAAACAGAAGCGATTTCAACATTGCAGGGGTTGTTAAAGTACAGAAAAAAGTGTCATTTCCTGAGGAGCTTCAAACCTCTTTAAATAAAGTCATGTGTGCAGATATTCTGATTTCGGCTCCGTTTCGGAGCGTGGCGATTGGTGGTGTCGAGACTCCAGATGGAGAGTGTCCCTTCTTCACATTCCCTTAGAGTCTGAATTCAAGGACGGTGACAAGTCTGCACTAGGAAAAGCTTCTTTTTCCCAGCTGGTTGACTTTATTATGCTCTTTTTATATTTTTAAATATGTGTATTGATTTTAGAGAGGAAGGAAGAGAGAGGGAGGGAGAGACGTCAATGTGAGGGAGAGACATCGACCGATTGCCTCCATATGCACCTGCCTGGAGATCGAACCCACAACCTAAGTATGCGCCCTGACCCGGAATCGGTTTATTATCCTAAACAGACAGCACTTTATGGTGTGAAAACGTCAGCGGGAAGGAGGAAAAGGGTACAGGTAGAATGAGCGCGGGCAGAGATGTTTTCTTCTGTCACAGGGAGTAAGTGTCCTGATTTTCCAATAGTGGCAACTTTAGGGATGGTAGAAATAAACACGATAGGCCAGTCCAAAGCACGAACACCAGAAATCACTGGGTGGCGAAGATTCCAATCTCTAAAAGCCTTAAAGGTGGATTCCTTGCAATAGAAGGGATTCTTGTTTCAGCCAGATAACTCGAAAGGGTCCCGAGATTGCATAGCGCTGGAACGGGCACGTGCAGGGCTGGAACTGCAGGTGGCGGTCAGGGCGCAATCTGATTCTTTCTCAAGTGCGTGAAGAACACTAGTCACTTGTGGGCCAAGACACCAGAAATCAATCTTGCATCCTGACTTGTTTCATCTGTATTTCCTCTGTTTCCTTCTTTAAAGTTCTCTTATCCTCTGCGAGGTTGATTAGATCCACATTTAGAAACACAGGAAAGACTGGCACCTTGGGACTTAGGAGCCTGTAGAAAATGGAAACCTTGCTCTACGCGTTACAGCAAAAACTGAAAACCAAACAATCCCTGAGCATTTTTCTGTTCATGGTTAAACCCCACAGTGACTCCCCATCCCTAAAACTTGCCAAAACCAAAGGCAACTGCCCTAAAACAGGATGTTTACTTCTTCCTGCCGTCTGTTTCCCACCTGAAATCACAAGAAGACAGATTCATAGCAAAGGAAAACAATGGGCATTTCGCCACTCCTTGTCTTACCCATAATGCAACGCTTTAGCTCAGCTCTTTGTTAAGGACCATGGTGAGCAGTTGTGAGGTCACGATCAGTACCAAGTGAATCAAAGCCACTGTCTATTTGTCCTCCTATTTTATCAAAGCTGGTTCCATAGCCTTTCCACCAAAGCAAAGCAGTTAAGGGTGCTTCTCAAAAAGTCAATATAATATTTGGACTACATCTCTGTTTCTGACACTCATTTTCATTTTTAAAAAGATAAAGCTAAATAAGTGTTATCTTATATAGACATCATTAAACTTGAAAGGGCCTCAGAACCCACATATTCCAACACTCATTTTTCAGGTAAAAAACTGAAGTGGAGAGGTAAAGTGACGCGGTCACAGGGCTGGTGACAGAGTGATTGAGGGAGATCTTGAACCCCAAGTCCTCCAGGCCCCTCCCCCAGGGCTGGTCACCTTCTACCATCCCACGGTGGGTTCCTGGGTCACCTCAGCACTTGATTCTCCTAATTACTAGAAGCCACATGAATAAATACATTGCCAAATACGCATGGTCCTGTTCTTACACATGGGTAGAGTCATAAAGACTTGGGGATGCAGCCTTGTCTCCACACAGCAGGGCTCCTTCCCTGGGCACTGGGGACGTTTCAGATCAGGTCATTCTCTGCTGGGGGGCGGGGGGCCATCTTGTGCATTGTAGGGTGACTCACAGCGATCCTGGCCTCTGCCCACTAGATGCCAAAAATATCCCCACACTGAGCTGAAATCAAAATTTCTCCAGATGTTGCCAAATGTCCTCTGAGGGCGAAACGCCCCATTGAGAACCACCCTGTCACCACACCCGCTCCGCATTTACCAGCGCTCAGGAAGCCTTCCGTCGTCACACATCAGAACGCCGGGGCTTCCACTCTGTCACCTGTGGGACGGACCCGGGGCTCCCCTGACTTCCCCTCGGGAGGACAAAGCGGGGACCCCACGCAGGCACAAAAAGGATCAGGACAAGGGCGCGTTTAGAGAAAGAGCAAAAAGCTAATGGTGAAGTGAGATGAAGCACAACAGAAGGAGCGGGGGCGGGAGGGGGGGACGGTAGGGACACAGCAGAAAGGGGAAGGGAAGGCAGGAAGAGGCCAGCAGACACAGGGGTTAGCATTCCGGTATCTGTAGGACACAGTGACCCATTATCAGATAAAGTGGTGTATTTTCATCAGGCATGATTTTTTTAAAGACAACTCAGTCTGAGAAAAAGGGTCAAGAACTTTCTACCAATTCACTGCGAGGCCTCGGGAAAGGACCATTGTCCCCAGATGACGGACTCCTGGGGGAGTTCTGTGTGAAGCTCTTTGTTAAGGCCTGGTGTGCTTAAGACCGTAAAGCCCTTTTAAAACAGCTTACCCTGGAGTTCCACCCACGTTACTGTTCCTGGGGTACAATGACTCCGAATGAAGTTCTATAATAACAGGCCTTTGAAATAACACGACTCTTCCCAGCCAGGGTACAAATCAATTCTCTGTAACTACTACTTCCCAGAAACCTAGTTAATCTCAAACACCCCCGCCCCAGGGAACAGAAAAGCTCTGGATATTTTTCGCTGGTACTCTCTTGGAGTGTGCAGGTAGCTAGTTGAATGGAAGCTCTCGATTTGACCTGATTCCAAAACATATGGGTAACAACACGTGTATTTCTGAATCGGGTCAAGGTAACATTTAACAAGCTGACATCTCAACTCTTGCAGTACTTCCTCTCCTGCATATGCTTAAAAAGATGCATTAGAACAAGGTTCTTTTTAAAAATGTATCACTGTAGTTAGTTTCCATGGACAAACCAAATTAACAACAGCAACAAAACCTCTCTAACCCTATGACCGGGAAATTTAAAGTACGTAGGAATCGCTTGAGGATATTGTGAAAATGCAGATTCTAATCCGGGTCGGGGGCGGGGCCTGAGAGTCCACATTTCTAACAAGCCCCCGGGCGGTGCTCAAACAGCTGGTCCTGGCCACACTTTGAATAAGGCGGCTCTAAGTCTAATCCGTTCTCCGGAATCATCTACCTCATATTATCGAACTCCTGGCCAAGCGTTCTGGAGCTGACTGTGCACTGCCTGCCTACCAGGGAAAGTCCAAATTCTCTCGGGAGAAAGTAAGCCCTTCACGCTACAGCCCCCATCTGGCTTCAGCTCCAGCAACTCCCTTCACCCACCCTATGTAGTGTGAAGCGGCCACACCAATTCTGGGTTGTCCCCTGATAGGTCATGGACATTGCATGTCCCTGGTTTGGTCCCACTGGGCCCTCTGCCTGGATGGCTCTACCACCAAAATCTTCACACACACCCCCTGTGGGGCCTACCTCAAATGTCACCTCCAAGGAGCCTCCCCCAAACCCTCCAGGAAAAAAGCATGGGGTCTACTCTCCACACCTTGCACTTGGCATTCAAACGTCTACACTGGTGTGTGTCTGGTTTTCTGGAAAGGTACAGCCCATCCAAGAAAAGATAAAACTACCTGGGGGCTATTTTGGGAGTTAAAAAGACAGTTTCCAACCTTCACATCCCTGGGTTCAGGAGAAAGAGTCCATCAGTCAATCCTCTGAGTTAAAGGTTCCATAGGATTCCTTCCTGCACTGTGGCCCCCAAATGAGCATTTACCACCAGTGTTTCAGGCACTCTGGCGTATGCCCCATCTACGCAGGAGCACCACTGCTACAGCGGTGGCCCCAACCCCGCATCACGGATTCTTCCTGATGTCTCCAAGATCGTTCTCATCAGCATAAACTATCTTTCATTGTAAAAGACAAACACATAATAAACGCCCCCTGCACTCAGACCATTCTCCATCCCATTCCTCTGTTCCCCTTTACAGCAAAACTACTCCCCAAAGCTGTCGAAGTCGCCATCCCTACTTCCTCCCCTTCCATCCTCTCTTAACCCACATCTGCAAAGGGTCGAAGAGCTGCAAACGCAATGGGGAACTTCCCAGACTCCTCTCACTTGATCTACGGGTAGCAGCAGCCCTGGCAGCTCACTCCTCACCCCTGAAACCCCCTCTTTGCTTGTCTTCTGGAACATGACTTCATTTTTTCTCCTTCCTGCCAGCTGCTCTGTTCCAGCCTCCGCTGCTGGACCCTCCCCTTTCCTAACTCCAAACACCGGACAGAAGCAAAGCTCTGATTCAGCACTGCTGGGCCAGAAAGCCCCGTCCTGCTGCCCTACCTGACTCTAACTGCCCATCTACTTCTTGGCACCTCTGTCCTCTCTATCTGCCTTTGGTCCCCAGGAGGTCACATCCAGTCCCACAGCTTTAAATACTGTAGATACACTAAAGATGCTCAAGTGTGAACTTCCAGTCCTGACCTCTCCCTGAAATCTAGGATCATCTCACGACCTCAAAATTAACACGTCTGACTAAGTTGCTGCCACACACTCCCCACCGACCTGTTCCTGCCCACCAGTCCCTCTCGTCTCGTAAAGCTGTCATTCTGTCCTATAGCTGTTCCTATGCCCATGCGCTCCATCAGCACAGTCTGTCAGCAACACCCGCAATGCTCTGCAGAAGCCGAGTTCCCTACAGAAACCTCGAGTCCACCTACGCTCATCCTCTGCCTGGATCCTCTTCAGGGGCCTGACCAGGCTGCTTGCTGGCACTCTGGCCCCCACTGCCACGGCCAGAGCCAGAGCAAACCTTTAAAAATATCAGTCAGGTCTAGCTCTAGTCTTCACAAAACCTTCTAAATGCTCACCTTCCTCAGAATAAAATTCAAAGTGCTTCCCAAGGCCTTCGAGCCCCCACCACCTTACAAATCGCATCCCCTAGCAACCGCTACTTCACTCACCCTGCTCGCCCTGCAACCCCTCCCTACTGTTCCCGCCCCACAGCCTTTCCCGTATTCTCTTCACCCTGGGTATCCATTAAGCCTAGCCGGGTGTCTGATCCCATGTCACCAAATCAGAAAGCACAGTCCCGGTACCCAATGTGAATCCAGCTCTCCCTCAGAATCCGGCCCCCTTAACCTCCCTCATCCTTTTTTGGGTGGGTTCTTTGTCTCTCTCTGCTAAAATATTGGCTTTGTAAGAGCTGGGACTTATTTATTTTGTCCGTGGCTATATCCATCCCTTAACACAAGACCTGGCAAACAGCGGGCACTCGATACATTTTTACTGGAGAATAAATGAGTATCATTAGACAATCAAAAAATAATTCCATGTGCTTATACATTATGGGAAAACATGGCAAAATTCCAAAGGAATGAAACCCCACTAAACTACATTCCTCCAAGATGAAAAGTCTTGCCTCAGAGCTTGTGACGCAGAGAAGACATACTCACTTCCTGATCACCGCCTTGGACTCGGGCGAGCTCTGGCTGCCGTCTTCTTCCCAGCTGGGGCTCGTCAGGTTCCCGTACCTTCACAGACAAAACCAGCGAAACCCAGTCAACCGGCTGCAAAGCAACGCCACTCGAGCTCCGCCCCAAAATAACCGTTACTCTTCGCAGGAGTACGTCAGGAAAGAAATGTTTATGAAATCGCATGCAAAATGATGCTGCATCATTGAGATTTACTAAATGGATGCATTGGTGTATTCTAGACACAAACGACAATGAATCGCCCTACTTAAAACTTTCTCTTAACACTTAACATCTCTTTGAATTTTTAACAAATGAAATTAGACTTTTCCTCTTAGCAGAAGGATCGCTATTCCATGATCTTTGATGAACTCTCCAGCATGCAACCCGACGCCCCCACACCCCTGCTGTGTCTATCAGAAGGGCTTTCACACTGTGACACATGTGCACAAAACAGCAACTCCACACTGCACCTTGACTGGGGTCTCTTCGAGGGTGAGTCCTGCTGGAAAAGGGTTATGGAGATAAACCTGGACCCTCGGGCCACGGCTGAGACAGAGACCAGGACTAAAGAACAGAGCTGTCGTGACTCAGAGCCCAGGGAGCAGCTGTGGGCACACAGAGGCTGGGCTCGTGGAGACACAGCAACTAGCGACCCCAGCACCGGGGCCAGTGTCCAGAAAGCAACAGGTGCTTAAATTTCTGCATCCGCTCACGACACACTCAAAATGTACTAAATAATCGATCTGTCCCTCGTGACACTGTTAGCTGTTCTTCCAACTCTGTGTGTAAGCCAGCCTGTTTCACACAACTGTATCATATTGTATTTGATTCAGAATGTACATTTAGTTAATTTACTTTGAATTCCTCGGGAATCTTTACATTAACTTATGATGCTTAGGCTATTTCTCTAGTTTATCTTCCCATCAATGAAGAACTCAGAGATTCCTTGGAGTTTCCCAAGCTGGTAGTCTGTGCCGAAGTTTTGATAATAGAAATTCTATAATTGGTGCATTTACCATTTTAAAGAGCACACTTTTATCTTCGACTAGTGGGATTAAAGGCCTCACAACCCTTATGGTTCCTGGTTCCTAGGATTTAAAATGCTTTTAAAAATAAAAGTCGGCCATCTGGTTTGACCAAACGCCAGCCCGTCTGGTCTCCCAATCGCGCTATCCCGGCAGGTTCAGTGTATGCCCTTAGGCATCAGCCCGCCCCATGCACGCACACAGTCCACCTGCTCTCTTTTCAGGCTCATCAGCCTTATGGACTTCTTGGCCTCCTGAAAATATTTTCCACTGGCCTCCGCCCTCCCCGGTCCTCTTCATTCTGCCCTGCACCTGCTATTTAGAGGGCTTCCAGGGCTGCCCTTTGCTTTTCCTGAGATAAGAACTCCATCAGATGACGATTTACTCAAGCCCACGTGAGCAAGGCGGGGATGGGAAATGAGACTCCTGGTAAATAAACAGAGTGGAATTTCTGGCTCTCCCCTTGGCCACCCTGGTAGCGAACAGGCCCTCCTGTTCTCTCGAAGTCGGCTTGGTGGTCGGTGTAAGTCGGGAAGGCCAGGGTGGGTGCTGTGAAGAGCGGGCTCTCCCAGGGCCACCGTGCCCCACCTGTGTGACCAGAGCGATCCGCACACTCTTCCTGCCCGTCTTCCGCGCTAAACGTGGGACTTAATCTCTTCTTTGGTCCTGTGCCAGGTTAGTCCATTAATCCTCTCGCTGCTGATTCTGGGAATATTGCTTCTTTTCTCTTCCAACTGGGAGCCATGAGGAAGAGAAATAGAAAGGGAAACCCCTTACAAGGAAAAGACACACATTTTACTGTGTGTCTGTGTTCCTATGACTTCTCCTCAGAGTATTTGGACTAAAAGTTTCCTGATCTTCCCACTCCTTGTCTTTGCCTTAGCTTCTCAAACTCTGCGGCCCTTTCTCTGTGTTTCCCAGACTCGGAGCCGAGACGTTGGCTGGGTGGCCCCTACCCCTACCCCATCCTCTCCCACGGTGACATGCCACAGGGGCAGCCGGCCGTGCCGGGAAGGACTGAGCAGCCTACCCCGGTGAGCAAAGCTCTCTCTCCTGGATGAAGCTGGTACCAGTTTTGCAGAAAGTGAGCTAACAAGACCGCACAGTTGTCTCTCCCAGCCCTCAGAGGGTCCCAGGTTCATAACCAGGACCAGACTGACTGACGGATAACAACGTGGAGACCAGCAGAAGCACTGACAATAACGCATGGGGCAGAGGTCCGCACGGTCCAGGTGCTCGGGCTCGGGGTCTGCAGACGTTCCTGGCTCTTCACCCAACCCACCAGGAAACCCTTTGATGGTGCCTGTACAGCATGTCCTGGATCTAAACACTTCTCACCACTCCCACCCGGGCTCCACCTGCCGCATCTCCGACCCACAGCAGTGCAACGGCCATCTCACTAGACCGCTGGCCTCTGCAGTGGTCGCAGGATGCTCCTCAGTGTCCATCGGCTCACGTCACTGCTCGCTTCAAAACCTCCCAGGGCCCCCACCTCACTCGAGAAAAGGCCAACGTCTTCCCTGTGTCACAAGGCCCTTAGCAGCCTGCTCCGGACACCTCTGACCCTGTCTCCTGCACTCCCTCCCTCAGCTTCCCCGCCTCCGTGCTGCTCCGCCCACACCCTGGGCATCTCAGCCTCAGAACCCTGCACTCCCCGCTGCCTCTTCCCACACCTGGGCCAATGGCACACTAGTCTGTCGGCTCTTCCGGTCTTTGCTCAGATGTCACCTTGTCAGTGAGGCCTTCTCAGACCACCCTACTGAACACATGAGCCGACTCTAACACCCCTGCCTTTAACACCCTCTCATACACTGTGTGACTCATGTACTTACTGTGGTGACTGTCCATTGGAACACAAACTCCTCGAGAGGAGGATTTTGTCTCTACTGCTCACTACTCTTTAGAACTTAAAACAGGCCCCCAACAGGCACGTAGATGGCTCTGTGTTGGGGTCAGTGAGTGGTTTAGTGGGGTTCTCTAAGCAGACATGAAAGGCGACCTCCTGACTACCAGAGTCTGCGAGGCACCATCTGCACATTCAAGAGTCGTAACCTGTCTGTGCCTTCATTTCTAAAGGTTTGGGAGCATAATAATGCTTTAGGATAGCTGCAGCCCTTCCAAAAATCTACAATTAAAATGCAAAAGAAGTAAAGTTTTAAGATTCTTATTTAAGCTAAGATCTTGAAAGTGCAAGCAGTATGAAAATGCAAAAAAAAAAGTACATACAATTTTACAAAAGAGACCTTGAGAAGTGAGATAAAATTAAAGTGCCTGTATCCCTCTGGAGTTTAATGGACTGGGGATTACTTGCCCCTGAACTTTTATCATTAAGGAGAATTAACGCTTCACAGTGAAGAAGCCAGACCAGCTTTGGAATCGAGAACGCTTTAATGTTCAAACTAGGGTATCTGAGAGTCGGTTTTACTAGATTAAGAATATTCCTTTGATGTTTCCTGGACCCTCTCAGAGCTTCCCATGAAAAACCAAAGTCAAGTTCAATTCCTTTACCCCGTGGGAGTAAATAAAGGGTGTGTACATGTGTGTAATTAATGGCAGTAGAATAGCTACAGACGAACCTGTCAACAGTGTCACCTCCAATTTCTGCAAAGCCTCCCCAGGATTTGAGATCAAAGCTCCAACGTCTTAAGAAGGCTGACCGATGAGAAACCGCCCTTCTTTAAACGGTCACTCAGAAAACACATTAAAGCACAAGCTGTCAGACTGACTTTTGACATGGTTGTCTCTGTCACAAGGCACAAGACGGACTTACAAATACCTTCTAAAGTACAGCCTTAAGCAATGATTTCCTGCAGCCTAAAAACTACTAGAAAAAGAAAAAACCAACGTAATGTCGCACTGGTTGCTAATATTTAAACAGGAAACAGGTTTCCCATGGGGGATGGGTGTATTGTTTAGGGCCCGTCTGGGCAGACGGATTGTTTAATACGTGTTTGAAGGGAGGACAAGGGATATGGGCAGTTCAAAGAAACCCTAAGACACAACTGTGGCCGGGGATGGTCTTTCTGGCAGGGGCCTTTCCAGCCTTCGCTCCCAGACAGAGCCGGCCCAGGAACACCAGACCAGGATGGGGGAGCGCTGAAGAACTTTCCGGGTTCCACCTGATTCTGCAAGTCGCCCAACAGTAACAGCAGTTAAAAATTATCAAGGGTTTATTATATGCCAGGCACTGTGCTACGTAAGCACTTCGTATGATTTTATTTGTTTGGTTTTCAGAGTAATCCTGTAGGGCGATCACTATTATTCCAATTCCACGGATGAGCAAAGGAGGCCCTGATCCTGTCTCCTGCCCTTGAAAACGCGGCTAATCAGCGGAGCAGGAATTTGATCCCTCACAGACTTCCCAGCCTCTGAGCCACTGCCCTACCGCACAAGCTGCAGTTATTTTGTTTATTTATTCTACGTCTCCCCCACCAGCTTCTAAATTCTCTGAGGTTAGAAACATTGAGCTTTTCCTTCATTCATTCAGTTGTTTATTCTTTCACTCATTTCGTCCTCATTCAATGAATAGTTCTTAAGACCCGTGTCCGGGTACTAGTCTGGGCACTGGGACGCAGCAGTGAGCAAACGAAAGCCCGTGTTCACCAAGTGTATCCTGTAGGGGAAGGAGATAGACAATAAACTCATAATTTGATAAATACTAAGTCAGAGAGTAAACAGTGCAAAGGAGGAAAGAAAGCTGGTCAGGATGACTGATGTGCTCGGAGGCTCAGAAAGGTTACTCCATGAGCACTCAGGGAAGGTCCGAAGTGGAGGAGACACTGAAGGGGAATACGCCAGGGGGTGGAGGGGCAAGAAGTCAGCAGGGAAGGAGAGACAGAGCGAGTGCCGGGAGAGAAGAGGAGGCACGGAGGGGACGGGGCAGATCACGAGGGAATGGTAGGTCACAGTAAGGACTTTGGTTTTACTCTTTTATCTTGCTTACTGCTCTGTCCCCCAAAGTGGGAACAGAGCCTGGTCTCAGCAGACACGCCATAAACAATGGCTACCCTCTACTACCCCGAACGTAAGACAGGCTGGGAGGGAAGGGAAGGGAAGAGGCTACTCGCTGGGGATGATGAAAGAACAGGGAGGGGAAGTCAAGGAGAGAGACCTCACAGGCAGCTGCTGACTCAAGGGCCTCTGGGAGCCCTGGCTTTCCTGACCAGCCCCAGCCTATGAACATCTGAGACATTTTTCTTTAACTGACCTGCAAGAACACAGGTCAGACATGAGAAAAATGTTCAGAAGCTGACCTTGACTCAGGGGAACGACACGGGTGAAAGAGCCTGCAGATGCCTGGAACGCCAAGGGGAGCCTCGATGCGGACTGTGAACCGCATCCCACAGATGAGCAACGGGGTTGTTTTTAATGGCTCTGAGTAAGTAACATCCTCCGTGGCGGGCACCTCTCCGCCCAGGTCTGACCTGAGAACTGGGTCGTGGCCACCCAACCTACCTCAGAAACGTCCTGTTACCACTGCAGAGCTGGCTGTTCAGGGAGAAGACAAAGGTCAAAGGCAACAAGGCAAAAACGCCTTGTTCTCTTGGAAAAAAAGAAAACACTCCTTGTTCTGTTGCAGAGAACCAGCAGCGTGCTTTCCGCTCGTGAGGTCTGGTTCCGCGGGCGAAGACTTCCCATGATTAGAAAGAGTCAGAAGGCCCCGAAAGAGCTGCCCCCTCCCATCCAGGCCATTGCGTGAAGGCCCCTGCACCTGCCTTGCCCTTCGATTCTGCAGGTGATCTCCAGAGTAGTCCGTGAAAGCTTCAGCAACATCAACAGCAAAAAAAGTACCTCGTTTCACTTGACAGTTACAACAATGCTGCAAAATTTTCCTTGAAAATACTACCTTCACCCAGCCACAACCCACAACTACAGTAGAGACCAAAAATAAGATAAAGATTTCATAATTACTATTCATTGAGAGAAAGAAAACAAAAAGGTGTCCCTTATCATCCATGTCTCTTCGCTGGCCCGTTTTCTGTCCCCAGAGCTGGGTGGCTCATCAATACCCAATCCTTGCACTTCAGTTCATACAGATTCTAAGCAGTCAGCTGCAAATCCAGCTCGCCAGCTCGCCAGGACACTTTGCGCGGTTAGAACAGAGGACAACAGAGGACGTGGGGTTAGGACTGGTGGCCAGGGCGCAGGCAGCACGCCGACCATCACAGAATCTGTTAACGAGTCAAAATTTTTCTCAGGTTTAAGGTGAATTAATGAATTATTAACGAATCAGTCAAGCCTGTGGCTGTTTTTCCCCAACCACAAAAAAGCTGCTATTGAACTGCTTCTTCAAGAATCCTGTGAAATACTTCACGTAGAACCACATGCGGTACATATGAGGTTAGGATCATGGAATCCCCTCATTGCGAGGGCTACTTACTTCTTCTCCGCTTACAAAAACTCACTAGAGCATCACTTTACCTCAACTGGTGCTTGCTGACAACTTCAATAAAGACTAAAGGCAAAGAATTGTTTCTCAGGACGAGGGGTCTGATGTTACTTTCAACAGTTAAGTTGAAACACACACAGAGGTGAAAGAAAGAAAAAGAAAGAAAGAGAGAAAGAGAGAAAGAAAAAAAGAAAGAAAGAAAGAAAAAAAGAAATGTCAAATGAGAGAACAGCGATTTTAAAAAAAACATGAAATAACTCAAAAACAGCCAGCTCTCTTTCCTTTTAAAGATTCAGAGATACATTTTTAAACTATTAAATTTAGTTTAATGGAAGGAATGAATTTATTTTTCAGAACCACACTTAGGACATTTGCCCCATCATAATATAAGCTCGGAGCAGTGCTCTCCTCTGACTCGTAACGGCCTAAGAGCCATCTACGTGTCCCTTGTCAACCACGGTAAGAAGGCTTTGTTTGCCTGGGGGATGAGTGGGGTCGAAACACACAGGCCCTATGGGTGGACTTAGAACGAAGTCTGGGGATCCCTAAACAGCACGCGACATTTGATGGTGAGCTTCCTTTCTATGACGGGGTCCGCAGAGTTAGCAAATTCGTGAAAGAACTGGAGATCAGCCCCTCCCACCAGCTGCTAGAAAGTGGTCAGAAACGCTGCTTTAGATCACCAAAGCTGATCACCAAAGCTGAATTTAAAAGTTTCCAGCTGCCACTCAGAATATAAGCACCTTGCCTTTCCGTTTTCTGTCAGTTTTGGTTTTTAGTTTCCAAACAGAAGCACATTTTTTAAACCTGCTGAGAAAGTTGGTATTCTTTTCTGAAAAAAGGATAAGCTGTATGTCCTGCCTCCCTCTGCTAAGTGCAAGAAGACCAAAAAAACAAAAAAGCTACTTTGTAGAAACATGCTGTTTATCTCATTTCAAGGAGCCGGCCAGCCTGGTTCTGGTCTGGGGGAGGTCTCTCACAGTGTCAGCTGGAACAGAACCGTCCCTACCCCCCACCACCCATAAAGCGAGGGCTCCGCCACCAGCACAGGCTCCCACGGAGGGTTCCCACCGTGCTGCTGGGTGACAGTCGGGTCCCCTCAGCAAAAATAAAGACAGATGTACCAAAGACAACCAACCCAGCAGGGAAGAGAACTCATTTCCATTCTCCCTCGTGTGACTATGGTTGGATGGAATTCTAAAACGGTACCAAAGTAAGTTGACCCAAAGCAAGGGTATCGATTCAGGGAGCTACGTGACATAGCACCCATCATGTGCAGGCCAAGCCCCTGCGCGGTTCCCGGCCACGCTGCCACGGCCTCGAGTGTGGGCCACGGCTGAACAGGGCGTGGCGTCCCGAGCAGAACAAGGTGAAGGGCAACCGACAGCTGACCTTCAGCTGCCGTGAGCCCGTGAGCACTAGCTGTTCGGAGTCAATCTCCCTGACAAGAACTCCTAGTTTCTTATCAAATTGTGAACAACTCTTCTAACAGACCAAACATTTGATCGATGTTGTATTAGTCTTCTACGGCTGCCACAAAAAATCACCACAAATTTAGTGGCTTCGACAACACGAACTTATTATTCTGTAGTTGTACTGGTCAGAGTACAACAGGAGTCGCACTGGGATAAAGCCTCGGTGCAGCAGGTGCTCCTCTCTGGAGCAGATAATCCACTTCACTGCGTTCCAGCTCCCGGGGGTGGCCGCCTTCCTCGGCTCACGTGTCCCTTCCTCCGTCCATCCTCAAAGCCAGCGAGGCGGCACTCTCTGACCCTGTCTCCATCCTCACGTCCTTTCCTCTGACTCTCTCTGGGCCCACCCCGACGATCTGAAACAACCCGCTTATTGTAAAGTCGGCGATCAGCAACCTTCATTCCATCTGTGACCTTCGTTCTGTTTTGCCACGTAACCCAACGCGCTGTAGGTTCTGGGGACTAAGACTAGATGCATTTGGGGGGCCATTTTCTGCCCGCCACGGATGGGCGTATAAATTGTTATAAATGTTACATTTCCTACGGTCTTACTATCTAAACTGGTTTTTTCCCACCTGATAAAGCATGAACCAGCAGGAGCCTGGGACCTTTCACAAAGTGCATTCCCTATAAAAGTTCTCAATGTTCTTTTGATGTTACGAGCATTTTGATACCCCCAAATTCTCACAGCCCTTGCTATAATTCTCTTTTCTTTTTGCAAATAATTTCCTCCTCCTAATAGTCACAGGAAAAATGGTCTGAGTCCAGTTTACCTTTCAGCAATCTGCCCCCTTTTTTTAACCCACAACACGTACACCGTCAGAGGGTTTCTTGACTATGGAGTTATAAAAACACCCACCTAGAGAAAATCAACTGAAACCCGTCTGCTCTCACACAAAACCGTAAGAAACGGCCTTCCTGTCGAAAGGAATTCTCACCCTCATCAGGATATCCAGTACGGCTGTATTTTGAGCTAGAAAAGGAAACGACCCAGGTTAGGATTTCCCGAAAGCTTTCCCCCTCTGTGAGCAGGATGAGCGTCCAGGAGCCAACGGACCAATAAATCTCACTTTTTCATGTGCGGTAGGACAAAAGATTCTCCTTGTTTCCACCTCTTTGGGGGACGGTGGGTGGAGTTACTAAAATAAATTAAGAAAATGATATGGCATTATTGGGGAAAATTTTCCCATATAAGTGATTGAAATTAGACATAAGCAACTCTTAGAAGAAATAAAAGTGTAAGAAAAATCATAGTATGAGTTTAATTGTAATGTTTGATATGTGTGTTAGGGCTGTAAGGGACCAGCACCGGGAGGGGATGCGTCACCAGGGTAAGCCGCTGTGAGGCCCTCAAAGGTGGTTTAATTCCAGGGTCTGCTGCCCGGAAGTCTCTGCTCACAAGCCCTCTCCTTGGTCTCGGACGCGCAGAGGGAAGATGTCAGAAGCCCTGCCTCCTGCTAAAAGGGAGAGAAGTGCAGGAATCTCATGAGCACTGCATGCCAGCATGAATCTAGGACTATTTGACAACTGCCCAGTCTAATGCGAGAATTAATTAAAACAAAATTAATTATTTTTAAATGAGGTTTTGCAAAAAGTAATTTGGAACATATTATATGCATTTCAAAAATGCTTACCCAAATTCTCATGCTAAGAAAGCATTTGAGAGCTGAACGGATTTGTGTTATGAGCTTTTGAAAGGAGGTTTACTATGCCCAGTCCTCACGGCTCCCAGGAGAATAAATGTTTTTCTTAAAAGTGCCCATTCAGTCAAGAAAATAAGAAGATCAGCCACAGACAGGGAGAAACTATTTGTAAAAAGATATTTGGTAAAGAACTGTTAATCCAAATATACAAAAACTCTTAAAACTCAATGATAAGAATACAAACAACCCAATTTAAAAATTGGCAAAAGACACCAAAAGACACCTCACCAAAGAAGACACACAGATTGACAAGGAAGCACATGAAAAGATGTACAAAATCATATGCCATTAGGAAACCGCAAATTAAAAATACTGCAAAATACAACTATATACCTATGAGAATGGCCAAAAAAGAGAAAAGCCAGTATCAAATGCTGGCAAAGATTTGCTTCATTCATTGCTAGTGGGAATGCCAAATGATACGGCCCTTCTGTGACAGAGTTTAGCAGTTTCTCACAAAACTGAACATCCTCTTCTCGTTTGATCCAGCAGTCTTGCCCCCTGGTATTCACCCAAAGGAACTGAAAACCTATCTGCACACAAACACCTGCACAGCACCTTCATTCATAACTGCCAAAACCTGAACGCAACCACGACGTCCTTCAGTAGCTGACTGAACACACAAACTGTGGCACATTCAGACAATGGGATCTTAGCAGGAAAAAGAAATGAGCTATCAAGCCATACACAGGCATGGAGAAACCTTAACTGCATGTTACTAGGTGAATGAAGCCGATCATAAAAGGTTGTATACTGTACAATTCCAACTATGCCACATTCTGGAAACAGCAAAACGATGGGAGACAGTAAAAAGATCAGTGATGGGCAGGGGTTGGGTGGGGGAGGAGGCAGATGACAGGCAGAGCACAGGTTTTTAGAGCAATGGAGATACCCCGTATGATACTATAATGATGGGTACTATCATTACATATTTGCCCACACCCGCAGAACGTACAACCCTAAGAGTGAATCCTCACGCAAACTACGCGTTTTTGGTGATAAGGATGGGTCAAGGATTATAACAAATGCCCCCTTCTGATGGGGGATGCCGATGGGGGGAGAGATGTGTGGGGGCAGGAGGCATGTGAGAACTCTATACTTTCCACTCAATTTTGCTGTGAGCCTATAAATTCTCTAAAAAATAAAGTTATTTTTTATGAAAGTATACACTGAGCCCTCACTGCCTTGACAGTAATGAGACGAATCTATAGATCTGTCTCTCCCACTAAACGTAGGCAGATGCTGGGTTATGTTCACGACTGTATCTTCCAATGCAAGTGCTTATAACATGCATGAGTAATAATCACTGTTTATTTGTTAGACAAATCATTCATAAGCACCCACTGCCAGATAAGATTCCTCTCTAAGGCTACGGCAATGAACCAGATGGTTGTGAGCAGGGGCGACAGTCAGGAAAGAGCAAGATAAACAAGAAACGTCATTTCAAAGAGTGGTAAGTGTCATAAAGAAAGAAAAACCAATGGTAATCTCTGAAGCGTTTAATATTTGCCAGCCACTATACTGGAACTTTATATTACCAAGCTTAATAACCCTACAGTTAAGGGTTATGTTTCATTCTCACTTTACAGATGGGGAAACTGAAGCTGGTGAGCGAAAGTAACTTGCCCAGTGACACCGAGCGTGTAAGGGGCACAACACTGGAATCCTATTCGCTTTCTGACTCCCAAGCCCACGTTCTTCACCGTGACACTCTGTGCCATGTGTGAGTCGAAGAAAGACGGGAAAACTGCTTTCCCTGTAAAGTATCCTCAATAAACTCTGAAAGAAAAAGGAAGCCTGTTTGGCCCTTATGACAGAACCCATGGAGATAAAGAAATGTTTTCGTTTTATTTTCGATCAACTCTCCTCTGCGGAGGTGTCTTCACCAGCAAGGGCAGCTCCAGTTCTCGTGGACTAGGGGTGTGTTTTCTGGAGCCAGGTGTCCCCACGCTGGGTGCCACCGAGCACGGATTTAAGATCAGCAACCCCATAGCGGTACCGTATTTGCGAAAATCCTCCCAAGCTTTCTCATGTCCTGTCCTCCAAGAAGACTCCTCTTGCGGAGGGAGCAGATTGAGGTCTGGGGCTGTGGCCTAAGCATATCAAACAAACAGAAACACTCCGGATGCACAGACCCAGCAGTGACAAACCACGGGAGGCGGTGATACGGTTTGCTGGGAAAGAGCCTCCAAGTCAGAAACCATACGTCTGAACTCCAGCTCTGCCCCTTACTGATTGAACGTTTCTGTGTCTCAATCATGGCTTCTGTAAACATGAGAGTAACATCACGATAAATAAACTAAACGAGACAGTGTCTATGAAAATGCTTGGCAAGCAAACATGGGAAGAAGAAGTAAGTTCAAAGACCCACTGACTGAGTCTCCTCTCTGTGACCTCAGAAAGCAAATTCAAGCCAGACTGGTTTTGAAGCGTACTGTTTACGGATGGCTTCAGCCTTAATCCCCTACAGAAGTCCTCCACTGGGAGACCTCGCTTGGAATGAAGGGCTCTTTCAGATTATCGCTCAGTCCTTTCCCGGCTGTGGCCTGAGCACCCTCGGTGACTTAGCAAAAGTTTCTAGAGATCTCGTTCACCCCTGCTCTGCTTGTTCTGGGCATTTTGCTTATGTCTGCTATCAGAGATGCAGATCAGAGGGAAAGAGAGAATGATCGAGAAATATCCCAAAAGCAGCTAATGTGACAGCTGTCTGCAGAAAAATATAAATATTTGGACAAACATTTCTTGGTTCTCAGGGAGGCTCACTGGTTGACTTAGGTTTCTCCTTACATTTGACATTGGGTATTTTCAGAGGAAACTGATTCCCTTACCCTTTTTAATGATATGGTGGGAAGAATATACTTTTTAAGTGGAATGTATGTTTAAAGTTAGAGAAGATAAAAGTCTCAAAGCCCCAACACAAACAGCTAAACCACAATTCGAAACCTTTCACGGAGGCTGAAAGAAAGCCCGCGAGCCCTGGATTAACTCTGAGCCCCGGTGAGAAGACAGCAGGATTCCTTGTGAATGGCTGACGCCCCAAGTACAGAAGAAAGCAAACACGTGGAATTAGCCACGTGGGACTTTAAACCACCGTCTACTGGTCAAACACAAAGGCGCCTACTGGCAAGATGAAAAAAAAACATAAAAAATTTTTTTTAAAAATCACAGAAAGCAAACAGTGCCACAGAAGAAAAACCACATGATTGGAAGTCTTAAGGAAAATCAAAGTTTGACTTCAAATAGGCTTCTCTCCAGAGGGAAATAAATACTACAGCCTCCGCCTCCAATCCATTCTGGACTGGCTGGGATTAGCACATCCTACAACAACTTCTCAATGTCGATTCACAGAAGATAAGCAATCTACTATTATGAAACCAAGAGACGTTATTTTAAAAATTACACCGGGGACTCACAAACACGTCTACCATAATTTCCTAACAATAAAATAGTACACGAAGCTTGTCTTCAGAAAAGGTAAGTTCACACAACTTAATTGCTTACCTCCCCATTATGGGCATTAAAACCCCATGAAATCAATTTAAGAATCCAGCGCTGCACAGAATCAGCATTTTGGTTAAAATGAAACAAAGACTAACATCAGGTCACAAGGTCTCAGCGTGAGTGGGAAACGGAGCGAGGATAAAATATTCACGTTCAGTTTGTACATGTCTGGACAACTCCAAATTTCTGCAGAGGGAGCAAAATAAATGGGATTTGTGTCTCTGAACTTCTGCAGAACATGTTAGAGTTCCATTTTTATACGCTCTTAAGTGCTTGTCTAGTTTCATAAATGGAAACCTTATCTTTTGCAGTAAAATATTAGGTTCTCAGGGTGGGTCCAGGTTTTGCGGGGTCAGCATCTATAAATCTGAAGGATCCTCTCTCAGAAAGAGAATACAAAATTATGACTATAAATTATGTAGAAGGCATTGCAAGTGAGGGTCCCTGGAGGCGAACCACCAGCAGCTTCACAGCACGCACACCCCAAGGGTGAGAACCAGCCAAGCCTTACGTTTCTGCTTCATCCATACGCTGCCCTGCAGCACTGGGCAGTTCACAGGCATTCAGTGCTGGTCGACTCCACTCAGCTCAGAAGCAGAAGAAAACACACTGCGAGATTCAATTCAAGGCCATCCAAGTGGTTCAAGACAAACCTTAACCCTTCATTCAATTCTTCCTGTAATGATAGCTTGAATTAAATGTAATGTGAATTCATGATTGATGTTATTTAATAACTGTCATCCAGTTACTATTTAAAAAACCCCCGAGATGTCTATGATAGGGAGACAGAGAGGAGCCTTTTCAAAGCCGTCACGTAAGAGGTGGACGTGCTCGAGTCGCAGACTAAACACTCGAGTTCCTGTGTGCGTGGCCACTGTCTGTGATGAACAGCTGGAACCCGCACGGGCTCCGTCACTGACTGGGGCCATCCGTGGCCTGTGACCAACGGGGTGACCCCAGGTGTAGGGGAGGTCACCCATCCCCAGAAAAGATCGCAGGAGTTTCTGGTGTGTTGGCCTGTTTCCTCACGCTGCCTGCCAACAGGTAGCATGCTGCAGCCTTTTCACAAACCCCAAAGAGCAGAGAGAACATTCACAACATTCTTCGGGTTCTATGTATCGGTGAGAGGTATTATACACACAAACAAACTATGAAAGAACTGACTCACTAATCCCACAGGCTTGTACTCCAGGCTTAATATCTTAAGTACTGCTATGCAAAAATCAACAGAACTTCCTAAGTCCAGAGTTATCACAGCCAGATCGATGTACGATGAAGGAGAGACGTTTTCCTGCCTCTGAATACACAGAACAAATGATCCAAATGCTTTCACTCTGTGTGTGTCCACAAGGAAAATGCCTTGAGAAAAACCCACTGTTCCTAATAGTCTTATTCACACTGGAATAGAATTTGATTATTAAAAGGCCTTTCCTAAGACTGATAGATATAACTGCATTAAAAAAAGTTAAATGTCTTCATAAGAATATTAATAAAAAAACTTTCAAACCCAAGGGACAAATTAGGAAAAATATTTCCAACATATGATAAGCAAAAAACCAATCTTGTTAACATACCAAGAGTTATAACTAGACGATCAATAATTAGATGACGATAATCCAAGACAAAAATAAGGATATGAAAAGGCAGTTTGCAGAAAACACAAATGCCCTGTGAGAATTTTAGAGAATGCTAACCCTCACTCGTAAATGTAAAAAGCATACGTTTAAAAGCAACGAGCTGTTTCTCAGAGGACAGGCCGTGGAGGAGATGGTTTCGGCGGCGGAGCAGGACACGGTGCAGGGAACGAGGGAACAGGCGCTCCCCTCTGCACACGAGAGTGTGGCTGACGCGGCTTCCTGGGGGCAACGCCACGATGCCCTTCACGTTTTAAAATGTGTATATGTTTTGGCCTGTTCATCTCTCTTCTATGAAATTATCCTATAGAATTCTCAAACAGGTACTCAGAAGATATATATTCAAAGATACTCTGCAGCATTGTTTAAAAATTTAAAAGAAAAACAAATTAAAAAAACTGGAGGGACTTCACTGTCTATCCGTAGAATAATCAATCCAGTAAGTACTAGAAAGCCACGGGAAGGAATACGGTAACTCTACCTACATGTGCTGACTTGGAAATAACAATAGTTCTTGTTTCTTGAGCTCTTGAAATGCCAGCCACTGTTCTAACAGGCCCTTTACATATGCTGATTCCCTTGATGAATAAAAAAATCTCCAAGAAACACAGATAAGTGAAAAATGACAGAACAGACTGCGTACTATGATTCTACTTACATCATATTTAAGTACATAATCTATATGTAATAGATAGCCCACATATGATGTGCACAGGTGCATATGTGTGTGTGCATATGTCCAGAGAAACTGGGGAAAAATCCAAAAGGCATGGTAAGCAGCGATCACCTAGGAGCAACGAGACTGGGAAATGGGACTTGTGGAAAAGGAAATTTTCCCCAGTATGTGTTATCTGCCTAATTAGATTATGGTCTGTGTAATTTTTTTCTTTCTACTTCTGTATATTTTTTTAAACCTAGGGAGAGTTACTTGGGAAAAGGTCGCCATCTGAGCAAACATTCCTGTTTCTTTTTATACCCTCCTACAGTACAACAATCTTCAACGTGACGGCATATTGCTGTCAATTCTTCTTTAAAAATCTGTTTAAAAATCAGTATTCGACAACTCCAAGTAAAACATCCTATCTCCTTTCCTTTCTTATACGGGAAACCCCAGAATATAAGGATCTGGATGAGAACTCTCAGGATTCTAAAACAATCGTCTGGCTTATTTTTTGAAAGGCGGAGTTTAATTTTAAGTAAGACAAAAGTACAGAGGGACACAGAACTGTTGGCACGGGGACCACAATGCTCACTGCTCCACTGCACGTAACGTGCGACGTAACGACACAGACCCAGGACCGGGTGCACTGCACACCCACGAAGCAGCCGACACCTGGTGCTTGCTGGTAGCTGTTATCATCATCTTACAGCCCCACTCACTAGCTGCTTCCTACGGATTTAACACTGAGCTCCATACTTAACACATACGAACATGTTTAATTCTCACAACAACACAATAAGGTTTTTGGTTAATTATTTCCTGGAATTACCTAAAATTATAAAGACATGGATAAAACTTCAGGCTGGCAAATAGTAATGGAAATCTAAAAACAACTGAGTCTCGGCACGTACAAGTATTTGCAGCTCTTTTATAGACTTTTGATGAGCTATCTTTATCAGGATAGACCATTCGGTGGCTCCTGAGTGGTCTTCCTGCCCTTTGATCTATGCCTTCCCCTTGACCCTTCCTTCCTAACACGTCTCTCAGCACACCTGGTGCAGGGAAGTCAGGACCTCACCCCTCACTCTGCAAACAGCCCCACATTTCTGTCACCTCTCATGCGCCTTTAGGTCCTTACCTGTCCAGCAGTAGTCCCAACACTTCTTTAGTGGAGGCAAAGCCTCTGTACGTCGACAGGAAGATGCTGATGTAGGTGAAGTCATTGTCCCCGAAAGCTGTCAGCAGGTTCTCCACAAGCTTCTGCAAGGTGCCAGCTTTTATGGTCCTGATCTTGCAGGTCTCGTACTGACTGACCGTGTGTCCTGGAGGGAGCTGGTCCCCTTCAACCTGCACAATAAATGCGTGATTATGACCAGGAGAAAGGGCTCGCTAAAATGCAACCGAAAGCACTGAAACCGTAGAATCAGAGCCTGCCACGTTCTCCCTTGCTCTTAGTTAATTTCTTTACAAGTCAGGTAAGGCCGTCCCTCGCCTGTGAGTGTAGTCGAGTGGAGTGGTTGGAGGTGGGGGTTGCGTTCCCTTCCTGTCTGGAGGTAGAAGTCTTACTTCCTCGTGGTTACATTTGCTTCTTCTATTCACGATCCTGTCAAGAACTAGGTTGCCGGCATATTTTATCAAGGGTGTTTTCTATGACCCCAGGATGGAGTTCAGCAAATGCTACCCATCATTTCCTTTGCATTGTTCCACAGTAAGTTTTCAAACTCATCCCTTTATTATTATTATTATTACTGTTTGCGTTCAATACTATTTTGTATTAGTTTCAGGTGTGCAAACTGTTCCCTCAGATAATCCAAGTGCCCACCTGGCACTATACACAGTTATTACAATATTGTTAACTACATTCTGTATGCTTTACCTTAAACCCCACACCCGTTTTGTAACTACCAATTGGTGCTTCTTAAGCCCATCATCTTATTTCACCCGGCCTCAAACATGCCTCCCCTCTGGCCTCTGTCAGTTCGTTCTCTGTATCTGTAAGTCTGTTCAAACTCATTCTTAAAGGCAGCTCCTAGAGTGGTGTGCTGGAGCTGTCCCACGCTGGATTTGGACAGCCGATTGCTAAGTTTTCAGGATGTGTGTGAACCATCTGACATCATGTTGCTCTCGTGAGAAATCAGCCATGGTTGGCATGTGTCCACCATGGAAATGTAAGGGGATCTGACCATGCTCTGATGTTCGTCAGTCCACTGAAGGCAATGTACTGTCTTATTTAGTATCATCGGCAATCAACACAGTGGACTGAGTGGCTGGACCAAGCAGCCTGGGCTGATTTCTGGGGAGTAATGGAAGGGGTGGGTGGGTGAGTGCCTGACTGCTCCCTTCTGGAAACTTGCAATGTACAAGAGAAGACATCTGTTCAAGGGAAGCAGCAGCAGCTGTCACGTGAACATGACCCATCACGTGAGTAATATGGGTAGGTATAACTGCACCTTGGAGGCACACCACAATACTTAAGGAGGGATTAGTGATAAAGTCTGTAAGGCTTAAAAACTGAGTACGAAGGAAGAGAAGTAGATGGAAGAAAAATATGGGCATGCCTTACGTTCTGCAATAAATCTGTGCTAATCAAATTATACAGAGACACAGTATTCAAAGTTTAACGTGTCCTTCCCCGGCACTAGGGAAGATGACGTCCCCAGAGATTCTTTTTCTAGAGCAACGAATCATTCTGAGTGATGCAAAGAATCACCAGGCAATTTCTCTGAGTTGTACGTTTGAATTGTGTTATATCAAACTCTTCTAAACTGAAACAGTCAGACGTGTGAAAATTCCGGGAGGGGGTGGGGAAGAGAGAACGGAATTTCTAAGTGGCGACATGTGCTTACTGAGTGGCACGCCTGCCGTTTCGTCCCCTGGCCTGTCCGAAGCTAAAGCCCTGGGAAGCGGTTCGCAGCGGGACTGCCTCCTGAAAAACCAGAGTCACAGCAACTGCTCTCAGCAGGGCGTGAGAAGAGCTTAACGTCACCGGGTCTACCTGCTCCGGGGAATTCACGGGAACACGCAAGCTTATGTGCCAGATGGCTTATGTCCTTATTTAATTTTGAAAGATATTTTTAGTTTACTAAAAAGAGGGACCTGACTAGGCAAACACCATATGTTCCCTGAGGCCTGCTGACTCAGGCCACAGCCCAGTGGCTGCTCTTTATCAGTCTACGTGTAGCTTCGGAGCAGGCCTAACCTGTCTCCCCGCAGTTAACCGGAAACAATAAACGAAAAAGATGTATCGCTTTAGAGCCTAATTACACTGTTACCTGCTCGGTCCAGTGCTGCCCTGCGTGCGCTGCGAAACACAAGTTCCAAATCAAAAGGTGCCGGCCAAGCTGGGGGACTACAGAGCTCAAGTCAAACACACTGCTTCACTTTCCAGCTTCAAGTCTTCCACGTGCTAACACGTGATGAGGCCCCAGAAGGATCTGATGTGACATTTGCAAACGGACTTCCCTCTATTCTCACAGGGTCGTGCAGACCGTTAGAATGAACAAAGTTTGGGAAATGTTCATTTTTTATCTTCTAACATCTATATTTCTTTGATCTCTTTCTTAATACCAAAATTTAGGGATGTTTTGTGTGTTTTACTTTGTCATTTCAAATGGCCTGGTCAAAATACTTACTAGCCTGACAATGTTAAAAAGTGACAGTCGAAGAATATACTTTGAGGTCAAATGTTAACAGCAGCAACAAAAGGAGCAGCTTCTCGGAATGAGGGAACATTCGGGCATCAGTTTCCTAAGTCAAGCGTCCTTTACTGTATGACATCGTCGGGATTCCCTCACCAAACACTTTTGTAATTTGATGATTCTTATTTTACTCGCAATGCAAATTCCAATTTAAAACTAAATCTCTTCTTATTGAAAGTTATAACTATTTAAAAGAGCTAATTTTTCACTGAGCATTGATGTGGCCAAAAATTCAAACACAGAGAAAAATGCTTGTCAAAAGACCTGATGAAGAGGGTCCCTTTTCCTGCCAGAAAGCGGGTTTGGCAGGAAGCCACCCTCTCCCCTGGGAATGGAGTCACGTTGCCCATTAACCCCATCGCTTCCTTTCAGCCCGCCTTTTCCTCTGGAAAAAAAATCTCAGTGTGCATGCCTGATCCCCACAAGGCCCTGAACGGTTTCTGTTCCTCGATGTTTGTATCTGTAAATTAGGAAGAACCGGGTTTGAGCTAACAGAATGGCTAATAAAAAAACTTTGAGTATTTCAATTTAAAAAGTCCTTCCCTAAGGGCAGCGAGTGAGCACCAACGGCAATATCATGAAATGAAGCACAGGAATTGCTCTGGTGCCTAAAATCGCTCTCCCCCAAATTAACAATGCGTGCTGGGGTGTCAGGGCCTTGCCCAGTGCCATCTTTGGGGCGTCTGCTAAGCACCCTCATATTCACTTGCTATAGCAAGGGAAGGACCAGGTTTTTGAAGATGGGTCCCACTTTACCAGCATTCAAGTACATTTTCATAATGAAAAACAAAGAGAAAAGTGATCTGCCCGTTATTGGAAGTATTGCAAATTAAAATTATACAAAAGTGAAACACAAAAAAATACTCTGCTTTATGGTCAGACTGGAGAAACTAAAATTTTGGTTTCATTTTTGCCACAAAATAGTCAAAAGCTACATAACCCTTTTAAGAGGCTTTAGGATCTTTTTGTTTGTAATAGCTCAATACCTTTGAGTTCTAGTTTAAAAGAAAAGTCGAGGGGAGGCAGGCGGAGAGCCTGGGCAGACAAGTGTTTAATAACCCAGACTTAGAGGCAAGACAAGGAGGCCGAGCCCGCCCTTCGGGTTAGCACGCTAACAGGAAACAGCTCAATCTGGATCTAATCAGAGACCATCGCTTTACTGACAAGATCATGATACTGGGGCTGCAAAAATGTCTCATGGCTGTTTCTGGCCAATCTTTCGGCCATTATAGTTCAGCTTTCCCTAAGAGAGAATGCCTGACTCCTAAAACTCTGCCCAACGGCCCTAGACACGGAATGTTCATCAGTATCAGCTCTGGCACGAGAGGGACAAGAGAAAGGGAATGTGAGAGATGAAATGTGCCACATTTCAATTCTGTCTCCAGTCACGGAGAAATCCGCTCTTTCATCATCTAAAACATAAACTGTTAACGAGTTGGGTGTTTCTGTTTTGAAAAGAAAAAGGTCCTTCAATCAAAAGAACACACAGTCGTCTGATACTTTAACGGGGGCGTGCTAAATAAGCAATCTCGTTAGCCTGGAGACAGTATGAAGTCCTTCTCCAAGCCAGGCTCCATCTTCACTGTTCCAGTCATTACTCGCTAAGAAAACCTAAAGCCCATACCCAGGGTTTTACGGACTTCAGGAAGGTGCCCGTTGCCATCTCTACATTCATCTGAGAACACAAAGGTACACTTTATCCTCCTGTTTCAAATGCCCCACAACCACCATCTAAGAACAAGGAGCCGCATATACTATAGGAATACCATGAGGTGACTCACAAATACGCCCTGCTCACCTGTCCACAGCACACATTTATAAACAGAGTAGACATTCTGGCCATGCAAAGAAACAATACACGTACAGAAGGGCGTTACGCAAAGCCGGTGCACCTGAATACCGTGAGATGTTTGCCCAC
Source organism: Trachops cirrhosus (assembly GCA_028533065.1). Taxonomy (NCBI): domain Eukaryota; kingdom Metazoa; phylum Chordata; class Mammalia; order Chiroptera; family Phyllostomidae; genus Trachops; species Trachops cirrhosus. Next base: position 34,406,804 of record CM052551.1, read on the forward strand.
GGAACGATCAGAGACGGAAGGCATAGTCCCTACAGAACCTTATAGCATGGGATGTCAAGCTCAATGCCAGCTTCTGCATGGTGTGAACTTCTACTTTGGGTGTGAACTCACTTTTTTGCTAAGTTAGGCCTGTCAGGAGGCCCAGGTAAGTCTTAATTTCAGGTAAATAATAAATAATCGAATAATTTGGGGGCATAAGTGTGTCCCATGCAGTATTTAGGACCTACTCATACTGGAAAATTTTTTATTGTTTATCTGAATTTCAAATTTAACTTGGCATCCTGTATTTTTATTTGGTAAGGCTGGCAACCCTAGGCGGAATGCATGTAAAGGGCAGAGAATGGATCTCCCGTTCATTTATTCATCTACTTAGTCAACTACACATTAACTCAACAGCACTTCGTGCCGGGCACCGTGCAAGGGAGTCCAGATACAAAGGCAAACAGAACGCAGTCTGACACCCAGGTTGTTCCGTATGGTGGAGGAAAAAGACAAAGAAACCATTAAAATGCCCTGGGAGTAAAACGGCAGAGGGATAGGCAGATATGGAAGAACCAGGAGGGACCTAGGAGAGAGGCTGCAACAGAAAAGCCTTCCTGAAAAGGCGAGGCTTGCGCTGGATTTGAAATCACGAGTGGGAGTTAACGATGCTGGGAGGGTGTAGCAGGCAGAGAGGCCAGCACAAACGCATGAAGAGGAAAAGAGGTGTGGAGTGGGGAATCGTGGGAGCAATGCGACAAGGGCAGTGACAGCTCGCTTAGAGACTTTGCGGGGTGCTACCACCTGGTGACTGAAGGAGTCAGATCGAGTCCTGCAGACTCAGACTCCACCTCCAATGGGGTTAAGCACGGCCGGGGAAGTCACAGTGAGGAGGATGGATTTGATGGGAGCTTTTAAAACCGAGGAAGTCGGTAGGGAAGTTGCTGATACTCCAGGTGAGCAACGGTAAGGGCCTTAGCTTGCGTGACGGTAGTAGGGGTAGAGAAAGTGGTGGGCGGGGGCCATATTGAGGGAACATCCAGGAACTGGCAAGACTCAATGATTCAGAGGGTGAAGAGGAGGGAAGAGAAATAATTAGGAATCTTTCCCTAATTTCGAGCTGTGGATGACAGGAAGGATAATGGTGCCACCCAGGAGGGGAGACCAGATTTTGCAGGGCAGGGGCACTAAATTCTCCTTTAGAAATGTAGACTTTGAAGTATCCCTGGGATGTTCCAACAGGCAGTTCGAATCTAAAAGGTGGGGTGGGCAGCGTGTGTAGGTCAGGAAGAGCCGTGGGCCGAAGGCAGCCCCTGACAGAGCGCCAAAACCAAGAGGGTTCCAAGAGTCAACTGTCAAGCTCTAGAAGAAGCACCTGAGCGTGTGGCGAATTCACACATCGCCTGATCTGGGGTGGCCTTTCTGGGCAGAGAACCCTGAAGAAATCTTCACTATGAGACTCATGTATGTGCCGACATATGGACCTTCCAACTAGTTACGCAAACAAATCCAGGTCTCGCCAGCCGTGTGCGGGAGCCACCTCACAGGGCCCGCATGGGCCAACTGTGCACACTCGGTCTCCCCTCCACGGTCGATGGCATCACGCTGGTATCGTGAATTTGGCCATGGTGGAAATTTACACCATGGAAATCATCAAATTGGCTGTGAGTCAGGACTTTTGTTCTAGAGAGCGGATCTGTCAGCACACCACGTTATGTCGATGGTAAACGCAAGTGAGACCTTCCTTCTGGTTGAACACTTTTCCCATTCTGTGTCTACTCCAGTGAAGGGATTTGTGTTGTCACTATGATACTGTCCTCACAGAAGATAGAAGATTATGCTTCTGAACTAAGAAGAAAACAGGTATGTGAAGGGGGGAGGTTCAGGAGCATGTGCGTAACCAATGAATGTGCTCTGAAAACACTGCGAGATCCCAAAGAGTTGACTTTGCCTGAAGCCACACGTTGGAATGTGGTCAGGTTTCGATGGGGGGTTGCCTTCAGCCTCAGGAAAATGCTAAAGGAGCTGCAATAATAAACCACAGCCAGCGTCCTGTCACACAGAAATCCCAGTCCTCCACCATCCTGTCTCAGCAGAGTTTCCCAGATCACCCCCAGAGAGGCCGAACTCTCCCCGCCACCCCCCCCCCCCCGGAAGCCGGAAGTTATGTTTTCCATCTCCTAAAGAGCAGTAGTCTCCAGCTGTGAATCTGCTCAGGGCAATGTAACCCATAACGGATGCAGTCTCCTGACACAAATCCCTCTCTCTCTGACGCTCTGCCCTTCCATTAGGGATTTCACAGTCTTTAAGGAGGAAGATGCAAGAAATTAGTGGATTCCGGGGAGTTTGTGGAGTACATTATTCAAAGAAATAATTTCACTTTTATATGCTACTTTTCTGCTTGAAACTCAGAATGCTAATGATGAAGATGTTAATAAATTAACTGGGGTTCCATTTCCACTTCTTTAAAAACATTTTTTAAATATATTTTATTGATTATGCTATTACAATGGTCCCATACCCCCCCCTTTTATTCCCCTCTGCCCTGTACCTCCCTTCCCACCAGCATTCTCCCCCCTTAGTTCATGTACGTGGGTCATACATATAAGTTTTTTGGCTTCTCCATTTCCCACACTACTCTTAACCTCCCCCTGTCTATTTTGTACCTACCTTTTATGCTTCTTATTCCCTGTACCTTTTCCCCACTCTCTCCCCACCCCCTCCCCACTGATAACCCTCCATGTGATCTCCATTTCTGTAAATCTGTTCCTGTTCTAGTTGTTTGCTTAGTTCACTTTTGGTTTTTCTTTAGGTTCAAAAAAACAAAACAAAGTTGATAACTGATAGTTGTGAGTTTGTTGTCATTTTACTGTTCCTATTTCTGATCTTCTCATTTCCACTTCTGAGGCCAACTGACTATGGGATCTATGGCAATAACTTAAAGTTCCAATGTGTTATAAAATGGAGAAATCACATGCTATTCTGAGAAGTTCAAGGATTTAGAGTTACATAAGGGGAAAGATTTGAACTAAAATAGTCCCTGTTACGTTTGCCAAATAACATCACAAATCATCACATACAGTTTGGTGTCCAGAGTGAACGGACAGAATTCACAATCTCAGTCTCTCAGTCTTTCTCTCTCTCTCTCATTCAAAGCCTCAAACACCCAAGGTCTTCACAGTGTGAGGGCACAGCTTAACAGGTGCCCTGGCTTCCCGGAGTCCGGCTCTGTTTTTGTGCAGCCCATCCACCCTCTGTCTGGAAAGGTCGGCAGGGGGTGGTGAGCTTCTGTGTGACCCAATACTCTCTGTGAAGGAAGCCTGCTATGAGTGGAGGGCTCCCCCACTGCCCGGAAGCCTTGCCAGCCCCCCATAAATCCCACAGACAGCTCCAATGGGCTTTATCTCCTTGTGAGATTTAACATTCCTTCACCAATCCTCAGGCAGAAGAGGGGCGGTGGGGAGAGGGCAGGCGGGGGGGCGGGTGACTGCCTGGTGTTTTCAGATGTAATCATCACTTTGATTATTACTTTGCACACCACATTAAGGGATCTCCTATCCTCCCTATTTTCCTATGGGTTTAGTTTGGTTATAAGCAAAGAAAACATTTACCTCCCACTATTATTACCACCTATTATCATAATGGTTAAGCATAAAAATCAAAGCTCCATTATCAAAATGCCAGAAAATCGTTACTGTCCTGGATTTCAGATTTCCAGTAATGACTCTGTCCAGATTGTTTCCTTCCCCCTCCCAAACCAAATCTGAGTGGAGTTAGAAATTCACATGTAAAGTTTAACTTCATAGTTCCCACGGAGCTCTGGGACAGAGGGCCTCTGCGAGTCTCTGTCCCTGACAGCTGCATTGGGTACAGGTAGTTGACCACCTACAGAGCAAGCAGGCCGCTTCCAAACACACTATCAGGTAATCAAATCTAAGTCGAGGTAGGAAGACCAATTCAGTTTGAGTACATCTTGACAAGAAAAAAATCTGAGATGCTCTAAATTAAATTACAGCAGTCCGGACAAGGAGAAAAAGATGGAGCAGATAAGCTAACCGTTGGGGGTCAGCTAACAAGAATGCCCACATTCCAGAGTGTGTGTTGGAATGCCGAATTAACTTCTATGTGGCCAATTCCACAATCATCTAAAAGAATAGCGGAGGCCGTTGAACCCCAGGAGCCTCACAAGAACGTTCTGGATTGTGGCCCCACCACTAACCCAAAGGAACAAATACTTCTCCCTTATGGACCCTGCGCCTGTCCCAGAACCGGCTCCCTCACCTTCTCCCACCCCCTTCATCTGGAGCCAATGTACGTTCTTCCGAAACAGCTTACATCCTCCTCCCCGTGCTTAGTGGAGGACACCACTTGCCCATCCAGGGGGCAGACAGCTGCCTCTCCACCTCACCCCCCACCCCGGCGGTGCTGCTGGCGATTTCGACTGCACGCCCCAGGTCTTCTGTCCTTGCTAGCAAGGGCCCAATAAACCCTTTCTTCTACAACGACTGGGCTGTGGCAGTTAAAATTTTTGTTTCACAGCCTATCTGAATGATAGCCTGACTTAAACTGACTTTCTCTCCACAAGTTTTCCTCGTCAAACGCTGTACATTAGTTCTAAGAAAACCACCCCTGAGCCCTGAAGAGGAAGAGAGGCTTCGCAGATACTTATTGAGCACTTCGGGTCAGATACTGGAGCCTTACACAATAACCCTCTGGTACAGGAATTATTTTCACTTTACTGGAGGAAACGGAGTTTTGGAGAAGTGAGAGGTCTAACCCAGAGTTACCCAGCCAACAAGCACCACTGACAAAGTCAGGGTATGACACCAGCCCTGTCTTTCTGTGACAGTGTGTTGTGTTAAAACACAAATCGATTGCATTGACTATTCAACCTCCATATTTGTACACCCTAGGCTCTCAGAACTCAATAGCCCAGAATCACCGTATATCACAGGATTGCTGTAAGAAAGACAAAAAATCAGATAATAGCTCTTAAGCTGTGTTGAACGGTTAAAGAACTCTTTGGGATTCTACAGATAAAAGGAAATAGTGTATATTATATATAATACTAAAATCCTTCTCACTTCACTTTCTTTCCCCTACCCCAATTACCTTCACCAAAAGATGCTACTTCTTACATCAAATGCTCTCTAGTATCCTCCCACCTCCTGTCACTGACTGAAATCCTAACACCTACTGGTGAAAAATGTTGTTTTAGTGCTAAACACCCTCTTTGGAGGAAAACAAAAATCCCCCTCATTATTGCAGCTTCTCAAATGAGTAAATTAAGTCTAAAAAAACGAGTGACTTCACCCCAGATAAGGCAGGAAAACAGTATCAGTAGCTAGCTGTGTGAGAAGCTACTGGATAACAACGTAGGAACCCACGTGGGGCACTCATGTTCTGCTCTGATTCCTGATTCTTACTTGATTTTCCCACCTGCTAGGTTTATAAATCTCTCTAGTCAAGAGACAATTTCCTTCTGTGTTTAGAAAGAAAAGGAAATAAAGCAGAATGGCAATATAATTGACTATGGGATAGCCAGACAAGCCGACACTTAACACAAACAAACAAAGGAGAAGGCAGAGAACAGAAAGGAGTGACAGCTGGTGGGGGACCCTCCACAGACCCAGTTTCCCCAAACGTACAGAAACTAAAAAGCAACCGTTTTGTTTACTAGATTTTATTGTGTCAAAAAATACATGTAAAAAGAGGCATGTCGGTTGTAAGAAAGTATTTATCCTAATAATATGCTCATCATTCCCATGGCTCACAACCTACTCTTGATGTCAGTCAGGAAAAACAGTAGTGAAAGAGTTTCCATTGTGCCAAGATTCCAACTGAGTTGCTAATGGAATCTATTAAAGAAATGAAGGAGTTATACTCTTTAAAAACCTAACGTAGAGATTATAACATGAAGGTGAATATTTTTCCATTTAATGCCATGGGAGAAAGAGATGTGTAGAGTCTAATTACAAGCGCATATTTAATAAATAAGTGCCAGGTATATAGCAGGGGCCTTACGGAGAGAATTTTAGAACCAATGGGGATGAAGATTTCTTTCAACCCTGAGATTCAGTGATAACGTAGGCAGGCCAGCAGTTCAATGAATAATTATTGAGTACCTGTTAGTGACTTCTGTGTATCTCAGCTGTGGGCCAGAATAACTCTTTTTAATTGAATTGTTTGTGTTAGTTCCTAAATGCATTTGAGTGTATTTACTCACTCAACAAATATTTCTTGAGTCCCTACTACGTGGCTGCCAGAAGCCAGAGATAACAAAAGAGAACCAGACAGACAGATGCTAACTCAGATAGACGCACCTCCTCTACAACTAAGTGAGAAGGAAGCAGATTCATCAGCCATCGCTAACTGGACCTGGGCTTGTCTTACGGGGCCCCATTTTCTAGAGTGAGAATCTTCGAGTCACCTGATCCTGAGAGTTTTATGCTGCTCTGCTAGAAATACTGTACAGATATATAGTTGATTTCATCATCGCATGCAAACACACAAGCTAAGAACAGAGAGAGAGCAACTCTTTTCGTCAATACAGTGTACGTAGTAGCTGCAGATGGGATGGATCATCGACCAAACTGATGGATATGCCATTCTGGCCACACCTCCTCCGCACTTGTATGAGTCAAATCAATTTTACTTTCCCCCAGAGGCACTGCTCAACCTCACAGAGATAACAAACCAGACAAGGCGGGGAGGGGGAAAAGGAAGCTTACAGCTGTGAGCACATGAAACGCGGAGTTTATTCCTGTATTGTTATTCATTACTGTTTTTTATTTTCTGTATGAACAACTGTAAGCCTACTTTTGCCCCCCGCCGTGGGTTCAGAAAAGGTCCTAAGTTTTAATTATAGTAGTTTGAGTTTCTGAACATAGATATTTTAGGATTGTTTTCGTGAAAAATATCACTGAAAACAATATACATTTGGGGATTTACTGGTTTCCCCGAACACACTAAACAGTTTTCGAGAGAATCGCCTGGGGCTCTGGGGTAACATCACCTATGCCTGGGCCCGGATTCCAGAGGCTCTGATCAGTGGACCTGGAATAACGCCAGAGATCTGCATTTTAACCAGCATCCCAGGTGATTCTACATTCGGCAGAGCCACTGGTTGCCCCTTGAGGAGTACAGCGCTTGACGACATAAAAGCAAATTATGTGTAAGGTTTATTGATAACATACAGAAGTTGATTAATCAATATAAGCTTAGACAAAGCTCTGTGACCTGTATTAGTCATAGTTTCCTCATCTGTAAACTGGGAATGGCATTGCCTTTACCCTCCTTAACTCACCTTGATGTTGTCAGGATGAATCAAAAAAGTGTGCTTTCAACTGTGCTGAGATAAAAGGACTATATAATAAGCTAAGGTATGATTAACACTCGTGCCAATGACCTGAGATGCCTCTAATCTTGCTAAAATGATCTTTCTAAAGCAAATATCCTACTTTCAGAATAAAGTCCAACTATCTACAAACCTTATATATGCCTATCCTATGACGCAGCAATTCCATTCCTAAAAGATGTGCATATACATATCCATATTTTTCGGACTGTAAGACACACTTTTCCCCCCAAATTTGGGAGTAATAATGGTTGTCAATGCTGCTGTTGAGTTCTGTTTACATTTACATTGGTGAAATACTATGTTATTTATGTTATTAAATATTTTACCACATTTATTGCTTCAAAAATTTTTTTCCTATTTTCCTCCTCTAAAACCTAGGTGCGTCTTATGGTCCAAAAAATATGGTATGTCCACCGAAAGACATGGACAGAAACATTTACAGCGGTTTTATTCTTAACAGCCACATGCTTTCCATAGTATATTGTAAAGATTGGTTTATGTACAAGCTCCTCCAGCAGACTGTGAAGTTTTTTGAGGCAAAGCCTAGTCACATTTATGTTTATGTCTCCAGGGATTAGCCTATGACCACATCAATAAGCATTTCATGAGAATTAGTTAAAGGTATGTTTTTAAGATAAAAATTAGTTTTTTCTCTAATGAATCTACCTAATGACATTCCTCTCCCTACAAAACCTTTACTTGATCCTTACAAATTGGGTCAAATTTAAAAATCCAAACGTATAAACAAGAAAAGTCTGTACACGCCGAATAAGAACATGCAGTGCGTGATCATCATCTTAGCTGGACTGCTAAAGTAAACACCCTTTTAAACTTGTTCTTTTGGTGTCCACAGTGCTCTTTTAAAAACACAAGTCAGATCGTGTTACTCCCCTTCCTAAAAACTCCCACTTGCTTCCCTTGGCGCTTGGAAGGACAAGTAGACTTCTACCAGGGCCCGCAAGGGCCTCCATGCTTACCTCCTGGACCTCACCACCACAACCACCTCCTCCCCTAACCCTCGGCCGCAACGGTCCGTTCTTAGAACACACCACGCTCATTCATACCTAACAATATCTGCATTGGTTCCTTCTGCCTAAAAGGCTGCTCGGCCTGGCCTCACGGTGGGTCCTTCCCCTCATTCACTTCCTTTGATCAGGTGGTGTCTCCTCAGGTAACATCCCGGCCCTTGGCCCATCCCTCTGGTGTCATACCCCCATCTCCCTCCCTCCCCCAGGCCAGGTCACCTTATCCACGTTAATTTCTTTAGAGCACTGACTTGTTTATTTGCTTGTTATTTGTAAATGACACAACAGCAGAGTCCTATCTGGTTTGTTCGCTACTATATCCCTGGGTTTAGAATAATGTCTAATACCTAAGGACTGTCAATAAATGTTTGTAGTAAAGAATGAAACACAAGTAAATGTTGTAACTAAATTACACATTATTTAAAAATCTGAATTAAAGGCTTATTAAACACCATAGATCTGAAAAATACAAAACTCTGTCCTCAACTAAAAATCTTAGGTAAACAAAGTTAACTGATTCAATCTCCACAAAGTAGTTGAGAACTGAAGTGAATTTATCAAAATGACTGTTCTGAGCTGCTTTTCAATCTCAATTCCATACCGGTTATCACTATTCTAAAAATTATTCCAGAATTCCTTTCCTATCAAGAGCCACATGCTGGAGATTTCCAGTCAAGATGGCGGCATAGGCAGACATGGCTCACCTCTTCACTCAACCACATCAATACAACTAAAATTAGAACAACCATCACTTAGAACCATCAGAAATCGAATTGAATGGAAGTCTGACAACTACGGAATTAAAGAAACCACATCCACTCAGGCTGGTAGGAGGGGTGCAGACACGAAATGGGCTAGTCCCACACGCATGTGCAAGGATAAAAATTTGGAAGGGATATCTCAGGAGAGAGGAGTCCCAGCCCCACACCTGACCCCCCAGTCCAGGGTTCCAGTGCCAGGAAGATAAGTCCCTATAACATCTGGTTGCAAAAGAAAAAAAAAAAAGCAGGGGTTGAGTAGGTAGAAGAAAATTCTGGAGCCCCAAGAAATTCCTCTTAAAGAACCCACACACAGACTCACCTACTCAAGACTCACTCCCTCTGAGCTCCAGCAACAGGGTAGTAGCTTGAAAAGTACCAGTGGCATACAGGGAGAAACTGACATGTCTATCATCAAGGTGAGCAGAGGCCATTGTCCCTTTTCTAAACCCTACCCCCAAAGAACCACAGAGCCAAGCAGGTGCCATATCTGAGACTCCATCAACCTGGCTAACACTATTTGACTCGTCTTGGAGATCCCCAGAGACGCCACCCCACCCGACTTATGGGCCACCCAAGCTGCTTTTCCATATAAATGGCTGGTCTGGTTCATGCTTCACATCTCCTTAAATCCTCTCATACAAGCAACAGCAGGCCTCAGTGAGCCCCAGGTCTGGCACTAGCAGCAGCCAGCCTAGATTTGCAGCTTGGCTTCTCCTGGGAATCTCCAATCCCAGCACAAGTAGCAACCATCTCAGATTGCTTTATTGCTCAGGCAGAGTGCCCTGGGCAAAACGCAGGTGAGGGCTAAGCTTGGCCTGCACCACCCAGGAAACCCCAGGGCCCATGCACTCAGCTACAGATAGCTACAGACCACACTGGAGCACCACCACCCTGCCCCTGCACAGCTGATCGTCCATGGAGGGTGGAGGTTGACAGTAAGTGGTCACAGCCAATTGATGCAGCTCACTGGCCAGGGTAAATCCCTCCGTCCCCTCCAACAGCAACCATGGCTGAACTACAAGAGGAGGGTGTACTCAGCCCCACAAAGGGCACACCTCGAGTACCCAGCTTGGGTGACAGGGGAGGCTGTGCCACTAGACCCTACAGGACACCTACTACATTAGGGCACACTACCAAGACACAGAGTCAAAGCAGCTCTACCTAATACCTAGAAACAAATACAGGGAGGCTGCCAAAATGATGAGACAAAGAAACATGGCCCAAATGAAAGAACAGATCAAAACTCCACAAAAAAAGCTAGATGAAATGTAGATAAGAAATCTATCAGATGCATATCTCAAAAGACTGGTTATAAGGATGCTCGAGGAACTTAATATGGACCTCAGCAGCATAAAAAAGATCCGATCAGAAATGAAGAATACACTCATTGAAATGAAGAACAATTTACAGGGAAACAACAATACAATGGATGAAGCCAAGAATCAGCTCAATGATTTGTAACATAAGGAAGCAAAAACAACCACGCAGAATAACAAGAAGAAAAAAGAATCCAAAAAAATTAGGATAGTATAAGCAGCTTCTGGGACAGCTTCAAGAGGTCCAACATTTGCATCATAGGGGTACGAGATGGAGAAGACAAAGAGAGAAAAAACGGAAATCTATTTGAAAAAATAATGAAAGAAAACTTCCCTAATTTGGTGAAGTAGACATGCAAGTCCAGGAACCACAGAGAGTCCCAAACAAGATGGATACAAAGAGGCCCACTCCAAGACATATCCTAATTAAAATGCCAAAGGTTAAAGATAAAGAGAGAATCTTAAAAGCAGCAAGAAAAAAGAAGTTAGTTACCTACAGGAGAGTTTCCATAAGACCATCATCTGATTTCTCAAAAGAAACTTTGCAGGCTAGAAGGGATTGGCAAGAATTATTCAAAGTCATGAAAAGCAGGAACCTACAGACAAGAATGCTATACCCAGCAAAGCTATCATTTAGAATCAAGAGGCAGATAAGGAGCTTCCCAGACAAGAAAACACTAAAGGAGTTCATCATCACTAAATCATTATTATATGAAATGTTAAAGGGACTCATTTAAGAAAAAGATCAACACTATGAATGATAAAATGGCAACAATACATATCTATCAACAATTGAACCTAAAAAACAAACTAAGCAAACAAGAAGAACAAAGACAGAATCATAGATACAGAGAGCGTTTTGATGATTGCTAGATGGGAGGGGAGTGTGGGCAGAATAGATGAAGATGTGAGGTGATTAAGAAGTACAAATAGGTAGTTACAGAATAGCCATGGGTATGTAAATTACAGTATAGGAAATGGAGTAGCCAAAGAGCTTATACGCATGACCCATGGACATGAATGGGGGTGGGGGCAATGCCCGATGGAGTGGGGGGTGCTGGGGGGAGGAGGGCAAGGGGGAAAAAATCATGACAACTGTAATAACGTAATCAATAAAATACAATTTAAAAAAAGATCAAGATGCCAAATCAAACTACACATACCAAGGATCTCTCGTTCTCTGAAGCTGACATTGCCTTCACTGTTCTATCAGATAAAAATGCCACTGAGCCAATTGCTTGCTCTGAAAACAGAGAGTGGGAATATGTACTTATTTTGACTTCTTACAACTCCAAGTGGGAGTATCAGAAGAAATGAACACACAAGCTAATCAACCAGATACATGACGTAAGGGTAACCACACCGCAAGAAGTTTACTTGTGAGGTGTTGAACTACCAAGGAGCTTCCAAAACTTCCTGCATGAAAGACATCGTATAAAATAAGGATTTCCTTTGAAACCTTTTAACTTCCCCTTCGTCCCATGCTGGGTTCTAAGCCTTGAACACTAAGACCATTGTCTGAGGTCCCTGAATTTATAATAAGTTTTATTACTGAAACAAGTAAGTGCTCTAATGCCTTATTCCAGGACTCTAAGTGAAGGTGGTTTCTACCTTATGACAAGGCCACCTTGCCACCTCGGTCATTAAACCTTTTAAGCGCAGGTCTAGAGCAGCATTTCTTTACCACAAATCCCACTTTCATTCATTTATTTATTCTGAAATATTTATTGAGCTCTGACTATGTTCCAGGTGCTATTATAAGGCACTGCAGGGACAGAAGGGAACACAGACACAGTCCCTATCCTCATGAAGCCAACACTCAAGCACAGAAGACAAATATTAAACAGCCAATGTAACAATAATCATCTAATGGCAATAGACATCACTGCTCCTCATGAAAAGGAAAGATCAGGGGATCGGATTTTATCTTCATGATTAGGGAAAATTTCACTGAGGAAAAACAGAGATCAAAATAACCGTAGGTGTTCATCAGGTAAAAAGGGGATCGAGAACATTTCAGGCGAGAAAACTTCATGCGCAAATACCCTGAAGAAGGAAGAAACTTGGCATGGAGAAGGAGGGAGAGAAGTTGATGTGGCCCAGGGGAGTGAGGCAGGAGATGAGCTTAGGCAGAATTTTGATCCTTAGCCTAGTATTGATGGGAAACCATGAAAAAATTTTAAACAGGTAAGTATACCAGGATCAAAGATAACATGGGCGTCCATGAAGAATGAACTGCAGGGAAACAAGGAAGGATTCAGTGAGAAGACTACTAGAAAAGGCAAGTGTTTCAAACTATGGACCAAGATCCTCCTGCATCAGACTCCTTTGGGGTGGTTCTTAAAAGCAGATCTGTGGGCTCAACCTCCAACCCATTCAATCCAAATCCGTGCGACCAGGGAATCTGCACGTAGCCCCAGGATGTTACAATAAACATTAATGACTGAGAGGCAGAGTAACAATACTACAGGATTTCCAGTGATCGTTCTATGAAGTAAACGATGACTCAAGCAGAATAATCTGCTTCTCCTTGGGCACGACTTCCCTCTTCTAAAATTGTGGTGTTACCTCTCTCCTTCCTGGCTCCCTTTCTTCCTTACCTGTAGCGAGGGACCAATTTTATTCTTTTTCCATAGTCACCATCTGATACTAGTTTTATTCATAGTGGAAGCACACTCGTACTTGGTGTGCTCCTCACTGAAGCAGATCAGAAGAAATGAACGCATATGTTAATCAGGGTTAACTACATGTACAAGTTCAATTCTGACTAGCAAAATGCAGATCGGGAACGTTCTGTGTTTGTGGCCCTTTCTAATGTTCAAAGCTCTTTTATAGGTACAATCTCATTGGATCCTGGCAATAACCCCAATTTACAGGTGAGGACACTGAAGGTCTCCAGGGGCTAAGTAATTTACTTGGTCACATTACAGATAACTGACGGAGGCCAGAGCCAAGCCAAGAGCCCTCAGGTTGCAAAGCCACGCTGATGGAGCAGTGCCAGACGGCTCCAGTAGGTCAGACCCCCATTTGCTGATTGAAGGTCCCCATGAACTGCCCTCTGCCCTTCAGTGCACACACGGCACATAGTGGGAGCCTGCTCAGTGGCAGGTGCTGTGAGGGACGCAAAAACTCTCAGGTCCTATCGTCAACATGAAGTCAAAATTCCCTGTATGGGGTTGTGGAGAGGGGAAGATACCATTGGAGGCAAATTAGGACACAGCGGTTCCACGTCATCGAAACTGTGTGAAGACAAACATTTAGGGTATATCTTAACAAGACAGAGGTCCCAGAACTATGGGAAACTGTAACTGTCTTCATCAGACGACACATAAGCTTCTCTCGTCAGAGAGGTGTAATGGGCATGTTGCTGCAGTAATTGTATGTTTGGATTTTCAAAAATGCAGTCTCCTCTCCCATTTGAAAAAAAGCTACCATTTTCCTTTCCAGGAATGTGATTTAACTAACAGCAAAACTAATAATCACGAGCTCTTTAGTTGGTGCAAACAAAGCAAGCACTGTCTGTGCAGGTGGACGCAGTGGTCCTGAACGTGACGTGGACTTAAGTGCTGGAGGAGAGTGGCCGCTATATTATGTAATGAATGAAACTGCGTGAATACCTATTACAGAACTGCATACCGCCTTGTCACTCTAAGTAAAGTGCTGAGGGGAGGCTTTTCTTCACATCGAAGAGCTCTCCTCGGTCACTTCTACAGCTAGTAACTCTAAAAACCTTATTATATCGAGCCAATGAAATTGTGTACACAACCACTGTGTCCAAAATACATAATGAAAGAGGGGGCAAAGAAAAAGACATGCTTCTTCAAGAACCGAAAAGGCAACTGCGGGAGAGGGCAGGATACGCAGAAGGTGGCCAGACCAGGACCGAACGGAAGAACCATGCTTTGCTATGTCTTCATCCGAAAGTACAGCATCTTCCCAGTCTACTTTGGTGATATGATGGGCAGCTAGCAGGCAGTTCAAGGCACGTTCTGGTTCATTTTGCCAAAAAGCCATGAGAGGCACAAATACTGATGTCACACAAAGCAGGGGTCAGCATGGAAGCAAAACCAATGAGAGTGTTTCTAGTTTGGTCATTTGTTAGTGCAGACATTAAGTATTTCTCCGTAGCCCCAGCATCTAACTAATTCTACCCTCTCTGCTCCAAGGTCTTGGAGACAGAAGGAAAGAGACAATACCTTAAACATTTCCTTCCAGTAGATCTGGAAGGAAGTTGTTCAGAGTGTGAAAGAGATCATGGAAAAATTAAATTTTTAAGAAGCCGGTATATTTAAATCACATTACAGTGACGCTTCATGGGGAAATTTAATGTTTGGCATGGTTATTTCCCAGTTAGGGACCCTTTAAGCACCAATATTCTAGGAGTTTTATTTATCCAATGGAAATGTTTCTGAAATGCATTATTTTTCTGCCTTTGGAAGTACATAGGATAGCCTCAGCATGACTAAACCTTCCATTCACAGCTCAGCACGCCGCCAGTGCCGCAGGGGAATCTAGTATCTGCCCCCAGAGACACTGGCATAGATAACAGTGCTTATTCCAAAACAAAATCATCCCATACGCCCGAGCTTTTCCAGTTCGTGTGCCTGGTCTTCAGTCATCATTTCCTTGCTGTCATTTATCCAGCAAATATAGTCGTGTCTTCTGTCTGCTGGGTGCCGTTCTGGACTTGGGAGACCGTGGCGGGGAATAACAACAGAACCCACGTCCTCATGGAACATGCACTCTAACGCAGGAGACGATCGATCAGTCAATCAGTGACACGTCAAAGGGTATGTGAAACAGTGGTTAAGTGGCAATGGGAGTAAAGCTGACGTGGGGACAGGGAGCCTGGGAGTTGGGGAGGGTTGCAGTCTAAATGGTTAGAGAAGGCTTCGACAAGAGGTGATTTGACAACAGCCTTCCAGCTGTCAGTTGTTGTTATTATGACTCTCTTCAAATTTGCTGATTCTACCCAACCAAAACCAAAAAAACTTCATTATGACTCTAAGTAAATAACCAACTTTGTCCTGTATCGGGAACTGACGTGGTAGGTCCTAAGGACGACGGCCCTTCCTATGGAGTGAGAGACATCTGGGCTACTCAGAGAACTCGTCCACGAACTTTCAGTTCCAAACGTGCTCTGGAAAGCGGAAACAGCCAAAAGTGAGTGGGTGTTAACCCTACTTGTGCTTCAGAGTACAGGAGCCTGTAAGCGTCTTAAAACGTTGGCCTCCCCCGTGCTCTATGACAACGAGCTAGCCTGCTTCTCCCCTTTTCCTCCCAAACTACATTTTTTCCAACTTCCAGACTAACCGCTCTCTGCCTCTTGCCTCCTAATTGTGACATTGCCCAAACTTGGCCCTCACCCCTCTTCCATTTTCATATCACCCATTCTTACCCAAATCCTTAACTGGGGAAACTCCAGCACGCTGTGCCTAAAACTGAAATATTCATGTCACCCCCCTCCACCAGCACCCCAAAGCAGCTCTTCTTCCCACACCCCTATTTCTGACACCACTATTGTCTTAGCTCAAGGACATCAAAAGTCCTACAGTCATCTCTGACCCCTCCCTCTGACTGTCCAAACCGTCACCTGAGCTTGCTTTCTTCTAGGTGTTTATCTGCACTGTTAACAGGAGGAAATAAAAACAACTATTACTCCCGCCACAATGAGTTATCACTAATGCAAAGTGACTGCATTAAAGGATTTAGAGAAACCTTGGAAGAAAGCAATTATGTTCCTTAGAAGTATCAGGCATCCCAAAGGTTAGGAAAACAATGTTCTTTGAAGTTAGTATAAACCTTCTCTAACAGGGAAGAGGGAGGATTCAAGAAAGGCAGGACAAATATTCCAAATGTGAAATAAAAGAAAGCATCTAAAGAAATTAAGGAGGCTGCATTAGGTTTTCCAAATTGTTAGAGATAGAAAGAAGGACCCATAATTAAGGCTGTATACTTTGGGTAGCAAGTATCTAGAAGCATGGTAACAAGGGAGCCAAGAGTCACAATGAACTGAGTGAAAAATGTTAAGGTCAAGTAAAAGGGTTTTGGGGTTTTTTTTCCAGCTATATTAGGAGCAAGAATGAGGAAGGGAGCGGCTCATTGCTGATACGGGGCGGTGATGTTAACTGATAACAGAGAAAAGAGAACCACTTCACCCCTCTCCCGCTTCTATCTTCACTATCAAGGGAAAGGATCTTCAAACTGGAAAGCGCAGGACCAACACGGTGAAGAGGAAACTAGAGCCCAGGTTAGAGAAGGCGATAATAAGAAAGCACTTAGCCCTGTAAGTGACTTCACGTCTCCAGAGCCAGACAAATGGCCCGAAAGGGCACTAAAAGAACCTGCAGATGTAATCTTAATATCGATGAATGGAGACTTCACAGAGCAAGGAATCACGGAGTGTCTAAAGGCGGCACCAAGAAAACACGCCGATTTTCAGACAGGGGTTAAAGTAGACTGAAAACAATGGACTGGGTTGCCTGCCCCCCGCTGCTGCCAATATCCCACAGGGTTTGTAGCGATGACCACTAGGAGCGATCGTGAAATCACTGAGAAAAACAAAACCATAACGAACTAACTTTCCATCCCATTCTGACCCTAGCTAAATAACATGGAAGGCTCCAGAAATGATGTTCGTGGATTCCAAAACCATTCCAGCTCTCTCCTTAGAGCTTTCCAGTTACAGTGAAGCTCTATGCATTGAATAGTTGTAGAGACTAGATTTGTACCAAAATCAAATTGTCAAGGAATGCTGAATGGGGAAGCCATGTTAACCAGTGGGTACTGCTAGGGGTGAGGATGTCTTCAGCAATGTACCAGTTTTGTCTTTTGCCACAGTGATGAAATCATTGTAATGAATGAAGTGGGTAATTATATAGAAACTTACTAAACGGAAGTGGAAGTTATAGCTGATACATTGGCTTAACGAATCAGAATATTAGATGTTAAAAAACTGGAAAAAATAGCTAAGACTAATAAACTTAAATTTAACAATAATAAACATTTTCTACATTAATTTTTATATCAACCCTCTATATACAGGAAATCTTAGCTGAATGGAAATCATGAGTGTAATACATTTGCAAAGAGACCAAATTTAAGTTGTACATAAACACTGCTACTCTTAAAAACAAACACATAAAATTGCCAATACGCAACCATTTTTTTAACTTAGAAATATGGCAATTTCATACAGTTCAACCTAATGGAAGATTATACATGGTATGACAAGAAAAGTACAAAGGGCTTTGAGTTCAGAAAAGGACAGTTTCCCACCACTTGGGAAACCAGAGTGGATTTACGGAAGAAGAGGCACGTGAACTGGAATTTGAGTGATGGCTGGAATTTAAACAGGAGATCTGGGAAAAGGACAACACCTCGTTCAGAGGTAACAATGGGGAAGAAGACCCTAGACAGGAAAGCAGCCTAGTTAGGTTACAGCGTGGAGTGCGTGGAGGTGAAACACAGGACATGATACCGGAGGGGGAAACTGAAGCAAGGCTTTGGAGACCCTCAAAGCCACTGTGATGAGGGCGCTAAAGTTCCGAGTTCCCTACAAAGGCCAAGTACCACGTGTGGCACATAGGAGGGACTCAAATGTGAATGAATAAGCGAATGAATGAATGAACTATTAGCGAGAAGCACAGAACAACTAGAGGTCAACATAAGCACAGCTCCTGATTGCCTGTTCCGCCCGTCACTGGAATCAGAGTACTTTTCATCTACAAGGAATCCTAAATGTCGTTTGTCTAACTTCCCCCCAGAATTCTGGGTGACTACCCACAGGACTGGAAATACCCAAACCAAACAGAGGCTAAAGGCTGCCTGGCCCTCCACCAGTTCCTAGGGCAATCTAGTTCACCCGGGGCCAAATCTCCAAAGATGATTTTGGTTCAGAAACTACTAAATAGTGTGCCTTTGGGCTCTTTCCTGAAAACGAACGCCATCTGAGTCTTCAAGTTTCAGAAACAAATGTTTGGTGGCTTTTGTGGGCAACTGTTGTTTCAACATCAAGCATGTCAAAGGTATAATTTTAAAGAATCTGGCTCCAGGAGAAAAAGCTGAGGCATTAGTCACATGGTTTACATTTCTTACTCTTGCCTGCCAGATTTTTTTTTAATTAAGAAAGGAAAAATGGGTCAGCCCAAAAGAATTTTTACAACTGTCAGAATAAATACAAGGCCCATGCAACCCCATAAACTTCGTTTTTCAAGCCCTTTTCCCCTGCTCTGTGGCTTTAAGTATCCCTTATTTAGAATCGAGCCAAAGGCACCGGCCCCAGAGGCTGCCCCTCCGTCCCACGTAGGGGAGGGACGTCTTCCGTCAGGAGGGGAGAGGACCGATGTGATCCCAGACCAGAGTACAGCCTCTTCTGACATCACAGGACAGTGTGTGGGTGTAGGCCCGAAGGGTCCAAGAGAACCCTCATCCAACCCAGCTTGGCTCCAAGGTCATTAAGAAACCACCTGCTTCTTAGAAAATATCACCACCCGTGAGATAATTCTGAAGAAGTCTTCAAGATGCAACTAATCAGACAAAAGCCACCCCTTGGCTCAAGGGACACTTCAGTGCTGGGCACACTAGCCCAGACCACAGAACTGCCACCACCCTTAGCGCGCCCTTCGCTCTGAGAGTCTCCTGAGTAGCTGCCGCCCTTAGGATGAGCACCGAAGCTCAGGCTCACTGCCAGGCAGGGTCTGTTTGGGCTGAAGAGTCCCACAGGAGCTCCCACCGACCAGATCTAAAATCGCCATGGGGTCCTGGTACCACCTGCCCTTTACGGAGCAGACCTGGCCTCCTGGTAATGCTTCAGGGGAAGCCAAACCGTTCCTGATCAGTGATTGTCACACTTTTCAAGGTAAGAAGAAAAGATACATTTCACACGTGGCTCAGTACACACATGCATATATTTAAAACAAAACCTTTCACAATAATGCCATTCTGACATTTTCTAGTTCATTCTGTTCCAAGTTTGAAATACTGACCTTTGACCTGCTGAAACAAACTACCCACTGCATTTTGAAAGCCAGGCTCTAGAGTCCCAGTGGAAATACAGTGCTAGCCACGCTATGTAATTTTAAATTTGCAAGTAGCCACATTTTTTAAAAAAGGTAAAAAGAAACAGGTGAGATTAATTTTAACAATATATTTCAGCTAATCCATTATATCAAAATATCATCATTTCATCATGTGATCACTAGAGAAAATTACTGAACTATTTTGCATTATTTTCTGCATACCAAGTCTTCGAAATCTGGTATGAATTTTATAAGGACGGAGCATTTCCGTTTGGGCTAGCCATAGTTCAAGTGCTCAGCAGGCACATGGGGCTAGTAGCTACCATTTCGAACATCGCAGCCCTACAGAGTTCTGGTCCCATGTCCCCCAGGGGAGCAGGACCCACAGTGGAGCCAGGCAGAAGAACGGGGGGTTGTCACCCAAGCGTGGCCCTCAACTGACACGCACACTCACTCACGTGCCCTCATCTCATATTACATCATCAGGCTCCTCATGAGGGCCCCGAGTCCTGATATAGGATGGCAGATTTCGCAAGGGAAAAATCAGAGAAATGAGGCTTACTAACCAATAAGAAGCATTACTACTGTGAAACTCCTCAAGATAAAAGTCCAAATGCATTCCTTTGTCTGTGACATAAGAAATATAACAAATGTCACAAAAAATTAAAATTAGAAAATAACATTTAGGGAATTTGTTCTCCAGAACATGTTTTGATGATTACAAAAATGAATAAATAGCATGATTGCAACTATGTTAAAATGTGAGCCTGTGAACAAGGATTGGAGGATAAAAGCAACAGTATAAAGAATCAGTATAGAGGTAGGATTATGGGTAAATTTTCCCTTCTTTAAAATAATATATATAAAGTTAGGTATCACTCTGTTAAGAATAATAGTGCTTATAAAAGGTTCTTCCTTCTTTTCCAAAGCAAACGTATCCGCCATCAAATCCCTATACAAAGAAAAGGTAAGGAAAGCATTTGTGACAAAAAGAAAAAGGATCAGAAGCAGTCAGAAAACTTAATTTTAACACAGCCAAATACACAGGGACAGTGTGAATAAAAACACCTAACAGAATAGAAGCCACCTAATAATAGAATTCTGAAAAGTTCCAGCATAGACTTTATGTTTTGCCTGGAGTAGAAATTTAAGCATTAAGAACGAAAGATCACAGAGCAGGGCAAAGTTCAAGAAGGTAAGAGAGCAATGGGAGTTTTATTAATGAAAATAGAAAAGTACACAGATTACATTATAGATTTATGTTGCTTATTTGCAAGTCCCTTTGCTGACGAAGGTTGGCAAGAGGAGCACACCCAGAAGGTGCCCTCCACAAAAGCCTGCCACCAAAACCTCGGAGCAGGAGCGTCGCCATTGTGTGCGGAAGGGCGTCAGGTCCCTCCACGGAAACCCATTAGACGGAGCAAGGCTGAAGTGACCCGATCCTGGACTAACACAAGACTGAAGCAGGCTGCAGTCCTCAGATATAAGATACAACAAGCTCTGCGAAAACCGGTAAGCAAAATAACTTTGGAATTCAAAGCAGAACTTGGGTTCCAGAGTTCCATCCTTGACATGACGTATAGGCTTATGTCACTAAGAAGCCTGTGGACGAACCCTGAATACCATACCATCCCATCTACAGAGGTTACCGGCATAGTTAAGTCAATTTTCATAAGAGTGTGAAATGTGTAGCTCAAGCAAGAGAATGACAAAATTGAAGCAAAAGCGGCATTTTCCTTTTTTAAAAAAATTGTCCTTCGTTGAACTATAAAGTATAAATTAAATCCAGCTCACTAGATATTTTCCCTTTTGTTTCAAAAAAATGGGATTTATGACATTACCAAATGGCAAAAAGATGTCATAAAGATACATGTTTTATCTTAACAGACACGGTCAAGCAATGTATAAGATGCTTACTGAGTACCGACTATGGCTCAGATGTGGTCCTAGGTGATGGGAATACAAAGATTGATTAAAAATGGTCCCCGCCCTTGAGGCACTCAACGGATAGGACAAAGAGAAACATTAACGAAAACAGGATACAGTGTAAGTGCTTTAACGCAGCTTCTCTAAAGTGCTAGAGACCCAGACAGAGGGTAGTTGAACGAGAAAGAGGGGCCGGGAAGAGAAGAGCAGAGCTGCCACTGGAGCTGGGACCTGGAAGGCGAGCAGCTCACCAGTCGCTCAGGGAAGGGAAAAGCACTGCAGGCTGATCCTACGGCACAGACGGCGACACGAGGAAGACAGAGCGGCACAGAAACATGGACCCTCAATGAAATCTGCAGCACTGGCTTCTCAGCTAATACCCGGGCTAGTTCCTTCCCCGGGGACAAGACCGCACAGGGAGCCGCAGGGAGAGGTGGAAGGAAACCTTTCAAACCTCCTCCTGCCACGGAGAAGAGTACCATCAACGCTTCCGCCTGAACTCTGAGCAAAACAGGAGCTCAGGTTGGGGCTCGGGGCTGAAATCAGAGCAGCCACCAGCTCTTTTGGGCCCGGTCGTCTCGAGGTTTACAAGCCTCTGCCCCTCAGGCAGACACTCGTTTGTGGACTGTCTAGTTCGACATTGGATAGAAAGCCATTTTTGTAAAGAATATCAGAATCTTCCAACTCTAACCAACGAATGCTCCTGAAGCAGCACTTTCATCACCTCCAGCTCCCTGGGAAACACTTCTACGGGAGCAGAAGCAGCAGGTCCTGCGGGATTCCCACGGCAGCGTGCTGGGCAAAGGCTGGAGCCCAGCTCCGCTGAGCCTGTAACGCGGCTTTGCACGGAGATGACTCTTAAGCATGCGCCTTGAGTCCTTGTAGAAGTCCCTTCTCCTTTACCCCACACGGAGACGGCAAGACAGAGACGGTGTTTCTCGGTAACACTTAACGAGAGCAAGTCACTTACTCAGCACTTTTGTACAAGAGATTTAATTTTCAGTTACAGCTCTGAGGACAAGGGTCAGCTAGCCCAAGTCAGCTGAAAACAGGCGCACATCACAGAGAATGCCTGAAGGGGGTTGAGTATCTTGAGAGAATAGGAAAGGACCTTCAGAGGCTCAGGGGGACTCTATATGAATAGAAGGAAGGTCAGATTCATGGGCAAGCTGCCAGAGACCCTGGAGACTATTTTTAATCCAGAAGAAGAACAGGAAGGAACAGGAACAAAAACCGGAACTCACCCAGGAGAAATGGAAAGCAAGAAGGAAACAACTGTAACAAGCAAATGGAAAGACAGTGAGAAAAAATAGACCTTAAAACTAAAATTACATTCCTAACAGGGAAGCTGGGAACGCTGCAGGAAAAGGCTGAGAGCAAGAAAAAAAACACAGAAAGCAACAGCAGGACGACTCAAAGGAAGTATTTTAAATGCCTACATCTTATGAGGGTCAGGGAGGGTCGGTTGGTAACATTCTTGCCTCTGGCATTAGGTCATGAGTTCAAGTCCCACATTAGGATTTGGCCTCAAACCAAGCTTTGATTTTCTAGCAGTTCTGGAAGGCTGGAAGCATTTTCCATTCCGTGGGGCATTAACGTTACCACCCTTTTCTGCAACAAATTAAAAGTACTAGAAAGAAAGGGAGAATCAGAGAGAATCAACAGCTGTTATTTCAAAAAATATCATACTAGAGAGAATAAGAAAAAGAGAGAAAGTAGAAAGTTTTCCTATGCAAGATATTCACTGCATTTGTCTTTAGAATCCTGTGAGTGGGGGTATTTTTTTTTCCCACATCCAATCTTAGAGAGAAACCTTGTCCACATTTTCAACGCACCTAGAATACCAGGAGTAACAACAGTGGTGGCAGAGAAAACACTGTTCCTTGCTGAACGTGAAGATATACTAGGTAATAAGCAAGTAGGAAAAAATATGTAGAAAAGACTGCTTCCGGAACGAGAGAAGAAAGGCAGGACTAATGAACAGACCGAAGGCCCGTCATGTACTTTGGTGGTGGGAGAGACAGAGAAGAAACAATAAAGGCTTTAGGTTAAATAAGAACAAAAAAAAATCTTATGCTTGCATCATCATCATCAATTTACATATTAAAAAGTACTTTTATACACATTAACTCACAGGATCCGCACAAACTCACAGGCAGAAGGCAAAGCCACATAAGGAAACTGAGGGTTTAAAAACTCACGTGACATTCGGAAAGTGACAACTTCAAGGGCAAGTCAGCCCGTTCCTAGTTCGGGGCTCAAGGACTGCATTTGGCTACCGACATGTGGCCCAGGGAGAAATCTGATCTGTACTTTAACTTGAGCAGTTCAGTCTGGAACTGGAAATGTATGGCTCGAGCACAATTTGCTGACATCATAAATTATGCCCAATGAAGGATGACGAACAATCTTTAGAAAAACTGTTTCCTACCCTCCCATCACCATAATAAACTCAATAAAAAGGGGAAAATAAATAAAATAAAAAACAGCAAACACAGAAGATAGAATATGGCTCACTGGTAAGTAGGAAGGTATTTTTTTGAAGCATAAAAATAAGAACACCAAAAAATTAATGATATAGGAAAATTGAAGGAATCTAACATGTAAAATATTGGGGCCCAAGTGATAACTGTCTTTCACTGGACGGGCAGCCAGACAGGGAAAACACAGCAACAGATATTCCTTCCAATAAACACGAATTGCTAAAGTCTGCCACGGCCCTCCCTCCCAACTGTGCAAAATGAGACAGTGAAGTCAGAAAATGCCTGCAAGTCTTGCTATACTGTTTCCTAATCAAGCAATCTGGTTGGCATACAACCCAAGCTTCGGGGGCGAATGTAAGAAAGGCACCTGCCCCTCCAAGTTTCCGTGGCAGCGCTGGTCCTGCCGAGGGCCCCACCCACCGCCCAGGGAGCCAGTGCCCACCAGATCCCAGGCCAGGCTGCGCCAGGCACCTGCCTTCCGGGACACCTTCACTCCTCCCAAGGAAAAGCCTGCTCTTCCCTCCCTTGGCAGGGGAGGGACTCAGGCTTAGAGAGGCTCAGTGACGTCATAGCTCAGGCCCACCACAGGGTCACACGTGGTAGAGGCCGGTTTTGTCCTCAGGGCACAGGCTTCTGACCACGGCGCCAGGTCCTCCCCTTCTTCAGCCAGGGTTCCTGCTGGAAATGCCCCTGAGAAAGGAAGAGCGACCGGGAGGTGCCAGCGCCGGCACAGGCCCCAGCTGAGGAGAAAGAACCGTGAGCTAACTCTCCAGCCAGGCCCTGGTGGCTCCAGGCCTTGCTCAAACTGGGTTAAGCCATTTTTAAAATAGATACGTTCACTGTGTTGTGTAATTAGGAGGATCCACATCTGATTAGAAAACAGCAAATCTTTCCCTGTACCTCACAAACCAACCAAGCGCTTCTGATTTCCTGAATTTTCTCTTTAGGCGTCTGAGTTCTTTCAACAACAATTTCTAGCGTGGCTATTTTAATTGGAAAAGTCATGACTACAAAGCATTTTATTTTTAGCCAATGGCTAATCCAATTCCAATTATTTTTTGCCAGTATCCATTAAATGCTCTTTAGTTACAAACTGTCCACAGATTCTAGCTCCATCACCTGCGGTGGCAGGAGTCACGGCCATGAAAACGGCACTTCAGTAGGAAAGAGTTACTAGCAAGAGAGTTAGTTGCAAAGAGCCTTGGCTGACAGGACTGACCAAAGACATCCTACTTTTAGCAGAAAAGGCTTGGCTTTGGCCTTCAAATTATCTTTAGAATTATGAAACTGGAAGGACTTGGCCTTGGCTTCGCTTTTACAAAAGCTGAAAATGGGTATTTAAGTCAGCAGGAAACGAAATAAAGGGAAAAGTTGAATTGCTCAGTTCTTTGCTGAAAAGAGCAAACAAACAGAAACCGTCTGGGGGAGTGAGCACGGGGTAAGATGAACTGTGTGGAAATGAATTCAAATGAATGGGCCACAGATGGCAGGAGCATTTAAATGCTCGGAGACGCAGGGCAATGAGTGTACGAGGGCGAGGAAAATGAAACCACCGCCAACACACCATCCCACCCACAAGCACCACCAGTATGGCCCGCAGAAGTCACACACTGAACGACAAGCAGGAGAAGGTGGCTTTGAGCAACCAAGCCAGGCCGAAACCCCAGTCACCGGAACACAGTACACGGGCACACCAGCGGAAAGACACGGGTGTTTCTACAATGTTCAGCCAAAAGGACTGGCAGTGAATGGCGTGACGCTGTCTGCACGGGAGTACCTGGGCCCCCTCCAAGGCAGTGTCTTCCTCCTAATGTCGTCAACCTGTTCGTTCCTTCCCTCCCTCCTTCCTTCCTTCCTTCCATCCTCCCTTCCTCTAGCTTCATTCTTTTTTAAAAAATATTGATCAGGATTTAATCAATTATACAGAATCGGCCATGAAGTGACATTACAAAGATGTACCAAATCCTAAAAAATAAATCCTGAAAAGACATTTTAATTAGGGTTGTGTGCGCACCCGTGTGTGTGTAAGAGGAGAGACTGACATTGCCGTAGCAGTAATCTAGGGAAGCATTAGATCTTACCAAATTTGTTCCTTCATAAACCGAGTGGAGTTAGCAATCAGTGAGCCTCCAAGAGCGGCAATGCAGCAGCCAGGATGGAGAGTGTCAGGGTTTAGAGACACCAAGCAGGGGGAGGGAAAAGACCGGGACACCTAATCATAGAACTTCTTGTGTCCCTAACACCGCAATTTTAAGTTTAACTACTGTTGTCCAAAACACAACTCTGTAATCACAGTCCTGTGGGTTCCATATTTACTCTCTCGCCATGGCCTACAGATTCAATTTGTTTTGTTTGCAGGGAAACAGAAGACTGAAAAACAAAAAACAGAAAGGAAGGAAGAAACCACCAGCTCTTCCAAGTTCTCTGGAATCCGAGAACCAAGTGGTGCTTGCCGCCTTGTTCACGGTGAGCCTACCTGAGATTCCGTCTGCTGTCTCTGCACGGGACACAGCGGCAGGCCTGGGTCTGGTTACTCTGCAGGCCTCCGTCAGGAAAGCAGGCGTCCGCTGGTGTGCACACGGAAGAAGCCGGACCTCAGGTCCCCAGGACATCTCACCCCGTGAGAAGAGGGTGACACTGACCTCAAAAAGCCAGAGGCTTAGACCCGCTCCTTGAAAACAGGTTCCTAAGACCCACACCTTCCAGGTTCCCTCTTCTCACCTCCCCTTCCCTCCCTCCTCCCCTGACCCTCCCCCCCTCCTCCCC
The DNA here is from genome assembly GCA_028533065.1 of Trachops cirrhosus. NCBI lineage: Eukaryota > Metazoa > Chordata > Mammalia > Chiroptera > Phyllostomidae > Trachops > Trachops cirrhosus. The sequence goes on from CM052551.1 coordinate 34,433,440, forward strand.
TTTGTGTTCTGCTGTCGCCATTTCCATTCAGGCCCTCAGCCCCGTCTTCACTTCCGTACACCTTTAGTGTCCTCCCCCTGCACCCCGGCATCCCCCAGGCTGGCTCCTTTCCAGTGCACCCACCCCTGAGCTGTCAGTCATCTTTCTAAAATGCAACTCTGACTGTGCCACTGTGCTTAAAGAGGAGTGACTGCCAGCGCATTCAGGACAAAGCCAACTCCACCACTTAGCACGCCAGGTTCTCAAGGACAGGGCTCACGCCTTTCTCTGGGGCCTCCTTGCTGTCAGTTTCCCAGCAGCCTCCCTCCTCTTTTCCCCTGCTGAGCCTCACACGGTGGCCTCCTGTCCAGCCACCATGCTTTCCCCCATGCTGTGCTCTCTGACTGAATCCTGTCCCCAGGGCCCCCCGTATACCTTCATTTCACTTATAGTCACCCGTCAACTCTTCATTCACGGCCCCCCTTCTGTGCAGACGTGCTGGGGCACCCACCCCTCACACCCATCTGATTTGCATGCTCCCTAACACAGTGCAGATCTCTCTTACATCCCATTGGTCTGCACTTACCACAATCTGCTGTAATCAGTTGGTACCGTTTCTGTCTCCCCTACTACCTGTAAGCTCCTTAAGAAAAAGGGGTGTTTAGCTTTACTTTGGAGTCCCAAAATTTAACGTGGGCGCTGGTATAAAGTAGGCTATGGATGGGATCAATGAGCGCTCTTGAAGGCGAGGTTAGCAGACTCAAGCACAGATGATGAATCATCCAAAAGCACATGCAACCGTAGCGAAGGGTTCACACGGGAGGTGTGTACTAGCAAGTGACCCAGAAACTGCCCAAAACTCCAGACTCCAGCTCAACTCAGTGCAGATAGCCACACCCACCAGCACACCAGGCACTAGCTGGCTGGCTCAGCTGCTCTAATGGAACGAAGGATCATTTAGTATCTTCCCCCATTTCACCAACAATTTCCCAGCTTTGTTTACAGAAGTCGCTTTTTTCTTCTATAAAAAGTGTACCATGGTAGAAATTTAAGTATCTTATTTATTTTAGTTTATTATTGCACATTTTCATATGAAATGAGTAAGACAGTCAGCATAAGATTCTGATTACTTAGAAGAGGGAAGTGTAAAAAGATACATACGCCATGGAAAAAGGAGACCAAAGGAAGGGGCTAGGGAGGGAAGTGACAAATGCCAGCCCGGCACCAATGGAGAAGGGCACAATATTGAACTGTTGCTCTCCTTTTCCACCTTAAACACCCCAAGAAACGGCCTTTATAATTACATGGAAATAAGAATGAAATATGCCCACAATATTGATTAAACAGAATGTCTAGTTTAAATATAAGGAGTTAATGCACCACGTGCCTCTTACACGTTGCTGTCATGCTGTCGCTAAGGGCAGACATGCATTTTGAACTCAGCGGGGGGGCCCCTGCCTGGGTGAGTGGACATGGGCATTTCTGAGGGCAAAGCTAAATGCTCCTTGCACAGATCCCAACTGGTGTTGGAAGCAGTGAGATGACCCAACTTGCTGAAGCAATTGGAATTTACTGTATTTTCTTGATTGGTGTAGGGTACCATATTATTGGGTTATTCTAGAAACATGTTCCCAAGGTCAAAATGAATGCCAGTTGGTTCATTTACAGAGGGTTACTAACTTTTGACATTTACTTTCTAAAGCCCAAGTTAAACATTCCCATAGACAAGAATAATGCAACACAAGGGCCAGTTTTCCCAGATGAAAACAAAGATGACCAATTGTAAACTAAGGTTACCCTCTAGGGCTCATCTCCTTACAGCTCTAAAACCTCGCTCCTGAGCTGTCCAACCACACACACATAATGCTCGCCAACACCCTTCAGTCCATGTACTGCCCTTCTTCCTTCAACGTTCAGCCATGAGACAAGCACAGCTGGTCCTGGCTGGTGGGGCTCAGCGGACTGAGCCCGGACTGCGAACCAAAGGGTCACCGGTTTGATTCCCAGTCAGGGCACATGCCTGGGTTGCCGGCCACGTCCCCACAATGGGGTGTGCGAGAGGCAACCACACACTGATATTTCTCTCCCTCTCTTTCTCCTCTTCCCCTCTCTCTAGAAATGAATAAATACAGTCTTTAAAGAAAAAAAACGACAAGCACAACTGGACCTCTTGCTTTTAAAGGCACTGGAGAATTCTCCACTTAATCACTGCCATGAATTTTCGTTCTTTTTTGTTAAAATGAATAATCACTACTTTGTTTGTGCCCTGCTTTGTTCCAGAAAGGAAGGAAGACAGCTATAATCATTACCTAATTGATTTCTCCCACTCCCATGGTCCCCTCCTCCTCTTCATAAGCTAACGTCTTCATGCTGATTTTGTTTTAAACGAGGAGCAACTGTGCATTCACATTTATCAAGACAATATCAGTCTCCCAAAAAGAGATGAAGCTTGATCTGTTCGTTCAACAAACATTTATTGAGTTTCTGCCAACCAGATGGCCACGGCTCCCACCTCACCAGGCTGACGATCTAGCAGGGGACCAAAAACTAAACAGGTAATCACAGCAGAGGAAGGTGAGTGCATGACACAGAGATGGAGAATGCTCCTGGAACACGCAGAAGGGACACCTCCTCCAGACTCGGGAGACCAGAGAAGCTTCCCGGAAGTGACATTAGTTGAAAACTTGAGGAACTAGATGCCATTTGAAGGCAGCATGAGTAGTAATGCCACCAAAACACCAGGGAAAGCGGATCTCAATAATGTATCCAAGTGAGAGTTACTTCTGAATCCAGATATGACAAGTGGTTCCCTTACCACTGTCCCCATATAACCCACGGACTGGCCACAACTCACCCAAAATGCTCAGTTTTATCACATATTTCCAGTTCCTTTATTTCTGATTATATTCTACTTTCTCTGAACACAAATTGTCTTACATTCACTATCTTTACCGGCCTCTCAGCTATGAAGCATTTCAACTCAACACAACAAGGGCCTGTGTGGGGACAGGGTGATAAGTACGGGGCGTGGGGAAGGGAGGCGCTGGGGCCCTCCTCAGGGACACATACCAACAGAAGCGTGGAACTGAGAAAGGCCGTGTGACTCCCCACGGGCCACTCCACTCCCCACAAACCTTGCAGAAGTGGCCTAGCCTTACCAACCCTGCTCGTGAGACAAATATCCCCGCTCTGAGCTTATCTTACGTCTGACACATGTGCCTGTCATATTCCAAAGAGAGTGGAGTGGGCTCTTGACCCCAAGGCCCCTCACCTAACAGTTGGATCTTTCTCCTCTGTTTAGTTGCAGATGGTACATTTCCTGCTTTCAAAGAATACTGATATTTTCTTAAATCATTTCTATATTTCATGTCAATGCACAATCACAATGCTGGGGCCGAAGAAAAATAAGCTTTGACCATCTTGCTCTTCCAAAAATCACTGAACATTCTACAAGCTAACTGAATGGTTGGGTGAAATTACTTTTTAAAATCTCTTCCAATCCCGAGATTTTATAATTCTATGACATAATCGAAGACATTTTTCTTTGAGGGCTATCCCCCAGTAAAATTACCCCAGTGTAAGATGTTACTGTAGAATAAAAAATTAGGTTGTTGTTTCAATAATATTTGGTTTTTCAAGGTTGCCCAAACATAGTCCCGCTGCCAGTGGGCAAAGCTTGTGCTACCCATATAAGTCGACCCAGCCTGGGCGTACTCGGTCACGTGATTCACAAGCAAAGACAGGGGCTTTTACTTGGACAAACCAACTGAACACAAAATTCAGCAAACACAAAAGAGCGGCCTAAATGTGGTGGATATGCTTCTTCCCGTCTAAGGGTCTGAATTGTTTTGCTATCCTTCGCAAACTGAATCTTAATTGAGTTTTGAAATCTGAGTACCAAAAAAATTATACCAGTCTTTTCAGCTTTTTAAGTCAGCCTTACAGACACGTGATGACAGTCACGCTCACCTTCTTGTGCTACCTGACCTCACGCATATCTTTGATGTACCCTACTTTATGCATCCAAAGTGGAAAACATATTGATAAGATACACATCTTCACAACTAATATCTCAATTTGCAGCTCAAGTTGTCATTCAAAATGGAAAAGAAAAGAAAAGCAAGCCACGATGCTCAAGTCTCCCACCAGGTGCAACATCTAGGGTAAAAGCACACCAGAAGTGTACTACACACTTGCTCTTCTGAGCCAATATTCTCTTCCAGTACTCTGGAAACAGCCTTCAGGTCCCAGGCAGTTCCTGGCAGCAAGCAACTAACCTTGTGGGTTCAAATCCAGCCTCTTCCACTTCCTAGCTGTGTGATCCTGGAAAGCAATGTAACCTCTCTGGGCATTGGTTTCCATGTGAGGGGAAAAAAGATACAGTCATAATACCACCTTCCCCATAAGGTTGTTGCCATATTTCAATAATACCCTCATCTTACCTCAATCTCTAGTTCACTCTAAAACTGGTTGCTTTTTTTAAAATATTTTATTTATTTATTTTAAGACAGAGGGGAAGGGAAGGATTAAGATAGGGAGGAGAGAAACATCGATCAGCTGCCTCTCACATACGCCCGAATCCACAACCCAGGCAGGCACCCCGACTGGGAATGGAACCAGGACTCCTCGTCTTGCAGGATGACGCCCAGCCAACTGAGCCATAACAGCCAGGGCTAAAGCTGGTTGCTTTGAAGAATTTTGAAAGGGTTACAGGAATATAGGAAAATAAATACGGAGAAGCCACAAGTCCTAAAGAGAAAAGTTTTATAATTGCTATGGCTCAACTGGTTGAGTCACATTTAATTAATGAAGTCTGGAATTCCCAAGGATAAAAAAAAACAGACCTTCCTTACAGAACACCTAAGACCAAAAAAATGTGGCATCAGCGTTGGAGAGGTCCTAAGACATTGCTCCTGAGGACTGGGGTGGTGGCGGCAAATAATACTCTGCTGAAATGGGAGGGAAGGAACGGATTCCCCCAATGACAAGAAGCAATCTTCTAACATCATCCTCCCTCTCAATATTTCAGCTCTAATGCTAAGTCTGGGGTGAACCAACTCTAAACACTGTGTGAACCTGAGGACACTGGGAGAGGGGGAGAGAAGTGGAGTCCGGTGTAGAGAACAGCCAGTGAGAATTACTAAATAACTGTGAACATCCAAATGAACCGTACTGGTGTGTTTGGGGCCTATGGAGCTAACCCCTCCATTTCCTCATTGCTATTGTGTTTGGCTAAAAAACGAAAACTGCCACCCAAGCAACATCAGCCTCATTAGAAGGAGAAAAACAACCACATCAGGAAATGTAATGACCCTTTTGAAGGTAGCTGGCTGAGAACCTGTGAATCATTTTAAAATACCCCGTCAGGACAAACCACATCAACACCACATTTAAATAAAATGCTTGTACACAACCACCAAAGACCAAGTGATGACTTGCCAGAGCTCGAGTTCTCCTTTCTCTATCAGGCCTCCTGGTGATGCACATAATTAATTTTAAAATGGCATGCAAAGTAAGGTACCAGTCTGTTCTATGAAGACCTCAGGTCAGGCTACACCTGCAGCTGTCACTAACAGCTTACTCTCCTAGTGGGTGGGACCTCGGCCCAAGGAACAGAGCAGGAAAGCCGGGCGCTGACGCAGCTGGGGAAGCCCAGAGCAAGGAGGGCCTGTGTGGGCAGACCGGCAGCACGGCCGCTGGCCACCCCGCCTTACATGCTGGGAGCTGCAGTCACGTGTTGCCGCTGGTCTTCACGCGAGGCCCTGGGCAGTTTGTTTCCAGTTCTCCTTCACACCCCGACTCTGAATGCCGCTCAAAGCACTCCGAATTCTCTGAGACCCACGGCCAATGAAGACCCACAGACCGCTTCATCCTCACTGCCCTCAAGCCCGTCCCCTGGGGGGCCTGAGTGCAGCTACCATTTGGTCGGAGAAGCCGTACTCAGCCCCTCTTCTTGGCCTGCCGTTACTTTCTTTCTGCAGGCTTTCTGTGTCGCCAGAGTAGCCCTCTCTGAGAACTACTTCTAGTTCCCCATCAGGAACTCCATTATTCTTCCACACGCTGACGTTCGCTCTAGTGGTCCTGTCGCCACGCTTTCCGTTTCTCAGTCCCCTTTAGCTGGGATGCCTTGAGGGATCCGTTAGGAGGTGATAAGGAATAACCTCACATGATGCCACCCGAGATATTTTTTTAAATCTTGCTTATGGAGACAGTGCTCCTCCAAAAGCCCAGCTGTCTGCACGCCCTACACACATGCAGCTGTGGGCGCTCAGCATGATCTGCCTCCTCTTGGGCTGGAGAAAGGAGGCAACAATGGGAAAGCTGCCACCCCCACAGGAAGCAGATTTGGGATGGTCTGTCCCCTGAGCATTCTGGGTACTTCATAGACGTCCAGGAGTAGGAGAGGGGCTGCCAGCACCAGTAGGGGGAGGACCGGGAGAGAAAGGGGGGCTGTCTGGGCAAAACCGCTCGTGCCTCTTGTCTGTCGGAGCGCTGCTTTCTGGTCCTGCTACTCTGTGTCACCTTCCACCCCTCCACCAACCCCCTCTATTGCCAAATACCTCAAGATGTTTCTAAGAGGATCTGAATTATTGACGAACTCAGGGAAGATGCTTTGGAAAACATTAAGTACAAAAACAGACAAACCTGAACAGCTAGTGCAAATACTTGGTCTTTGGCAGTTCCTTTCTAAGGCCGAAAGAGAGGGGGGGTGGGGGGGCGGGTAGAAGCCTGCCTCTGCTAAATGATAATGATATTCACAGAACAACAGACAAGGCAACTCCCAAGTTCACCATCTCTCCAGCTTTACTCACCCCTAGCCATCTTGCTCCTTTATTGGCAGCCTGTTGAATCTGGACTCTTTTCAGGGTGACATGGTAAACGGCTCCTTCCTCTACCTCTTCACCCCAGTCCTGAATCGAGCTCTACCGGGGGATGGGAAAAAGAGAAAGAAAAAGGTTGTTTTTTCCCCCTCTCTGCAAACCACAATCTCTCCCAGCTGCTTTGCTGCTTACCCCAGCACTCAAGGCTAAAGACAGACTGTTCAAAATAAGAATTACAATCAGAGCGATACAAGACACATTGCGATACAGGGACTGCTGAGATTTTCTTGGCCTCCAGCCCTTTCCTGTGGTATCAGGATCCCCGGACTTTTCCATGTAGTTAGTTTTCCTAGGCTCACTCGCATATCTTAAATAATTTTTTAAAGTCTTCTTTTTCTTAAAGAAACTGTGGTATAGTCTTGATGAACTTTTCCTCCTTAAGGGAAAGGAAAAAGAATTCATTGGCAGAAAAAGTCTGTGCTTTCATGAGTGACTCAGTTATCTGAGCGAACTGCATTTTAAACTCCGAGCATTTAAAATGCCGAGAGTCCTCACTCTTCTGGAAGTCAAATGTTTCCCGTGTCTTTTTCTCCTCGTATTGTCTAGGGACCCAAAAAGTTAGCAGGGGAGCGGTGGGTGGAAAGTTTTTATTTCCATAAAATCGTCTGGCAAGTGCAGAAAAAGCAACATACCATGCAACTTCAAGGAAAACGTGTGCCTGGGCTCCCCGGATTTCCACGACCCCGGCTAAACTGGAAGTTTGTGTTAAAGAGCGGCTGGGGCACAGAAGCGCTGCGCGGTTCACCCAGACCATCAGTTCTTTTTCCTTAAAAGTTTTCCGTCCTTGACATAGAACTGCCCCAGACACACCAAAGGCAAGTGCTGAGAAAGTAGGTATCGCTGAGAGGGAGGATACACACAGCGCGAAAGGCATACGAAGCAGAGTGCGAAAGCTTTAGCTCACTAGTATGGGACCGGATTGCTCCGTTCACTCCGAGTGAGTCCAAAACACGCCCAGAGAAAGCGGGAGAAGATTCCCCACCAGAGAAGCCTCGGGAGAAGGCAGAGAGTTCTCGTTACCATTTTAGCTTGCCAAAGCAATTTCATTCTCAGTTTTCCCTTCGGTACGGGGACGCGGCATGACTCGCCCTGCTCCCAGGCCAAAGCGGTCTCGGCGCGGGTCTGCCCGTAGCACCCCAGGCCCCCGGTGTGCGCGGCCCCCGCGCTCGGAACCCAGACGCGCACTGCGCCGCCGCCGCCGGTGCGCGCGACTCTGGCCACAAAGGGAGCGCAGCGAGCGAGCCGCCAGGAGGGCGCCGTAGACTCCTCCCCGCGCCACTCCGCCACTCTGTGATGTAAGGCTTTCCCGTTCGTGCTCGGGAACGCACTCTCCCCTCCTTCAGTCCCGTGGATAAAGTTAGCGTGAAATAATTTCTCCAGCTCAGGAAGTGATCGGGAAACGACCCTTTCAAGTTCATCAGGTTTTCCTGACGGTCACCAGCCGCCAAAAAAGAATCGGATGCAGTGCGAGAGGGATAGATAGAAGCGTGTGTCTTCTTCCTTCGCGAAAAGACAGAAAGGGAGAGGAGGGGGAGTGCAAGAAGGATGGGAGGTGGGGGTCAGAAAAACATCTGTTATCTGCCTGTTACTGAATTTTGATAAAATCATGGCCACCCCAATGAATGTAACAATACTAAGGAAGTTATTTTTTTTTTTCTTTTAAGGCAAAAAAAATTACCCAGAGGATGTACCAGAATCCGTGCCCAGGGACTGAACCCTGCCCCATATCAGCCCTGTACCAACAGGAAATAACTCGGGACTTCTACCACCCATACAAACCTAAGGCTCATCCCACAGTATTTGGCCATGGCAGGAGGGAAGAGAGAAAAGCAGAGAAAGTTCTGGCTGAGACTGACTCCCAGGAAAGTGGGCCAGCGGTGGCCCTGGAGGGCATGTGAGTCTTTGTAGTTCTCACCCCCTCCAGGGACACTGAGATAATAGCCACAAGGGGAGGGGTGGAGTTGGGGAATGCCATTCATGAGGGGCCTGCCAGAGGGAGTCATAACAGAAAGATCTGCTGTCAGGACAAAAGATTATGGCCATTTTTAGATCCAGTGTTAATAAATCAACAAGATGCCAGATGATAATGTAATCAAACTCTGGCACATGACAGAATTCCAGGCCAATGATAAAACCTTTAGGGCCTATGTCTTGTATACTCTTCACCCCAAAATGTATTTAATCCCCTTTAATGTTCTTAAGACCTCTCACTAATTGCCATGGTAAGGCATAAGGCAGGCTTTGGTTAATAATAAATACATCAGTAGCTGAAAAACTAGCGAATCACATGCACTAATGTTCCCAGAAGGGCACAATGACACTGAGCATGCATCAGGGGAAACAGCAGGATCTTTGGACACTTGAGGACATCTTGAAGTCGCTCAGCCAATCCTTCTGTAACCACCAGGACAGTGTCCCCCGTGTCCTGAGGAAAACCATGTGGAACCCTCCCTCCCCACTTCTTAAGCGATCCTCAGGCCTCCAGGCCCACCCCTAGAGAACCTATTCAGTGATTTTGAAGACCACAAGATGCACCTGAGGACAGTTCAGTAGCCCATAAGATTAATTTCACCCTAACTTGAACTTGATTTCTGGCTGTAAATTTGGAGATGGCTGGAGATTTTCCACTTCAGGGATATCAAGCAGTCTCTTTGATTTCACCCCTCCCAGGAAGCCTTCCTGGACAGGGAAGCTTATAATTCAACATCTCAACACCATCTCTCCAACCCACCCCCCATTTCCCTGGCTGGCCACCTGGTGTGGAGAGAGAAAAGAACAGGCTTCCAGCAGATCCAGCTTCAAGTCCACGCTCACATGAAGAGGGACCTTGGGCTCTACTTCCCTGAGCTTTAACTTTCTCATCTGCAAAGTGGGACAAACATCTACCTCATAGAATTTGAAAAGGATTAAATGACATATGTTTGCAAACCATCTAGCATATGGTAAGTGGCCAAAAAAAGTTCCATTCCCTTATTATTGCACTAACTTCCAAACTATTTTCCCAGAGTCACTGAAGTTGTGTATGTACGCCATGTGGCAAAATCTAAAGTGACGTCTTCTCACTGAAGTTATCATTTCAGAGAGGTTTTTCCAAGAATAACCACTTGGATTTATACCTGACAATGGATGTGATTTCGTCCAAAGCTGGTAAAAAAGGGGGGGTGAGGGCTGGCTTTATGCTATATAGAGCAAGCTAGTATTACAGTTTACAATTTTTTAATATTTCTTTTTAAATATTTCAACTGCAGGCAGCTCAGTCAGTATCACCTTCTTACACCTACATTTAGGTTAAACTATTGTTCTCATGATCAATATGTGAGATGGATAAACCAATAAGTCATTTATAACTAAGTTTGAATTATTTATCAGATTAGGGTACCCATGACCTAGTATGCCCCTAAGAAGGTAGGTCAAATTTAACTGAAAGGAGATCTCCCGTCAAGATGGAGGCATAGGCAGACATGCTTCCCCTCCTAGCACAACTACAAAAAGAATTACAAGTAACTTCAAAACAAAAAAACACCCAGAACTGCCAGAAAATCAAACTGTATGGAAATCCAACAGCCAAGGATTTAAGGAAGCCATATCCATCCAGATGCGTAGGAGGGGCCGAGATGCAGAGTCAGGGCAGAGGGGATGCAGTGTGATACGGAGACGAGGCACTGGCAGCAGAACAGGAGGTCCCACATTCACGTATAGTGGATAAAAATCAGGAGAAAGCGATCCCGGCCCCAGGCCAGACTGCACAGCCCAGGGTTCCAGCACCAGGAAGATAAAGCCTCATAACCTCTGGCTATTAAAAACCAGTGGTGTCTGGGGCAGCATAAGAAACTGCCGGTTTCACGGGAGAGTCCGTTTAAAGAGCCTGCACAGACTTAGAACATATGCAAACCCACACACTCTGGAAATCACCACCAGGGCAACAACTAGAAGGGCAGCAGTTGCATATGGGGAGTGGGTGAAATGATTGGGAACAGGGGGAGTGCCAGGTAAAACTCCAGAAGCCAGGCAGCAGCATCGTCCCCTCTCAGACCCAGCCCACAAAGAGCCACAAAGTGGTGAATCGGGTTGCCTTGCCCTGGCAAAAACCTAAGGCTCCTCCATACAACATCACAGGTGCCTTAAGACAGGGAGTCAGAGCAGCTCCACCTAATACACAGAAACAAGCACAGGGAAGCTGCCAAATTGAGGAGACAAAGAAATATGGCCCAAATGAAAGAACAGAACAAAACCCTAGAAAAAGAACTAAATGAAACAGGGATGACCAACCCATCTTATATAGAGTTCAAAACACTGGTGATCAGGATGCTCAGAGAACTCACTGAGCACGGCAACAACATACGGGGAGACATGAAGGCTGCACTAAGTGAAATAAAGAAAATTCCTCAGGAACCAACAGTGAAGGGAAGGAAGCCAGGTTCAAACCAATGATTTGGAACATAGGAAGAAATAAACATTCAAGCAGAACTGAAAGAAGAAACAGGAATTCAAAAAAAACGAAGAGAGTGAAGAAGATTCTGGGACATCTCCAGAAGTGCTAACATCCAAATCGTAGGGATGCCAGAAGAAGAGGAAGAGCAATAATCGAAAACTTATTTGAAAAAGTAATGAAAGAAAACTTTCCTAATTTGGTGAAGGAAAAAGATATACAAATTCAGGAAGCACAGAGAACCCCAAACAAGTTGGACCCAAAGAGGACCACAACAAGACACATCATAAGTAGAATGCCAAAGGTTAAAGATAAAGAGAGAATCTTAAAAGTAGCAAGAGAAAAGCAGAGAGTTACCTACAGGGGAGTTCCCAGAAGACTATCAGCTGATTTCTCAAAAGAAACTTTGCAGGCAAGAAGGGACTGGCAAGAAGTCTTCAAAGTGATGAAAAACAAGGCCCTACAACCAAGATCACTTTATCTAGCAAAGCTATCATTTAGAATTGAAGGGCAGATAAAGTGCTTCCCAGACAAGGAGAAGCTAAAGGAATTCATCATCACTGAGCCATTATTACATGAAATGCTAAAGGAAGAAAAAGAAGATGATGAAAACTTTATTTAAGAAAAAGAATAAAACTATGAACATTAAAATGACAACAAACTCACAACTATCAACAACTGAATCTAAAAAACAAAAACAAACTAAGCAAACAACTAGAACAGGAACAGAATCATAGATATGGAGATCAGCTGGATGGTTATCAGCTGGGAGGGGGAAGGGGAAGAATAGGGAAATGGTGCAGGGATTAAGAAGCATAATTGGTAAGTACAAAATAGACAGGGGGAGGTTAAGAAAAGTACATGAAATGGAGAAGCCAAAGAACTTACACACACAACCCATGGATATGAGCTAAGGTGGCAGATTGCTGGAGGGGAAAAGGGGTACTGGGCAGAGGGGGAAAAAGGGAAAATTTGGGACAACTGTAATAGCATAATTGATAAAATATATTTAAAAAGATTTCCATCACTGCCAAAAATAAAGGAGATCAGTAATGTTTTATAATATTTAGTGTACAAGTCTGTGATCTCCTTGGTTAAGTTATTCCTAAATATTTTATTTTTTTGATGCTATTGTAAATGGGATTATTTTCTTAACTTCATTTTTGGATTGTTCTCTGTTAGTATATGGAAATGCAAGTGATTTTTATGTATTGATTTTAGATCCTGCAAGTTTACTGAATTCATTTATTAGTCCTAACAGTTTTTCAGCAGAACACAAAAATATGGAGCAACATCCCATATTCACGGACTGGAATACTTAATATTGTTAAAATGTGCATACTACCCAAAGCAATCTCTAGATTCAATGCAATCCCTATTAAAATTCTAATAGCATTTTTTTACAGAAATAGCAGAAACAATCCTAAAATTCATAGGGAACCAAAAGGGACGCTGCATAGTCAAAGCAATTTTGAAAAAGAAGAACAAAGCTGTAGGTCTCATACTTTTTTATTTCAAAACATATTACAAAGCTATAGTAATCAAAACAGTATGGAACTGTCATAAAGACAAACATATAGATCACTGGAACTTCATAAAGAGCTCAGAAATAAACTCATGCATGTATGATCAACTGACCTTTGACAAAGGTGTCAGGAGTACACAATGGGAAAAGGATAGTCCTTTCAACAAAAGGTGCTGGTAAAACTAGATATTCACATGCAAAAGGATGAAATGGGACACTTACACCATACATAAAAATTAATTCAAATGGATTAAGGACTAAAACATAAGATCTGAAACTGTAAAACTCCTAGAAGAAGTTATGATGTGGACATAATACCAAAAACATACACACAAAAGCAAAAATAGACAAGACTACATTAAACTAAAAAGATTCTGCACAGAAAAGGAAAAAACATCAACAGAGTGAAAAGGCAACTTATGGAATGGGGAAAACATTTGCAAACGACAAATATGATAAGGAGTTAATATCCACTATATATAAGGAACTCCTACAACTCAACAGCAACAAAATAAATAACTGAACTTTAAAATGAGCAAAGGACTTGAATAAATATCTCTGTAAAGACACTCAAATAGCCAACAGATATATGGAAAGGCATTCAACATGACTAATCAGGGAAATGCAAATCAAAACTGCAATGAGATATCATCTCACTATCAACCTATTAGGTTGGCCTTTTTTTTTTTTCTTAAATGTTGACAAGGATGTGGAGAAAAGGAAACCCTTGTGCACTCCTGGTAAGCGCGTATATTGATACAGCCATTATGGAAAACAGTATGCAGGTTGCTCAGTAAGTTAAAAATAGAACGACCATATGATCTAGCAATCCCACTTCAAGGCACATATCCAAGGGAAACAAAAGCAGGACCTCAGAGAGATCTGAGCGCTCCCATGCAGCACTGTTCATAATAGCCGAGGAATAGAAGCAACCTAAATGTCCATGGATGGATGAATGGATTAAAAGATGTGGAATACACGTACAACAGAACATTGTTCAGCCTTCAAATAAGGACATCCTGTCATACCTAAAACACAGATGAACCTTGAGGACATTGCGCTAAGTGAAATGAGCCAGTCACAGGACAGTACTGCATGACAGCACTTACATGAGTTATCTAAAGTAGTCAAACTCATACATGCAGGAAGAGAATGGTAGCTGCCGGGGGCTGGGGGGGGAGGAAAGAGGGAGTTGCTGTTCGATGCATATGAAGTTCCAGTTATGCAAGATGAAAAAGTTCTAGAGATCTACTGTACAACATTATGGTTAATAACGCACTATGTACTCAAACACTTGTTAACATGGAGGGAAAGAAGATCAGAAAAGATCTATACTTAACATACTAGGATGTTACTAAATATAGTTTTATGTCACCATATTTGGTGGTCCCTGACAGGAGCAATAGAAGATTCTTCGAATACAACAGAAAAGAGGGAAGACATATGGAAGAACCCCACACTGGAGAAATAAAAGAACTTTCTGGCATTACAGTTTCACCACAGCCAATAAACAGAGAGCTCGTAAGAGCAAACATAGCAGCTGGTGTGCAGATTCTTTAAGAAAATCCACCTAGAAGTAGAAAAATGTAGTTTATGTACGCTGTTCATTCACCTGTTTTTTTCATTAGCCTCTATGACACCACACTTTCCCAGCTTTTATTCTGCCTCTCTGGCCACAAGAAAAAGTGATGGAAAAAGTGATGGCCAATGGAAAAACTGTGATAGTGTATGCTTACCTGTGTAGGGCGACCTGGAGAAGCACGGGTGCGCCTGGCTATAAATGGCGAGACATTTGGCATGGGAGAGCCAGGGTTCGAATTCCAGCTCCGGACAACTTGTCAGCCAAGAGTTGGACCCTTGCTGCTCACAGCCTTAGTGTCCTCGTCTATGTCCTCGTGCGTACCATGAGTGTCAAATAAACTGTGCTATGTAAAGTATCTCGTAGAATACACTTGGAACATAGGAGGCCTTGAGTAAAAACACATCTCCTTCCCTCCCTGGCCCTACACCCTTCCCCTTTGATGTAATTCCTTATTCACTTACTGCTCTTGGTGGCCGTCTGCCTTTTGTTTACATGTTTGCTTGGGTGACAGGTTGTACTGCGTGATGGAAAAATAATGGACATTGTACTTGGATATAAACAGTGAAAACTGTCTCGAAGTCAGCAATATTAGCATAAGATGGTGACAAATGGGAAGGGCTTGGTTTTGTCCTCAGACTCACTGCTGAACTGTAATGTGCTAGGCACAGTGAAAAGTCTGGAGGAAAACAGTTCTAAGACATCAACAGTATCAGTAACAGCAGCAGCAGCAGCAGCTGTGAGTGTGAGGTTGGGATTTCCCCTCCATACCTGAGGACTGTTGAGTGCGTATTGTGTCTGCCTGCGGACAGCCTTACCTAAGCCGATGAGTCTGAAAACCTTTGCCATTTTTGAATGGAATGGATAATAGCCATTTGACAACATTTTTTTCATAAACTATACCTTCAGCTATCTGTGTGTCCCCCAAAACAAACTTTTGGTGGAGGATATAAGCGAATAAACCTGTTACTTTTTGACTCCGTTCCCTGATAATATTAAAGTATTATCAAAGTGCAAACTACTGATCCTTTCAACATCCCTATGAAATGTTTCTCTCTATTCTTCAGACCTGTAGGCTGTGTTGCTTGCTCACCAATTTCTTTCAGGTTCAGCTGGGCACCCGGCAGTGCTGTTTCTAGCTGAGCTAACTGGGGTGGCTCTGCTGACTTGCTCTTTGCTTCAACTTCCGGCCTTGCTTTGCGAAGGGTAAGGACCCAGTCATGCTTGGTTAAAGACGAACAGTCCTCTAAACACTCTTTAAGCAGTAGAAAGGTGCTTCCATTTTCTGAGGGCCCACAGGGATTTTATTCATTATCACAAAGATACTATAAGATATAAATTAGAATTCTCAGTGCTCTGTTATTGGGTTCTCATATTTAGGTGAGCAATTCACAAGCCCACGTTAGCTGGGCCTGCTACAACGGAAGAAGGGGCTGCCCTGGGGGCAGACAGTGGAGAGAGAAGAAACAGAAGCACAGCCGCACAGATGTCAGGCCAGAGGCGGGGACTCTTCCGATCACAATGACAAGCATTGTTCAACCACTACTTTACCAATTGTTGGGGTTACTCTTAATTGTGATGCTGCTCCCCTAAGGAGGAAGCTGGTTACTGGAACACTATGTGTAACTCGGATTAGTGAGTATTAGTCTTCGTCTAATTATAGATTTCTGCAAAAGAAAAAAGGACAGCTAGGAATTTGTCCGCATGGTCGCAACCTTGCAACAGTCGGCTGGGACCCATGGCCAGGTCTGTGTGACGTGCAGTAAAGCATTCTGCACCCTGGGAGACGAGTGACCTGATGCCACGAGGACTCTGACCCAAATCGCAGGACTTACTGGGCAATTAGCCAAACCATATCTGGTTTCGGGGCTAAAGGAAACTCCTCTCTCCATAGTGATGGTACCGAAAACCCAAATATGTTACAACTGCTATAACCTCGTGGCTAAGTAAGGGTGGTGGCTCTGCAGTCAGAGGCACCCAGACGTGAGTCCTAGATGCATCACTCCCCTCTGAGGCAGGGTCTTTAACATCTCTCAGCCTGTTAAAAATAGGGGCACAAACACTTTTGTCAATGGCTCATAGAATGAAGTAAGATAATCCCCACTGAACCTCTAGCACAGTATCCAGCACCACGATTCATGCCCAATGTTGTCTAGTGTAGTAGGAGTCACAATCCTCATCGTCATCACTTTGGACATATCTGGCTCTCCAAGCCTTTACACGTGTGAGTCTCCCTTTGGGGACACCCTTCCCTCTTTTCCCCTCCCACCTGGGGGACATCCCCTATGACGTGCTCTCCTGGCACCTTGTTCCCCTCTGGGTAGCTCTACCACAGTTGTAATTTCAGATTTAATTGTGTAATTAGTCAATAAACATCTGTTTTCTGCAAACCCTATGAAGGCAGAGGAAATGTCAGGGTTTTTTTCTCATCATTGTTTTGTAGCAGTTCACACAGTGCCTAGCACAGAATAGATGCTCAGTAACTATTTGATCCATCAACAGATAAATACACAGATAAATGCCACGCTATAAATTCAGTAAGTGCTTAGTAACGGTTGCCGAGTGATATAAATAAATCACTCAATATTGTCTCTACATTAACGTTGCTTGTACTCTAAAAGGAGAGAAAGGACATCAACACAATAAATAAAAACGAAGCCACAGATCAGCAAGTACAGATTCGGACAGCAGGGCAGGCTGAGCGAGGTGTCCTTGAGAGGGCATGGAAAGCTGGTCAGGAGCAGTCACTCTTAAATGACTTGCAGATAATTTACAGCCTTTATCAAAAACAAAGAGAGAAGCTCGGGCTGGGAGGAAGAGAGGGGTTCCTCCAGTAGAGAGGATGGCAGGTTCAAAGGGTGGACCTTTGGTTGGAGAAGTGGCTCATATAGTCCAGGGAAATTAGGTTTGCAGGAAGAAGCTGGTTGGAGGAGATCCTTGAATTTTTCTTAAGGGGAAATTGCAACAATAAAACAGAGCGTGAATAAGAGGATTCCGATATTTGTCCAGCGGTTAGCTTCGAGGGAAGAAAGCAAGGAGTTAGACCCACCGGACAAGAAGCTATTAGAGTAAGGCACATGCCAATAAGTGATATCTAGATCGAGGCAAGATAAGGGTTTTGAAATAAAAGAATAAATCTGTGTGATTTTTGGAAAAATTAATGTTGCAACTTGATGATAGGCAGCATGTTGCAAGTAAATAAGAGGGAAAAGAAAAAAACCTGCAAGGTTTTAACACTGGGACGTTGGGATTGAGGTGGGAGCACGAAAATAAAGAAAAAAGGGGAAGGACTCTCTACTTTGGGAAAAAAACATCAGCTTGGTTCGGAGGAGAAAGAGAAGAGATACTGAAGAGTGATTGGAAGGAAAGATAAAGACTAGAAAGAAGAAAGTGAGTTGCAAGTTGCTATGTATATAAGGAAGTCATTTGAAACCATGAATCATATGATTTCTCCTTAGTGGAACAGAAACAGTCTCAAGATGCACCCACAACTGAAGAAGACCAAACCAAATCAGAAGAGAGAAGAACACAGGGAGCTTGAGTTCCAAAAATTAATGCGGAAAGGAAAGCTCACACAATTAAAAATGCTCCAACACGCTAATATCAGTCGTGGAATACACACAGTGGATTTCAGAATGCTGCAAATGGTAAGAGAGTTACCTTCTGTTGTTATCACGAGGTGTTACACATACCTCGGGAGGGTTTCCCTGTTTAAAAGCATACAAAAGTTTTTAAAAATTCTGGCTAGTTACGCTAATCTATGACACTCTTCAATAAAATGAAACCAAAGTTAATTGAAAGGCTTAGTGTGGTCAGTTACATAACACCAGAATTGCTGAATAGCTTAAACACAGCGTTTTCCCAGAAATATTTGTCTTTTGGATGAAACCAAGACTGGAAAGTTTCTGCCTTAAAGGAGAAGTTTAAGAAGGTGGAGAGAAAAGAAAAACACATATAATGGAAACAAAACTTTAACAATTATTAACCAAAATGCTGCAAATATTGGTAACTGTTCACATGGAGATAAAAACACAAGGAAAAGGACTTTGACCACTTTAGAGAGTGGATTGTGGATTGTATGTCAATTAGATAGGTTTTTTTTTTTCTTTTCAAATCAGGAAATATCTTATCTATTGCGTTTGCCAGGAACAGTTTTAGACAGGGCTTTGGTTCTTTTGATTGTCTTGTTAAATTGGCAGATCTGTCTCATGCTAACCCCTACGGATCCTGTTTTGTCTAAGACGTGAGGGAGGGCTGTGGAAGGAAAATGGGCTGAGTTCGGGGCGGGAGAAGGGGAGGCGCCAGGACCTGGGTTCACTCAGCTTCCGCCAGTTCGGCAAGCAGCTGCTGCTCCAGAAAGCCGCGCAGAGCTCTCACTCCTAGCCTGGCTTTTCTGCCCCATCCTCCGGGGATGACGGTGATGATGATGATGGTGGGGTGTGTGTGTGTGTGTGTGTGTGTTTTCTATAGAGGGTTTTGGGTGGGTGCAGTGGGAGGCGGAGTATTGGGTGGTGTGCGTGTGTCTGTGCTGTGTGTGTATCACGGGAGGGAGAACTGATGGAGTAAGGTGGCCTTCATGTCAAACTTTAATCATAAAATCTAAAGATTTCTCTCCAGAATAACACCAACCCAACAGAAAGGCGTTGTAAAGAAATGGTGCAATCATAAGTTACGTGGCAACCTCATAACAAAGTAAGTAGTATATTTTTCCTTACAGCCAAATAGGTAATGTGTTTAACACCATTCAGAGGAGTTTCTCTCCTCTCACTTGCCGGGACTGCCTGCCCTGATGTGAACGTGTACTGTGCCTGGGGAAACCACACCGCCCTTGGGGAGGGCTCTGTGAGCTTAGGCGTGAGGACCAGCTGGCATTCCTGGAATACAAACCCAACTTGGGCTAAGGTTTTGGTCTCCCCCACCTGAAATGGCTTGGGGTAAAGTAGGGATTGGGAAATGAGTGAAAAGCCCTTCAATTTGATTAGTTCTATAAATTTATAGCAGACTCAAGATGTCCTAAGACGGTCCAGAAGATCTCAGAATCAGTTCTAGAAATGAAATTCACTTTGAGTGTAAGTTCCAAGGATTCCAAGACAAAAGTGGACCTGCTAGGATTCTGTTGTGACAGTTAACCATGGGGACAAGGGCGTCACATCATCCCAGGGTGGTGGGGCAGCAGCAAGACGTCAGGAGCCTGGCCACAGCCTCACCTCGTACAGCAAAGCTGCCACACCAGTCCCGGGCTGCCTGTCTCTGGGCCACTTTGTGAGAAAGAGAAACAGAATTCCTTATTGTTAAAATCCTTGTTAAAGCTCTCTGCCACAAGCAGCCAAATATATATCCCAGTTAATATACCTGTTAAATAGACACAAACTAGTAAAGGTAAGAAAGTCACTTAGCCGAAGGCCAGATCACAATATTCTAAAGTATATGTTAATGCACTCTAATTGTGCATTGTTCTAGGCACTGAAAAATATTTCCCGAACTATTTATTATTAACTCAGTGGACATGCAGTGAATATTGGCCGAGTGTCTGCTATATACCAGGCACTGTGCTAGGCAATGCAGAAATAACTTCTGACCAGGCTGTCGTGGTACAGACCCCATGATGCAAACAAATGAGAGGGAGGAACAGGCAAAACACAGACATTTACAGGGTGATGAATACTGAGAGAAAGGTTGCTACCAGAGTATACAAGCTAAGCCTGTAGGATTCAGGGGTGCTTTGTAGGGAAAATGATCTATAAAGTGAGCTCTGAAAGACGAGATAGGGCTAGAAGTAGGATGGGAAGGGGAGGGGGTGAGGGGAGAGCAAGCAGGCAGAAGGAACAGCCCAGGAAGGCCCGGGGCTTAGAGAGGCCGCAGACTGAACGGACTCCCAGGCGTGGCCCGCCAGGGCCCCAGACACACCAGTCAGGCTGCTGTGTGCCTTCGAGCTCCAGGAGCGACAGCCGCTGTGTCTTGTCCTCAGCCACCCTGCTCGGCTCCTGCAGACACTTCGGCCTACGGCGTCTTTTGTGGAGTTGAAACCATCTCCTATTTAGTCTTCCTCTTTTCTTGCTGCCTTCTGTTTTCCCCAGAATCCTTCTTTCCAACGAGCCCTGCCTTCTCACGAAGTGTCCGCAATGGGACAGCTTCAGCTCTGTCGTTTTTGCCTCCAGCGATGTTTCCGGCTTAATTTGCTCCAGGACCCGCTTGCTCACCTTTCTGGAAGTCCAGGTACCCGCAGAGCTCTCCTTCAACACAGTATTTCAGACGAATCGTGTAGTTCCTATCAGCCTTCTTCACTGCCCAACTTTCACATCCTGACACAGTATTTGAGACTAGGCTGGCACTGTACATTTTTTCCCAAAAAAGAAGTAGCACTGTATCTTCACTTTTTGAGCCCTGATTTTGTCTTAATTGTGTAATACATACTAACTGGATGTATGTCCCTTGGACACGTGAGGTATGCTTTTGTTTTATTTTAAGTAATCCCATTATCCTTTTACTAAGCTTCTGTGAAGGTTCGGGTAAATAAGTGGCTATTTTAATGACTTTAATGGAGCACATACTATGTGTGAGGCGTTGAATCGCACGCACTGGTCCTAGACCCAGAGAAAGGGAGGCAAACGAGGATATGAACAACGTAAGCCGGCAAAAAGCGAGGGTGTTACTGTGCGCCTGTGTGGGCCCACCCAGACTCTATCTCCCAAACCAGAGTGTGAGTGTTACAGTCTGTGCCACTTAGAAAGGCCAGCCTAGCACATCCCACTGAGGGGCTGGCACATGTCTAGGGGCAGGAACACAAGCCGGATGGGAGGGCCCCTCTCAAGTCTCACCTCGGAAACACTGGGCGCCAGTGCAGTCTCCGACCAGGGAGCGGGAGAAGTCCAGACAGTGGAATCTCTTTTGGGGGGATGGAGGGGAGCAATTCTAGACATACTAAACTCTGTGAGCCATCTGAAGGAGACTTGAAGCATGAATAGAATTTCAGGGTAATGGGGACAGGGTTCAGGAATGTCGGGGAGGAGAGAAGAAGGCAGCAATCCAAGCAGAGGGAAAGGCATGAGCCCAAGCATAAAGGTCAAGTGTGAGGCCACTAGACCAGGCAGAGGGAAGGCAGCCGCCCAGTGCGGCCACACCACCTGGACACACCGCCCACTGTACCGGTCGCTAACTCTCTCACCAGGGTACTCCATGGTCGTGTGGATGGAGATTACACTTTCACCCAGTGTGGGCGGTCCGATCTCCTCTGTGCTAGGGTGGTCTGTGAGACTTGTCCCCTTGGGGTCGGTCAGGATTATGTACAGTTTAGTTACCACAGCATGATTATCACCCCTTTGCAGGTACAAATACTTTTGCACTGGTAATCACTAACACTTTCTGTCACTTTGCAGTGGGCAAAGCGATTCTGCTTATGTTAGTTCCCCTAATCCTCGCTACGACTCCAAAAGTAGAGAGAGGTATTACTGTCTCCAGTTATGGCCTAAGCAACTCAAACGTCCAGACAGCAAGCACAGTGTGAATGCTGGAACCCAGGCCTTTGACTCCAGGTATCATGCTGCTTTCAAAAGAATACATTTTTGTCCTCAGGACATTTACTCGCATCTTTGCTGTTGCTTGTGTTATTAAGGACTCAGGGCACCTTATAAATATAGTAGTTCTTCCCACCCATTAGTAATGAGGGTTGCATTCACACAGTTGCCAATGCTGAAGAATTATGCCCACACTAGCTGTCTTCCGAGTGACTTGTCCTTGTCATTCTCAATACTGCTATCCTGGTTCAGGCTCCTACTGCCTGGCGCCATGGCCCCATTCCTCCCTCCGTATAGTCACATAGGCAGCCATGATGCTCCAGATACTGTGCTAAGTGCTAGGCGCAAGGTGGGGATCCTGCAGAGTCCCTGCTTTCAGAGCCCGGAGCTCTTATGGCGTCCGGGGAGAGAGATGAGTGCACAGGACCTTACAAAGAGTGTGAGGCTGCGCACAGGGAGCAGGCATGTGGCAGGCCACTGGCGTTGAGGGGCTCCTAATCCCGAGTCCAGGAGTCAGGGGAGTCTACAGCGGAGACTCTACTGGGAAGCAAAAGTCAGCAGATACAAAGGGGGAGAAATGCCCAGCTCAGGGAAAAGAATGACGTGCGCAACAGCGTGTCAAAGAGAAGGAAGCAATCTCACGGTCAGAAGGGGATACAGTTTGCTGTGCCTGAGGATGAGTGCAGCAGTGGGAAGGGGTCGTGGGGAGACGAGGTAAGGGCCAGGTTACAAAGAGCTTGGGAGCCCCGTTACGGAATTGGATTTTACCCAGGGCGATGGAGACCGGGGAAGGTTTCATGCTGCTGAGTGACAGGGAAGGGGTTCACACGGTAGAGTGATGGGGGAAGGATTGCATTTCTGAAAGATCTGATTGCTGTACAGAGACAGGACTGGAGCAGCACTGTCCCCGTAGAAATATCACGTGAACTGCTTATGTATTTTAACTTTTCTAGAAGCCAAATTTTTTAAAAAGATGAAATTAATATTTTATTAATTAATTACCAATGCTAATAATATAGTTTCTTTAATGCACAGTATTAGAAAGAGGTAGGGAGAGAAATGAACACATTGGAGAACTATTCAGGAAGGTGAATAGTGGAAATTTATTGCAAATGAACTTGAGTTCATTTTACACACGAGGATCGAACTAATCTTCCTGAAATATTGCTCTAATGAAGATATTCTCTTGCTTTAATTTTTCCTTTTTTTCTGTTGCCTTTTGCCTTTTGCCCGCTGCCTCCCAAATAAAGCCCACACTCTTCAGCCAGCCGTGGGCTGTGCCTTTTCTCCAGTGTCTGCGTCCTCCCAACCATTCGGCGGGGCTTCTCCGCTCCCACCTACGGGCCCCTGCATAACCTTACACAGGAAGAATGAAGGGACCGCAGCTCAGCGCTCTGGAACAGAGCGTCAAACCGTTCCTCCTGCTAGCCAGGCCCGGCCTTCCAGGTCTGACTCCTGCCTTGGAAATCTGCCTGGTCCCTCTGGGGTGGGGACCCTGCTTCTTGTTTTCCATCCCATTCTTTTCTCCTTCCAGAACCTGGAAAGCTGCCCATAAACCTGAGCTCAGCAGCTGGAGCCTGCCAACTGCTGACAGACTTTCTTATTTCCTCATTTCTGATTATACTTCTCAGGGCCACCTGCTCCTAGGTGGCCTGGTACCAGCACCTCCCAGCCTCGAGACTTGTTACCCACCTGCCAGTACCGACTCTCCTTGCCTGGGTGACCGCCTGCGGCAGTTTCTGTTCACCTCTGCACGTCACTTCTAATGCCTTGTCTGCCACCCTAGCCTTCCTCACAGCTGCTGCCCCATCCCCGTGGGCGGATGTAGCCAGTCTACCCTGTCTTCTGCAGGGAACCGGGCCATTTTGAACAGTACCTTGAGCAATGACACTGGCATTCAGCGCCCTGCACATTGCTGCGCCCCCCACCAATGAAACCTCTCTCGCTATGCTTTACTCCAGTCAAAGTAAAGTAACCTCATTGTCATTTGCTATTCACGCCCTACAATTACAGACCTTCCAGATTTACTCCTGTCAAGTGCTTGCCTGGAAAGGGCCTTATCCCATTCCATCACCATTTACCAAGGGATTCTTAATAAATAATAAGCCCCAAAATATGACGATCCATACCCTCCTCCCCACCCTGCCTGGAAATGACACATCTCCCCTCTGAAGTGCTGTGGCCCATTATCTGCACTTCCAGTGTGGATCTTATTGCATCTTCCTTTTTTCAGATGTCTTATCTCCCTAAGCATATAAATAAACAGCTTGGAAATAAGATCCATGTCTGGTTACTTAGCAAAGAAAAATAGCTAGGGAAGAGGGAAAAAGAGACTTGGCTCAATTTTGCCAAATGAGTAACGGGCCATCAAGGATTCTAACTGAATAAGCTCCCACTATTAGGTGCCTGCTTAGCATCCTTAATCAAATCATTCCTGAAACATGGGGGTTAAGGTCCATGTCCATATGGACTTATGGAAATTCACTGAGAGTTCCCTTCATGTATATGCGCACTCATATATATATATACACATATATATACGTTATAACATACATTCATATATACTTTATTTTCTTCCTCTTTGTCTCTCTATTTGGAGTTGTCTCTTTGCATCTCTCCTCCCCCACCCTTCTGAATTCATCTGGAAATTTCCATCTCCTACCCCAAGGTTCTGTAATTCTCCAAACAGAGCTGGAAATAAATTGTCACCTACTTGAAATCCCTCCACTTCTTCCTTTAAGCATGAAAGGGGACAGCTTTCTTCACTGATAGAGGAAAATTCAAGGACCGGGGGAACAACACAGTGGTGCCCTACCCGCCTACCTTTTTAAAATTCAATGGCACCTGAAAAGACACAGGGAGGAAAACCAGACTGACGAGTGGCTGTTTCTGTTTTGTATTAAGGGGTGCAGGTTAATTCCTACGCCCTGTGTCACCTGCAGCCTCTTATTCCCAGCAGTACGTCTAACCATGGGGAGTCTACCGCCCTCTCATTTTGCCACTGTCTATGCCACAGTGTGATGAAGGAGAGTTAAGCAGACTGTACATCATTTTCCAGCTTTCCTCTTAGGAGCTCCGGATACTTAAAAACATATGACAACAATCTCACCAGATCCCCATACAATAGCTAGACACATTCCCAACAAAAATCAAATAACAAAATCCATGTACCATAATGTCTGTGTTCCACCTGCATTATTCTGTAATATTAGACATCTGAATGCACGTACATAGCGCCAAATCCTAGGCCATTAGGTCTGAAGGCCCAATGGCCAGGAGTCTTAGGATGCTAGACCGATATCAAAACATCAGGTTTTATGACTGAAGAAGCATTTCATTATGATCAAACATGCTTCAAAGTGCTTTCAAATGGTTAGTCATTCCTCCCTGCTTCCCTGCCTGGGCAATGAGTTCCACTTCCCTAGTTAAGGTGCTGAGTTCCCTTTAAAAGCATCAAAGAAGATTCTCTCTTGCCTCACAGATGTGATGGGGCAGCAGAGTCAGTGATAACCTTTCAAAATCCCGTGTTGTCCAGGTTGAGATGAAATGGTCAAGCCCTGTCTCCCAGATGCTTTGCCTGGAATTGGAGACCCCATGTCCTTGTGGCAGGTACCTGGGGACAGAATGCCACCAGTGGACAGTCCTCGATCAGAACCCACATCCTTTTCTAGCCCAGCACAGGTTTAAATTAACTTTCAAGGTGTGGGGCAAGAATTGCTCTATTGATTAGCTTGAGAGCTGACTGGATCCTGGAGGGGTGTGGGGGAGGAGGGAGATGGTGCAAATGTCATTTATTTGTGTATCAGAAGCTAAAACACAGGGAGCACTTTGAAAATAAAACCAGAAAATAAAAACACCTACATAAGTCTAAGAAAACATTATTTTTCTTTCTATTGAAAATAGATTTTTATAATCTTGAGAGTATAAATGGGCATAATCTTTTTAGAGCACAATTTGGAAATATCTAACAGTATTAAAAACACACATTCCCTTTGAACTAGTGATGTCACTGTTTGGAATTTACCTTATGGAATATATGGAGTATTTCAACAAAAAATATGTACAAGGATGGTCACTGAAGCAATATTTGTCATGGTATTTAAAAATACATCAAGCCCTGACTGGTGTGGCTCAGTGGAATGAGTGCCTGCCTACAAACAGAGAAGTCACCGGTTCTATTCCCAGTCAGGGCACATACCTGGGTTCCAGTCCAGGTCCCCAGTAGGGGATGTGTGAGAGGCAACCGATAGTTGTTTCTCTCACTCATCAGTGGTTTTCTCCCTCTCATTCTCCCTTCTCCTCTCTCTAAAAATAAAATAAAAATGGTCAAAATGTCCACCAGTACAGTGCAGGGACTGATTGAATAAAAGTGGCACACCCATATAACGGATCACTGTGGACTGGTTAAAAGAATGAAATGGATCTGCGAGCGTCAATATGGAAAGATTTCTAAAACACATCTTTAAAGGGGAAAAGCCAGGTACAGAACACTGTATAGTATTATTCCTTATATGTTAAAATGCACACATATATGTGGACATGGGCACATAATTACATTCAAGCATAGACATGGAGAAGTCTCAAGAAACGGTCAACAGTGGTTGTCTCTGAGTAAAGGACTCTTGGGTAGAGAAACGGCTTAACAGGGTAGGGTCGAATTTAGGAGAAAGCTCAGGGCCCGGGTTAGGTTTCTTATTTGTACTCCCCGTTACTAAGAATTCTATTGTTATTTTATAGCGTTTCTAAGTTAGTGACTCCAACCCCAACTAGGTATGTGGTTAAAGGGAGAACAAAATTAGATTCTTCGCAGAGAGCTCAATGACACCCTCAGCCAGCTAAGCTAAAGGGGAAGTGTTCTGGTCCACGCAGAGGCAGACGCTGGCCTCTGCAAAAATGTTTACTGTGCACGAGGGCGGAGGGGGAAGTGGAAAGAAGAAGAGCAATAATTGCCTCATCTGGGTTTTTATTCAAATTTAATTTTTGTCTACTTACTTTACTTTGAAAGAGAGACTTATAAGTGGAACTCACCCTTGTGGGAGAATATAAGGAACCAAGATGTTGCCCCAGTTAATACAAAAAGAGTCAGAAGAAGCACTCCTATTATTTCTTCCCCCCACCAGCCAACCCAGAGGCCAAAGTAGAGGTGTGCAGAGGGAATGTTGACAAAGCTACTCA
The DNA here is from genome assembly GCA_028533065.1 of Trachops cirrhosus. Classification (NCBI taxonomy): domain Eukaryota; kingdom Metazoa; phylum Chordata; class Mammalia; order Chiroptera; family Phyllostomidae; genus Trachops; species Trachops cirrhosus. The sequence goes on from CM052551.1 coordinate 34,460,522, forward strand.
GCAATAGGCTCCGAGGCATGAGTCATAGAAACCGGCCCTAGAGAACAGAACTTTGAGAGCTGCTGGTGACTCAGTTACTACTGAACAGCATGACTCCTTTGTTTTCTTGAGCCTGGGAAAGAAAAAACAAAAATCCCTTTTGCTTTTGCAAGCAGTCATGAACTGCGGCTTCATTAATCCGTTTCAAGGTCCAGGTCGGCATGGCGTTCACCCTCAGGGAGTGAAGGCAGGAGGCGAGACCGAGGCACAAAGGAGCCCACCGCACAGAGGTCTCACCTGTCACACGGCTTCTGTTTGCGACGCACAGGGAAGCGTTCTGTTGGCCAAGACCTACGTCAGTGGCTTTCATAAAGGAGCAAAATCTATCTGAGTAAAATATCCGCTGGTGTTAGCCCAGCTACAGCTCCTATAGGATTAGCATGACCTCAACGTGTTGTCCACCGGCCGGTCCCAGGGGCGGTACAGAATTTCCGGTTCTCATTCGCCAGCCAGTCATTCATCAGCAGAGCAGAAGAGGGTGGTTAGCAACATGCTAAGCCTTGTTGGCTAATTTCTAAATGCTGCAGCTTCTTCAGGGAAGCGGGCATTCCCTCCGGGCAGGTTACTTCAGCTATGACGGCACAGGGCTGATGAGACCAAGGTCATGAGCTTATTTTTCCTGAGGGTGAGTGAGCTTTGATCTGTTTCATGACCACATCCTGTACCCCTCAACCCAAATGGCTGTTTCAAACATGGACACCCTATGACAAGGGGAACTGGTCGAAAGTCCCCCTTGGACCAGTTCCAGTTTATCATGCCCCAGGAAAAATGATACAAAGCATATCAAAAGTATTAACATTACATCCCCTGGTATTTGCTCCAAAGGGATCAGGAATAATACCACCAAGCAGACCTCAACAATTGGCACAACTGCTAGGCTGGCCATCAGACAACAATAGCTCCACCTTCAGAGACAGCCACCTCTTAAGGTGAAGGCTATCACACTAACTATGCATCCATTTCTCCAGTACAACACTAAAGGAAATTATTCCACTTAGCACGTGAAGAATGTTCTGCCTCTTTACAGGAATTCCCCCAGGGAGGAAACTGCAATGAGTTCTGTCACATTCTATGCCCTTTGTAAGCTCACCGCTCTGCATTTTATGTCAAAACTAAACAAAATGCATTTTAGTCACTATTTGATCTGCACATTTTTCATGCTAATCAGATATGGATTTTTCCCTTTTATAAGCTGATAGTTCTTTAAATTACCCCATTCGTCCCTCACAACCATCTTCTCCACCCACATGCCATGCATAAAATACTTCCTTTTTTTTCACAGAACCCAACACTGATGCTTTCTCTATCCATAAAAAGAAACAAATTTACAAACTGTCTCACACTTCAATCCATCTCCTTGTGTTTGAAGTTTCCAACATATTTTTAATTTAATCTTTATTGTATTTTTTCCATTACCAATTTAGTCCCCTTATAACCCCCTCCCCTCGGGAATCACCACACTGTTGTCCATGTCCATGAGTTTTTTCCTTTTTCTTCAGTCCCTCCGCCCCCTAACCACCCCACCACCGTAGCTGTCAGCCTGCTCTCCACCTATGAGTCTATCCCCATTTTCCTTGTTAGTTCAGTCTGTTCATTAGATTCCACATACGAGTGAAATCATATGGTATTTGTTGTTTTCTGCCTGGCTAATTTCACTGAATGTAATGTTCTCCAAGGCCATCCATACTGTTGCAAAGGGTAAAATTTTCTCCTTTTTATGGCTATGTACTATTCCATTCTGTAAATGTCCCACACCTGTTTTATCCACTCATCTACTGATGGACACTTGGGCTGCTTCTATATCTTGTCAATTGTAAATAACACTGCAATGAACATAGGTATGTTTATGTTCTTTCGAATTAATGTTTTGGATTCCTTTGGATATAGTCCCAGAAGTGGGATTACTGGGTTGAAAAGTAGATCCATTTTTAATTTTTTGAGGTATCTCCATGCTGCTTTCCACAGTGGTTGCACCAGTCTGCATTCCCACCAACAGTGCAAAAGGGTTCCCCTTTCTCCACATCCTCACCAGCACCATTCTGACAGGTGTGAGGTGATATCTCATTGTGGTTTTAATTTGAATTTCTCTAATTATTAGTGATGTTGCACATCTTTTCATATATCTATTGGCCATCTGTATGTCCTCTTTGGAGAAGTGTCTACGAAGGTCTTTTACCCATTTTAAAATTGGATTGTTTGTTTTTTGGGGCATTGAGTTTTGTGAGTACTTTATAAATTTTGGATATTAACCCCTTATCCAGATGTATCAGTGAATATGTTCTCCCATTCTGTGGGTTGTCTTTTTATTTTGTTGATGGTTTCCTTTGCTGTGCAAAACTTTTTAGTTTGATGTATTTCCATTTGTTTATTTTTTCTTTTGTTTCCCTTGCCTGGGGAGATTTATCTGATAAAAAAGTGCTACAAGCAATGTCCAAAATTTTGCCGCCTATGTTTTTTCTAGGATTTTTATGGTTTCAAGTCTAACATTTAAGTCTTTGATCCATTTTGAATTTATTCTTGTGTGTGTGGTGGAAGAAGTTTGTCTAGTTTCATTTTTCTGCATGTATCTGTCCAATTTTCCCAACACCATTTATTGAATAAACTGTCTTTAGCCCTGCTTCCTCTGTTGAGTATTAATTGACTATAAAGGTGTGGGTTTATTTCTGTGCTCTCTATTCTGTTCCACTGATCTATGTGTCTGCTTTGTGCCAGTACCATGCTGTTTTGATTACTGTGGACTTATAGTACAGTTTGATATTAGGTAGTATTCTTCTCTCCGACTTTGGAGAGTTTCCAAAGCTCTTCCAACTTTGTTCTTCTTTCTCAGGATTGCTGTTGCCATGCGGGGCCTTCTGTGGTTCCATATAAATATTTCAAGTATTCTAGTTCTGTGAAATATATCATCAGAATCTTCATAGGAAGTGGATCGAATCTATAGACTGCTAATCCGCAAACATAACCTCTGAAATACCACACATACCCGTAACTGAAGCACACATAAAGACCTAGAATCAACCTTGAGGACTATCTCACACACTCACCTTGACCTAGAATTAGCTTTGGGGGTTATCTTACATACCTTGAAATCCAAGTGCATGTGCAACTGTAAACTCTCTGATCTGAAGTTTGCAATACTACAAATAAGAATCCCCATTTTTAATCCCTAACCCCAGGAAATGGGCAGCTACACTGCTCTTTTCTGGTATGAGCCTGTCATCTGGGGGAGGAGAGAGTCTCGCTGCCTCTGTTCCTTCCTATGGGTGTTGCCTGGAAGACCGAGTCTACAGGAGGCTCCCAGATCCAATAGTGTCAGGTAAACAACTTGACACTAGTGTCAGGAGGCTGAAACAGGACTTTCTCTTTCAGAAACTGATGCACCTATCACTGCTCCTTTGCCGTCCAAGAGCACAGAAGCCAGGCCTCGGGGGAAGACAGAGCTAATTTTCTGGAGAGTGAGCCTATTTTGGAAATGAACTGAGAAAGTATTTTGCCCTAATCAGAGAGACTTATGCTGATCATGTACGCCTTGTCCCAAAACCTGAGACATGCGGCTGAGCCGTGGATGACACACCTCGAACCAGGCTGAGGACAAGGATTCTGGGACATGAAATCCATACCCTTCTTCCACCCTGGAACTTCTGTTCTTCCCAACCAGTTCTCCATGGCTTATCAAGTTACCCACAGTTCCTCTGTTTGCCCCTATAAATAGGTTAGTACGTAAAATAAGGTGCCCCCAAATTCCTCCAAATCATGAAAGATTATATTTGAACATCATTTTACTTAATAAAACTTCATAGATATACTTCTTCCTTACTACTTGTTGATGAGGTCACTGGAAAAAAAATAGCCCTATTATTATTTTCAATGTCTTTCCTCTCCTGTTTATCTTTAATATCCCCCTTCTCCCTCCCTAGCTTTTCCGTTCTACTCTCTCCTATAGTACAGAGCCCTTTTTCTTTTTTAGTGTTTAATTCTAAACACAGCCTCTGCCAATAACCTTAAGTTCTTGCTGCATCATGCTGATCTGCACCAGCTGTGCTTGTGGTGGTTAACCCATACTTATAACAGGGCCTCCTTAGATCTTCCTCTGAGAACACAATTCCACATATACATCTAAAAGTCATAACCAGTGGGATGAAAACTGAGCCAAGGATAAACAGACCCTGCTTTGAACTACTGATCACATTAAATTAAAAAAAAATACAACTGGAGAAAAGAAAAATGTTACCCAGAGTTGTAGCTTAAAGATTTTCTTGGACATGTACAACAAACTATAAAATGATCTGTTCATTTAAACATCCCACTTCCAAATTTAATGTTCACTTTCTCAATATTAATGGGAGGAAGAGTCAGGGCAAGGCAGGGAGTGAAGAAAGGGAAGATTGCCATCATGAAGAATCTGAATGACAATAAAAAGTATACTCTCAAATTAAAAGAGAGAAACCAGGAACTTCATCATGTAACTAGAGTTTGCAAAGCTTAGAGTCTTTGAGAATCTTATACAATTGTAAAAAAAAAAAAAGAAAAGAAAAACCAAGTGCATGGAGCAACTTTGGGGAATTAGAGTTAAATGATGTTATTCTGCAGCTTTTGGGTGCATTACAATCTCAGATCATCAGTTTTCCTATCAACTGCCTCCCTAAGGGGTCACCAGCAAAGTCACCAGGTGGTTTGTGTACACCGAATGGTCCGGGCCACGTACTTGCCATTATGCAGCCTGTGGAGTGGTCGTGTGGTTGAACATGATCTGATACTGTGAATGACCATCATCAGAATGGAATCACCCTTCATCTCCACCCCACGGCTACTGCGTTCCAGATCCTCCAAACCAAATTGCATTTGTCCTAGCTGCATGGGATAATGGACAAATGACACTGGTTTTGTTAGAAGAAAAATTGCCCAGCTAATAACATTATTTATTAGTTTCAAAAACTCTGGCTAACCTCAAGATCAGGGGACACAAACGTGGTTCATCTGACACAAGAGGACATCAGCAATGTAAGAAAAATATGTTGAAGTTAACTTTTTGTTACAAAGCACATCTACTTACAAGTTAGGTTCCAAAAAGCTCTCTTCAAGTCTGTTTCTCTATAAATCCAGGAGGACACTGAACAAGCCACTGCTAATAATGTCAAGTTGGTGGCAGGCAGAAATGGTGTGCTTCAACTGAGGACAGCTTCAATCCATCCATGAAAGTTCTCAGGTTGAAAATGTGTAGGAGACAGAACTTCCGTACTCATTTTATGCACTCAAAGTAGTTAGAGTAAGTTTCTGAAGACTAAAAACAGCAGTGACACGATTTCGGGGTCCCTAGGAAACACCTTGGTCTTTCAAACTTCAGGCACTGAATTATTAGTTCCTGAGTAGCAACAATATTAGTACAAAAACGGAAGCCCGACCAACAGGGTTTGGGTGGAAGAGCCCTCCCCAGGGGGTAAAAGTGTACATGGCCCTTCGCAGTCTGACCCCTGCCATCCTTTCAAGTCCAACCCCCCACATACTGTCTACTTGGAACCCTGCCTTCCATCCACACTGAACTGCACTCCCCATTCCCTCTGGCTTCTACACCTTTGCACATGCTTTTTCTCACTGTATGCGCAAAGGACTTCCCTCCCCGCCCCCATTTCTTCATGTAATTCACCCTATTCATTCTCCATGTCTCATTTAATACATCACTTATTCCTGCATGTTATTAATTACTCTTAGCTTGTCCTAGCCTCCCAAATTCAAGTAAAATGTCCCTCACAGATGCTCCCTTATAACCTTGTATTCTTTTTAAGTGCCCTGATCACATGTATGATGCTTTTTATTTTTTACTTTAGTTTTTTTATTTTTATGATTGAGATGATGATTTTTTTTTACATCTGTTTCCCACTAGACTGTTAGCTTCATGAGGCAGGGGTTACATCAGTCCTGTTGATAGCAGTTATCCAACAAGTACTTATTGAGTAAATGACTCAATTCACTATATTTACTAAGGTATGGATTAATTTATTTTAGATTTTTTTCATTTAATGATATCTGTCATTTTAGTAACACTTTTGTTTTATTTGACGTTTGATTTTAAAATTGTAGAAGATGCAGAGAGACACACCCATACAAGGTCTGTCCAGAAAAAGTCCAGCCATTGTTAATATAACGAGAATGGTGTGCCTGACATCGATGTAACCTGGCAGCCAAGGAGAACAGACTGGAATGCACATGAGTGAACAAGGACGACTTCACTGTGCTAGGCAGTGGGGGTGGCAGATGCCATTGAGTGAACACGTGTACTGTGTGGCCGTCACATTCAAAATGCCTGAGCAAATAGAGCAACAAGTCTGCATCAAATTTTGTATTCAACTTGAACATTCTTCTGCACAAACTATCGAGGTGACTCAGAAAGCCGCAGCATGGGGCAACGGGTGATTGGCAGCTTCCTCACAACACGCCCACTCAGGCGTTATGTCTCCTGCAGAATTTGTTGCAAAACATCAAATCACCTAGGTGACTGAGCCCCGCTACAGCCCAGGCTTGGTGCCCTGCAACTTTTGGCTTTCCCCAAAACTAAAATCACCTTTGAAAGGGAAGAGATTTCAAACTGTTGATGAGATTCAGGAAAAGACAACCGGGCAGCTAACAGCAGTTCTAGCAAAGGATTCTGCAGAGTGTCTTGAGCAGTGGAAAGATGCTGAGAGAACTGTGTGAGGTCCCAAGGTGCCTACTTTGAAGAGGACTGAGGTGTCGTTGTCCTGTGTACAATGTCTCTTGTACCTTGCATCTTCTTCAATAAATGCCTCTATTTTTCATAGTGCACGGTTAGATAATTTCTGGGCAGACCTTATATATATATATATATATACTCATATTCACATCACTGCCACACAGAATTGACAAAATGTTAACAGTTGTGCATATTATTTTGTCTATTTAAAATTCTTTTCAAGGGGCCAAAATTCAAGTGGTTTTGTGATCAATGCTGAGTTAACTAGAGAAACAAAATGGAAGCAATACTATTAAACATTTATTATTTGCCAATCATTGTTCTAAATGGTTCATATGCATTGCATATACAACCTTCCCAAAAGAATATTGCCCACATTTTATAGATGAAGAAACTGAGCTTTAGAAGGTCAACTATGGCCCAAGACAGTAATACATCCCAGTGAATGTCACTACTATGTTTAAACCAAATTCTATTTAAATCCAACATCCATGGGACTTTCCCCTTTATTGTCTAGATCCTCAAATCCCACCCATGTCTGGAAGAAACCTGCACTTTTTGATCTAGAGAATGTACTTTCATACACATAATTCATCCATTCATCTTAAAAAATGTCAATTAAGTGCCTACTTAGAGCCGAGTGCTGTTACGTCATTATTGTGCAGAAAACTAAGTTAACCACGGCACAGCGTTTACAAGCTTTCTCACTAATTTAGCTGAAGAATAATAAATAAAGTGGCTATGTAATGGGCATTCCCCACTGCAGGAGAAACGTGCACCCACCCAGGCCATGAGCAAATAGCATTACGAGGCTGAACAGACCCACCACACGCACCGCAAGGATGACAGATGACAAGCCCGTTCGGACCAGATGGCCCCCGAAGTTCCTCCCAGTTCTGCTATGACTATAATCTCGTGGTTGCAGTTGGAAAGGGTTTCACAAGGTGACCAAATATTTAAGAGTCATATTTAAAAACTGGCTATCATTTATGAGTTCTACGGTGTCCTATATCTTTGTTTTCACAATTAAAAAAAAAAGAATCCTAGGAATGAATAATTTGGCTCTTTTCTCCATGTATCTCCTTGGCTCTCCGTCCACACTCTTCTGGTGACTTACTGGTTGGCACCTGTGTGACTCTGGAGTTCAGGCCTGGCATAGGTCCGCCTCTGCCCCTCGTCCTGGCGGTCCCTGCCTCCCTTCAGAAAAAGGATGAGCCCGTTCCCTGTCTGAAGGAGGTTACTTGTCCTTGTATGCGTACTTCATATTGCGCACCCTGCCACAGTTCCACCAGTAAGTCCTGAACGTGTGGGAACCATTTGCTTTCTCTGTGACAGCACTGTCAGTTTGGACGTCTCGTAGTAGTTGCTCTGGGCTCCCATTTGAAATCCTGGCTCGTTCCTGCTCTCCCAGATCTACCCCCTCCTTTAGTCCCTAAAAATGACTTCCCCTCCCACCTTGCTATAGCGTGATTCTTCTTTCCCAGTGTTTCAAGCCTTTGCCGTTTTCAGCTTCCTTGATCGACATTTCGTTGTGGAACAATCCAGATTTGTCCTTGCGTTGCATCCGTCTACTTAAACTGAAGGTTTTGAGGCAGGCATGCATGCTTTGTGAGCATGACTTGACCCTCGGGGTAGACACGAGTGGATGGAGAGGGTATTCTGCTCACTGCGGACTTCTTCATCGGCTGTTTGCTCTTACTGTCACTGCTTTTTTACTCCACACATATGTTGTTGATTTCTCAGAAACCCAGTAAAACTGTAATGGTTCCTATTGTTGGCAAGTACGATCCACAGAATAAAACATTATGCCCTTATATGACGTCAGAGGAAACACCACGAACCCCCAGAAATTCTGTCACTTGGGTGTTCTTCCCCGGGCAAGCACCGATATGTGAGGGAGTTGTTTATCTGCGTGTTCCTTTGTTCATTCATTTATTCATTCAATAAACATCCCAACAGTACAGTGATGTCACTTTGAATAAGATGAAGTGCCGAAGTGATTGCCAAGTACTGTGATAAATACACATAAATAAAACAGAGGTAAGAAAAAAAATGACAAGAGCACACAACCTGGCCTGTGGAGATGGGGAAAAGTTCCCAGAGTCTGAAGGATGAGTAGGAGTTAGCTAGGGGAGGGGAAGGAAGGACATCCTAAATAGAACAACACCATGTCCAAAGGCACCAGGGCTCGTGACATGGAATGCAATCTTTTAAAGAATGCTCATTAACCCCTTCCTATCAATGACACATCCAGATCTCTACATCTCTAAAAGTTTCTTCATCCATAAAGTTTCTGAGATTCCTAGACCAGGGTTTCCCATCAAGTAAAGCAGGTGATTTTCTCAGAAGGCAGGTCAGCCGGGCAGAGGACAGGGAAGGTTTTCAACAGTTTCTCTTCCCTGCCCCTGAGAAAGGATGGGCCTTTGAACTAGCTACTCACTGCCGTGGGAAGAAGTGCCGCCTCTCCCAAATACCCCGAGTTTGCCATCCAAGGAAAAAATTTAAATAATGTCATTTCTTCCTCCTATGCGCCCTCACAGGAGAGTTAAGTCCCAAGGAGAGAAGACACTTCCGTGCCTTTCCTGGGAACTACTGCGGTTGGAACGCTCTTCTCTCTCCAGCGCCCGCCTCTCTGTCTCGAGTCAGGCGTGTCCTGACACGCTGAGTTTTCAAGGGAATCAGGAGACGCTGCAGGTTACTTCGGTGAACACATTTCGGAAAACAGTGGGCTGACACCAACTGCTTTGTGAACTTTTCCCTGGAGACCGAAGAACCCCATGAATGCAAGCCCCATAAATCTAGTCTTCCCTCCCTCCTCCCCTCCCTCCCTTCTGTCTTCTAAATTTACCTGGAGTTTTCTTTACTCTCTGCAGCAACGTGCAGAGTAACTTTCACAACTGGCACAGGGAGGGCAGGGTTTGTTCAGGACTCTGGAGTCAAACAGAGCAGCTAAATTGTTTGCAAAAGTGTAAGAGATTTTTACAGGGGAAATCTCTTTACATATCAATCCTGTCTCATCTCCTTAGAGGGGTTTGCCTTTTCCCATTCGAATGAGTCACCTGAGCAACCTGGATCGACAGCCCGGATAACACTGTTTAGAAGCCAGGCTGTCACTCTGGTTCATGAACACTGCCCCTGACTGGAAAGTGTCACCCGCCTCACACAGCAGGGAAGGGGAGTGAAGCTGAGCGGCTCCAACACACCTGCACCTGCCCTACCCCCCAAATTGCTTACACGCCGCAACATGATGCTGTTGAGTCGGGGTTGACTGTCTTCTCCCCACAAAGGTCACCGTCGGGGAACCTTCTCGAGGGCAGTCTCACTGGAGTCAGGCGGCCGTGTCATTTAAAAACAGAGAAAGGATCTAGGAGTGTGGAGCCTTCCAGAATTTTGGGGAACCTTGAATTCAGGGAGCAGGGGTCAAAACCAACCACTGTACAATTGTCGGGCCGGTGTGGTGTAATGTTTCATACTCCCGCTCCTCACCGGCTCACTCAATAACAATAAAAGTCTGCATCTATCGCTTCTTCTATAGGAGGCGCTGTTCTAAGTCTGTCACTTATTACAACTCAGTTCTCACCACAACCCTGTTAATATGCCCGTTTTACAGATGAGGAGCCCGGAACAGAGAGGGAGACTTAGAAATTTAATGAGATCACACAGCAAGTCTGGGTCTAGCATCATGCTCGTAGGCCCTCTATTATTTTACGGATTCAATAAATATTTACTCAGGGCCGACTCGGTGCCAAACACTGTAACATTGGACATACACAGATGAATGTGAAAGGCCCTGCGGTTGAGGAGCTCACATGCCAGGTTGGGGGAGAGCAATAGAGAAACGTACACGCGTGCAGGTACCGTTCGTGTGATGCATCACATGAGCTACATAAGCAGAGGTGTTACGAAACCACACTGTAGGGTCACTAACCCAGACCAAGAGGTCGAGGATGCTCTCTTTAAAGAGGACACTCGAGCACCTTCTAACACCAACACTAAAAAGTGACGATAGTGAAAGGTCTGATGTCCAGGGCATCCCCCTTCAGTTAAGACTGTGACACGCAGTGAAAATGTCATGCCATGACTCAGACAGTCTGGCACCGGCTGGCCTGGGCCTGTGGCCCCAGGAGCCGGTGGGACAAGATAAGAAGATGTAACGTGGGCCAGCTGGAGCTGGAGGTACTTCCCTGACAACAGGCGTGTGTGCCCCAAGGCGGGAGTGGGCTGTATGGGGAGCCGTGTCCCAAAGACACAGGAAAGCTGGGATGTGATTCTGGCAGGCTTTAAGGTTCAGGGAGCAACAGGAGTTCAGGGCATGAGTGAACACATCGGGCTCCAGACAATCAGACTGTTCACAATTGGACCCGGTCGGCAGTTAGGGGCAAGCGGAGCTGAGCTCACTTTCACAGGAAACAGCTACTCAGAGCCAGCAGAGTTTGAGGACCCTGTTTCAACGGAGTGGAGTTAAGCGCAGGGTGCAGTCTCCATGAGATGCTCGGACACTGTATGGGAGAACTGGGAAGGGAGGCCCAGTCACACAAACCGGGACCACTCTTTGAGAAATGGAATAGCTGAGGGGAGGAGGGTGTAAGGGGACAAATGGTCACGGAAAAAATACAATAATAAAAAAAAAAGAAATGGAAGAAAGTTATGACCTCAGTGCTTGTTCACACCAGGCACTGCAGGGCCAAGCTCTGCAAGAGCGAGACTGTTCCGTCTGGCGGGCTGCGGACGCTGCCCGGGCCGAGGTTGGCTGAAGCCTCGCAGGGAAACCAAACGTAGACTCAGAGGGATTTAAAGGACTTTGGTAGACAGCTTTCTCAGGAGTAAGAGTGTAAGACGAAGAGAGATGAACTTGAGTTTGAATCCTACCCTGCCACTTACCAGCTGTGTGTCTTTGAGCACGAGTCTTAACCTCTAATCTTGACAATGGTTATGAAAAATGTGCCTGTGGCTGTGACAACTAAATATATTGATGAATTTGAAAGTGCCGAGTCCAGTTCCTTGCACAGAGTATGTGCTCAGTAAATGATACTTTCCTTCCCTTACAGACCCCAAATGAATGCCATTCAGCCTCAATACTCCATTGCTCATTGCTGAAGATACGTCTACTCAACTCAGTAAAAATACTTCAAAGCACTTTTATATATTAATAACTTATGAGGCAGGACATTTCTATCCCTTCGCCTCATATTAAAATTTGTGGCAGAGAGAAAAAGAAATTCATTCAGAATCACAAAGAAAAACCCTAGTGTCACCAAACCACAGTCTTTAAATCCCCCCGAGAGCTGACTCTTCAAAGATGAATACAATACACTCCCACTGCTTGTCCAAACTGTCATGCCATTTTTTTTATTTTTCCCTCTTCCTGTGCCTCGGATGAGTATGATTTCATCCCCAAAGCACGCACGATGAGCACATTACTATTTCCTCCTCCAAGAATGGGATGTTACAATGTGGGGCCCGTTCCTGAGCTGGAGAGCGAGGACGAGGTCATATGTCCCGTCCCCATTCACTAGTTTCATTTTACACAGAGATATCCCCGTCCCCAGCCACGGAGAACATTGCTTATCTTGGCAACGTTCTCATGCAGGGAAAACGCTGGACGCAGGGAGGTGTGGCGCATCATGGATGACGCAGTGCAAATTCGATCAGCAATAATCACCACCACTTAGTGCTCTCCAGTGGGGGGCCGAGCGAGTCACCGCTGTACCTGGAAGGGGCAATGTTTTGGTTGGTGTTACAATTTAGAAAATCAACATTTTACTGTGAAATTATGATTACATAATTACTACGAAAATGATTCATGAGTCAATGATCAGATATTTATTTCAACCTGTGTTCAGTGGCATTGACATACTGCTTTAAGGTCAGTAAGTGAAGGACAGTGAAACTAATGGACATGGTCCCAAGGACAGACAGTGGAGCCCGAGAGGGAACTCCCATCATGAAAAACAGAGTAATCCCATGTACTCTCCAGCTAAGCGTTGGCTAGCATGGTGTGCACAGAGGAGAGAGACCGCAGTGGACTGGGGCAGTTTGAAGTGTTCCAGCCACCCTCCACATGTCTGAGAGTAGCGTTTCTAAAACACGAATCCGACCAGCTCACCACCCTTACCTCGAACCCTTCATGGACGCCCCCGCCAAGGTCCACAGGATAATCTCTGAACTTCTGGGTGAGGCCCGTTCGGCTTTAAATCGCCTGGTCCTCTCAGCTCCACCTCTGGCCGTTCCCCTCCTCCCACGGCTGCTCCAAACTCCGGCATTCCCTCACACTGCCCATGACAGCTGTCCATCTTCCGGGAGTGCTCGCTCTGATTCCCCTTCTAAAATCCCATTTACTCCACTAATTCCTACCTTTCCTTTAAAAGTGAGCTCAGGGTCACCTCGCGGGGAAGTCTTCCTTCCCTGCCACCCGCACCTCCACACGCACACCCCTGCTGGATCACAGCTCCACGCCCGAGGCTCCCGGGACACCTGCACGCACAGCTACGAGGCACTCACCACGCTGGACTGCAGTTACGGACTTATTCAGCTCTGTTCCGACACCCTATGCCCGTTTTTAAAGATCAGTTTTATTGAGGCAAAACCGACATCTAATAAAATGTGTCCATTTTAAGTGTATGTACATCCATGTAACCACCTGACAGTCAAAAGACAGAATTTCTTTTTTTACTTAAGATTTTATTTATTTATTTTTACAGAAGGGGGAAAGGAAGGAGAAAGAGAGGGAGAGATACACCAATCACTTTCCTCTCACACACCCCCAACTGGGGACCTAGCCTGCAAACCAGGCATGTGCCCTGACTGGGAATTGAACCGGTGACTTCATCACAGTCTGGTACTCAATCCACTGAGCCACACCAGCCAGAGCCAAAAGATAGAACATTTTTATCACCACTAAAACATGTCCAATCTCCTCACTGCTCCCTTGTTTGCTTTAAAAATTAAAAGATACTAAGATTTTAAAAAGACATTTATTTTTACTACTTGACCAATCTATAAAGGTTTCATTATTTTCTACTACATGCAGGTATTATTTATAATTTAAAAATTAAATATTTCTATTTAAGGGTATATTTATAACAGTTAAAAATTAATCACTACATTGAATATAAAATATTTTAACCTCAAATATATTTGACAGACTGATTTGTGCTACACAAAATTTATAAATACTTTTAAGTCAGTTATGAATATTCATGCATAAGAAGGTATGTAACTAAATCTGGCCAACAATAATAAAGACTCAACATTATCTAAATGACCAAATAAAATAATATTTAAGTAAGTTTTAAAAACATTTAAAAAATTTAAGGTCATACTTTATTTAAATAATTCACAGAAGAGTATAAGACTAACATTTCCAGCAGTGTAATGAACTGAATACCCTAATTAACTCTCCCTCTAAAAATAACTAAAAAAAATGTTTGATAAAATAAAACTAAGCCCTGGCTGGTGTGGCTCAGTGAATTGAGCACCGGCCTGTGAACCAAAGGGTGACTGGTTTGATTCCCAGCCAGGGCACATGCCTGGGTTGTGGGCCAGGCCCCCCATGGGGGGTACATGAGAAGCAACCACACATTGCTGTTTCTCCTTTCTCTTTCTCCCTCCCTTCCCCTCTCTGTAAAAATAAATAAATAAATAAATAATCTAAAAAAATAAAACTAAAATACCTTTTTAAATATATTGATGAAATGGCAAAAAAATTTAAAACTTTTAAAAGTGAAAACCTATATGAATGCAGAACCTAGAGATAAGAATCGAAGTCAGCTTCCATTTAGAGGACATTGGCCAAACCAAGCAAACCAAAGTTTTGCTTTTTGTAACACTTTTTTAACTGCCTACCAAAATTCTCTCTGTGCTTCCCTTCCACAGTAACCCACAGCCTAAAATCACAGACTCACAAAGAAAGAGAACACATGTGTAAGAGCCAACAGAAAGAACAGATAGTAGAATAAAGTTCATAGCTGTTAGAACTGCCAACTCAGAACAGAAAACCATTGTAGTTAATATTGTTGAGAAACACTCCTCCGTGAGTCTCTCTTGTTCCTGCATGTCTTGCTTTGTATTCCCAAAAATCGAGGCCTGGATGATCTTTACCCAGACCATGTTCCAGGCCTGTGTTTGCAGTGAGTAACCTTAAAGGATAAGGTAACCTCTCCCCCAGGAGAAGGTATAGCCTTGCTCAGTGTCTACTGTAAACCGGCAAGTTCCCAAGGTCAGCGACCATCTCCGGTGCAGGCAGTTCTCTGTGCCTCTCCTCTAGGAACTGGGGTACAGGGAACCAGAGCAAACATGCTGACACTCGGGCTACTGCTTTCTCTGTGAGTAATGAAGTCTTTTATCTCTGGCACAGGAGTGTCATGTCTTCTTTCAGCATCTATATAACTGTGGCGAGCTAACTTGCAACTTGTATAAACCCTCAAATCCTTCACAGTTCTTGACAGTCTTAAAAAATAAAAATATGAATAAAAAGCATGAGTTAAAAAACTACTAGAAGATTTTAAAAGAAACAGAACTTCTAGAAGTAAAAAATACAATTGAAATTTAAGACTCATTGCTTGATTAAAGGGGAGATTAAACACAATTGAAGAGAGAATTAGTGAACTGGAAGATATATCTAAATTTAATCAAAAGGCAACATAGAGAAGAAAGAAGATAACTCTGAAATAGAATTTAAGGGATATGAGCAAAGAGTGAGGAAAGCAAACATAAATCTTATTGGAGTTATAGTAGGAAAATAAAGCAAAAGTAATTAATTATTTGAAAAGATTACAGAGATTTTTCCAGACTAATGACAGATGCCAATCCATATATTTGGGAGGCCCTATGAATTCTAAGAGGTTAAATAAAAAGAACTCACACCTAAACACAGAAGAATAAAACTGCAAAGCAGCAAAAATATGGAAGAAATCTAAATAATTCGAGAGAGAAGGCATTATATTCAATGGAATAAAGTTAGACTTTCAGCTAATTTACAACAGAAACAGAGAAAGGCAGACAACAATGGAATATTTTCAATGTACCGAGAGAAAGTAATCTAGAATTCTGTACCCATGTAAACTATCATTCTAAGAGTAGGCTCAAAATAAAGGCATTTTCAAACAAAAAAAGAAAAGACTTTTCCTACAGTTGGAGCCTTAGAAAAAGAGATTCTATAGGAAAAAGAAAAATTATCTGAGATGAAGTGAAAGTGAAAAAAGAATTGATGAGCAAAGAATGAGATTCTATTTTATACCAAGTACATTGGAAAAATTAAGAAATCTGACAATTCCAAAAGTTGACAAGGATCAACGAAAACTTTATGCACAGCTGGTGGGAGTATAAATTGGTACCACTTTGAAAAACAATATGGCAATAGCTGTAGAAGAGAACTTGTACATATGTAACTCAAAAATTCATCTAGTAGGTATTAAACTAAAAAAACTCTAACACATAGGACACTCTTACACTGGGGCACAAGACATACATAAATATGTTCATAGTGGCACTGTTTATAATAGCAAAAAATGTAAATAATTGACCTGCCCATTAACATAATGAAAATTAATGAATTACTGCTATATATATATTAATGTGGCTGAATCTGAAAAATCGTAGAAACACGTTAAGTAAAAAAAGTGAGATTTGAACTCTAAACACAAGTGCGATGAAGGCTTAAGTATAGCAATTTCTCATAGCAGCATCTTAATTCCTTCACAGAAAGGAAGTACATGTGACTAAGCTTGGCAGTGAGCCCCTCTCTCCCACAGCTTCGCATCTTGAGCAGAGAAATGTGAGAATAAGGAGAGGGTTGGGAACAGTTTGGAATTTATACCAGGGGTAGTGCCCTGGGCCATTCCTACTGACTTGGTTCCTGTCCTATTTTCAAGCCTCGTTTTCCAAACTACTCATCAATTCTGTGAGCCTCCCACCGTCCTCCAATAATTTCCCATTTTCCATAAATTGGTGAGTCCAGGCATGTTGCTTGCAACCAAAGAGTCCTAACTGATACACGTAACTGTCAAGCAACGAATTTATATAATTCCACCTGTTCTGATTAATCCTTAGCTATCAACTTTCTCCCCATGATTTGGTTTCCCAGTTAGGTTTGGTAGGCTTCCGCAAGGAAAATGCCTACTTATATAGTTTAAGGCTTAGCTGCCAGTGCTACCCACTTTGGCTGAATCCCTTTGGGTTATTACTGTCCAAGGGGCACAAAAAGAGGAAGCTAGTGACTTCCTCTTTTCCTGACTTCCTCTCTTCCAAGCTGGCCAGTGATACTGGCTACACTACGAATCATGGTCTCAAGGTGTGAGAAAAGCCATCATTGCCCCAACTGTGTTATTTAGGGTGTCTTACCTCCTCTGTCTTTAAGACGTCCCATATTCGAGCATGATCTTCCTCCAGCCAGTGTCCTGTGCTCTCCACCTTGGTGGAAGATTTGAATTTAGACACCACTTGAGCAGGCTCTCCCACAGGTTGCCCCTCCATCTTGAAAGAGCCAGGCAGGAGGCATTACGAACCTGTGTGAAGAGAAGTGAGATACGGGTGAAAACATCAAGTAACATAGAAAGAGATATAAAAGCAAATTATCTTGTTGGATTTGTGAACAATGAGACCACTGGAGACAGTATCACAGAAGCATCAACTTTCATGGTCACTTTTTATGCTTTAAATATTTGTTACTGGTATTTTGACACAGGCTTCTGGAGGCAGAGACACGTTCTGGTGGTAGATGAAGTGATATAAATTTTAAAGCTAAGTGAAAAGCGTTCTCTGCCTATTGTATCTTCCTGTCCCTTTGCTCTGGTCCCACAGGCGGCGAGATGGGAACGGGTGGATGTAAGACAAGCTTGCGTGATATTTTTGTGTTTCGCATGTAGGAGAAGCACTGACTATGGCATCAAGCAGCTACTGAGCGCCTGTCTGTACAAGACTTCACGCTGAGCGTGCACAAATAATGCGGCGGTGTGGTTCTTGACCTGAAGAAGCTTAGTGTCTCGGGGCAGAAAGGGCCAGGGTTGTAAACGAGTGATCACAGCACAGAGTATGATAGCACAGTGTGCGAAATGCCACGACGGTCACGTTTCCGAACTGCAGTGGAAGCTCAGAGGAAGGTCCTCTTTGCTCCTTATTAGCGGTGTTACTTCCTGAGCTCCAGTTTCATCAGCAGTTGCTGTGAAGACAATATTTAAAAATTGATATCTATTCCATAAAGTCCGCTTCCTTGCTATCTTCCCACCTGCCAGTGGCTTACTCGGAATCACATCGCGCCTGCGCTGCACCATGCCGTCCTAAGGAATCGCCTCACCTCCATTCAAGTCCCTGCAAATCTACCTTTCTCAGGAGACTGTTTCTAAAAAGCAAATCTAATAATGAAGCTCCACCTACCTGAAACTTTTCCCGGAAAATAAAATCCAAACTCCTTAATGTGACATCCACGGCCCTGGTGTCTGGCTTCCTCGCCTCCCTCCTCCCACCACGCGTCCTGCCCTCTCAGCTGCTCTGTGTCAGCCTTTTGAAAGTACTTATGGATCTCAAATATATCCAGTGCCTTTTGCCTTTGTTTGTGAGAACCTGCCCTCCACCCCGCCTCCAAGAGAATAACTCCTCCTTCATTAATCTCTTTACTCCCCTGGACAGATTTCTATAATGTCACCACAAGACTTCATTAGATTTATTTGCTCTCAACTTGATGTCCACAGTCTGCTCTTTTAAGCATCTTGATGCTAGACATGGCAAATGTCTATTCATATACAGAATATGTACTAAATAAATGTTTAATGAATTGGTTAATTCAGTAAACCATGAGGATGCAGTGAAAATGAGGGAACAGAATGTAATATACTCAAATAACAGATTTATAAGTCAAATCACCTGTTCTCTTTAACTTCGTTATTGACTTAGTGGGCTGGAAGCTCTTCATAAGAAAGGGCCAGGTCTAACACTCATCATACACTACCAAGCAGCAAATACTGCAAGCCGCAATTGCTCACTACTTAACAACAGGCTAGTTTTCATGCACGCGTCCTCCAGGAATTGAGCATGTCTGCAAAAAGCAGGCCTTCTGCTCACCTGACCTACTGCCTCAATAAAAGTAAGTGGAAATCAACATTGCTAAGTCGGGCAGCGTGGGTAAGTCAGAGGATTTAAGAAAAGGATCTTGTGCTGCGAGTTACTTCCCCGCCTCACATGTTTTATCTATAAGCCACGGAGAGCAGGTCACCCGCCTGCAGAACAATGGTGAGGAAGCCACTAACCAAAGCCAATTCACAGTCTGAAGAAAGCTGGAGCATTTACAACACTCCCACGAGGAACCAGGAAACAGAGACTATAATGAATGAACAAAGTTCTTCTGAGCTGACATTCTAATAAATGATGCTGACACATACAGGCAAGGAAATAAGCAAAGCAGAGTCATGCCGAGGTTCTGCGGTTTCCGTCCAAGATAAATAAATAAATAAAAATAAACGGACAAAATGGAAACAGGCCAGATTAGTAGGGAAGGAAATTCCATTGTTGTTACTGGAGACAATACTGTAAACAACAAATAATAAATCAAAACAGAGTGGGAAGACTACATTAAATGGTTTGGCTGTGTCCTTTGTATATCATGGAAATGTAACTGAATAAAATCGGCGAACTACAAAATCTCAGGGTGAACAATGGGGCGCCCTTAAGCCTAATGTACCCCAGTGACCCCACGGCTCTTCCCCGAGGGTCTGCCCACAGCTGCCTTCTCATCTCTGCAGTGTGGGTGAGTTGGCACATTTTCAGTGTTGGAGACTGAACTCTGCTGTGCACTGACTTCCCACAGATCGCTCCTTATCCTGTTTGGGAAGAAGATGCAATTCCGAGTTTTCAACCATTCCAAAGCACTGGGGAGGAAACTAAGGGTGGATGAAGAGAGGCAGCCAGCTCTTACGAGGCTCTCCAAGCATTTGAGATCCTCCACCCCATCTGAGACGTGAGGCCTTTCCACCCATTCTCACTCAATACATCTCTTCACTCACAAAAGACTATATATGCAGCACATATTGAGCTCCCACTGCATACCGGCCACCGTGCCAGGTATTTTGCACATTATCTCTAATCCATACAATACCCCTGCAAGGAAGCTATTACCAGTTTACAGCAATGAAAGATTAGATTCAGAGAAGATAAGTAGCTTTAATGCACTGCTAAGAAGTTGTAGAGTTCCCAAGTAATGCTCTCTGCCCTGGGTCAGTTCAGAAGTCCTTCCACCCCCACCCCGACCCCCGCACTGGTGTAACACAACGCCTCTCTTATGTCCCTCCCCCGGGATAAGAGTTCAAGTGTCAGCATCTTAGCTCACTGGTACAACAGTGTCCCCTGGACAGACGGTCACATCTGAAGAGTACATAGATGAGAATGGGATGGAAAGCGGGAGGGAAACATGGGCACACAGACCACTCCTTTTCCTTTGGCTCTCATGTCCACTCCCGGCCAGGGCACGCTTTGAGAGTGTGCCCTGTGCAGCAGTCACGCAGGGCCTGGGGCTCGGAAGGGCCCCACGCTTGGTCGAGCGTTCCGTTGTCACTGTATTGAAATCCTTAATTTTTGAACAATCAGCCCTGCGTCCTTGCTTTACACTGGGCCCCACATATATAGCCCATCCTGCCACTGACCTACCTTTTTCCTCTTCAAATCTGAAGTTTCACTCCATACCGTCTTTAAACAATTCATGAATTATAGGTTTCCTATCTATTTCCCTAGAAGTCTGTGTACTGGAGCCATTTTTAATAGAACTAAAGCAGGCAGGAGGATTATATAAACCGTCTCTACCTCTGACATGCTGCATGTCTTAGAGCTGAACTTCTGCCTTTTTTCTTAAAACACATGGTCGAGGCTTACAAGCCAAGTTATATACAAATACCACCAACACAAGCTTATTCGACAGGCAAGGTGAATCACTGTATATCTAAAAGGCAGACTCGTCCATTCTACTTAACAATTGATCTAAAATACCATAAGCCTTATGAGCTCTTGTGGAGATCAGTTTTGAATAACTGTCGATCTAAAACACCCGATACCCGCAACAGAATCTTTTTTTAAAACCACTGGATCATCCTTCAGTTGGAGGTGAGGTGGGGAAAGGAAGCTACGTGTATATAAAGGCACATCCGGCCAGAGAACACAGAAGCAAGATCTTCCTGCAAATTTAAAATACAATTGCTTGAGAACTGTTTGTTTGTTTTTTTTAAGTGTAAAAGGACTGTGATTATCCACTGCTTCTCCTGCATGAAACAGAGAAGCCTACGGACCGGGAAGGAAGGTTGGATGGAATGGGAGGAAGGTGGTTGTGCTTGATAGACATTGATGCCCGCAATTGGTGGAACTAATAATTTGATTATGATTATATAAATAATCAAAACAATTATATGATTATTAATGAGAAAGTACTTCCTTAAATAATTTATCTTTAAAATTTATACTATTAAGGTGTGTATTTTCTTTTTAATATGTTTACCACTCTATGCTTATGATATAACATGTATAATATAGAATAATAGCATTTCTCCCATTCATTCAAAAATCATCACTGACTGATGGACATACCATTTTCTATGGTCATTACAGAGGACCCGGCTGATGGCTTCATGTCCTAAACGACATTAAGTACCAAAAGGAAATGAGCAGCTTCTCACGGGCTAATCTTAAAGTCATAAGTATTAAGGGACATTCTAAGAACACAAAACTTTAGCATTATTAGTGCTTGCCATTGGATAAAAATTAGCCATAACTCCCATTAGTATTTTTGAAATGTAGCTTTAAAATAAGTGCTAGAGTGCAATTTCACTGAAATCCATATTTATTGTATTAATCACCATGCTGGATTTTGTTTGATAAATCAATCTGTACTTTACTGAATTTGATTTTCCTTCCGATGGTAGTAAATAATGTATGAGACAGCCCTCTAAATCATTATCTTTTCCTCCTCCCTTTCCTCTTTACAAACTTTCCAAAGAAAAAAAAGTGGGCCATGATGCAGGCATAGGTAGATACACTGTGCCTCCTTGCACAACCAATAGTAGGACAACAACAAATTAAAAAATAAAAAATAACCAGAACTGCCAGAAAATCCAACTGTATGGAAGTCAGACAACCAAGGAGTTAAAGAAGAAACATTCATCCAGACTGGTAGGAGAAGCAGAGACAGCAGCCAGGCAGAGAGGACTCGAGGCAAGGCGGCAGCTGGTGGACCAGGCGGTCCCACATTTGTGTGCGGATAACCAGGAGCAACAACTGAGGAGCAAGACAGACCGCACAACCCAGGGTTCCAGCAGGGCAAATAAAGCCTCAAACCTCTGACTGTGAAAATCTGTGGGGGTTGAGGCAGCGGAAGAAACTGCTTGCCACACCGGAGAGTTTGTTGGAGAGACCCACAGGGTTCTAGAACGAGCACAAACCCACCCACATGGGAATTAGCATCAGAAGAGCCCAGTTTGCTTGTGCGAAGTGTGGAAGTGACTGAAAGCCAGCTGAGAGCTGAACGAGTGGCACTGGTCCCTCTTGGACCCCACCTCGGCTTACAGCACCACAACACAGAGACGTGGTTGCCCAGCCCTGGCGAATAATTAAGCTGCGCCCCTTACCACAGAACAGGCGTGGAGAGACAATAAAATAAGGCCCAAATGAAGGAACAGATCAAAACTACAGAAAAAATACAACTAAGCGATGAAGAGATAGTCAACCTATCAGATGCAGAGTTCAAAACACTGGTAATCAGGATGCTCACAAAAATGGTTGAGTATGGTTGCAAAATTGAGGAAAAAGTCAAAGCTATGAAAAGTGAAATAAAGGAAAAGGTACAGGGAACCAACAGTGACAGGAAGGAAACCAGGACCAAATCAAAGTTTGGACCAGAAGTAAGAAATAAACGTTTAACCAGAACAGAATGAAGAAATAAGAATTTAAAAAAAAATGAGGAGAGGCTTAGGAACCTCCAGGACAACTCTAAATGTTCCAACATCTGAATCACAGGGGTGCCATAAGGAGAAGAGGAAGAGCAAGGGATTGAAAACATAATGAAGGAGAACTTCTCCAATCTGGCAAAGGAAATGGACTTCCAGGAAATCCAGGAAGCTCAGAGTCCCAAAGAAGTTGGACCCAAGAAAGCACACACCAAGGCACATCATAATTAAGTTACTCAAGATTAAAGATAAGGAGAGAATATTAAAAGTAGCAAGAGAAAAGGAGACAGTTACCTACAAAGGAGTTCCCACAGACTATCTGGTGATTTCTCGAAAGGAACCTTGCAGGCAAGAAGGGGCTGGAAAGAAGTAATTGAAGTCCTGAAAGGCAAGGACCTACATCCAAGATTACTCTATCAGCAAAGATGTCATTTAGAATGGAAGGGCAGATAAAGTGATTCCCAGCTAAGGTCAAGTTAAAGGAGTTCACCATCACCAAGCCCTTATTATATGAAATGTTAAAGGGGCTTATCTAAGAAAAAGAAGATCAAAAATACAAACAGTAAAATGACAACAAACTCACAATTATCAACAACCAAACCTAAAAAAAAAAAAACAAAAATGAACTAAGCAAACAACTAGAACAGGAACAGATTCACAGAAACAGAGATCACATGGAGGGTTATCAGCAGGGAGCGTTTGGGGGGACAATGGGGTAAAAGGCACAGGGAATAAGAAGCATAAACAGTAGGTACAAAACAGACAGGGGGGTTAAGAATAGTATAGGAAATGGAGAAGTCAAAGAACTTATATGTACGACCCATGGACATGAACTAAGGTTGGGGAATGATGGTGGAAGGGGGGTACAGGGTGGAGGGAAATAAAGGGGAGAAAAAATGGAACAAGTGTAATAGTGTAATCAATAAAATATCTAACTTTTAAAGTGTTTAATATTCTGAGCCTTACCAGAATATTAGGTGTTTGTTGTCGTTACCTGTTAAGTCCATACTTCCCTTCTGCCCCAGCAGGTTCCACCATATGTGTCGATAACACAGTATTTCTGCTCTACTCTCTTGGTTCACATAAACTGTTACTTCTGCCTGAAGATTTTTTTTTTTAATTTTTTAACTCAACTCGGATTTCTCCTAATCTTGAAAATACCTGGCATTTACCCTTTTCCAGTATCTTCCAGTGATTACTGATATTTTTGCAATTTCTTTTCTCTTATCTTCTCTCATCCTCATTCTTCCTCCTAATGAGCTGAGGTCCTATCTGAATAAGAGATTTGTTAGTGCTTACCTCCTATCATCTCCAACTCCTCCACCTCAAAGTCATCCATCAAGAAGAATCTTTGCATTTACTCAGAGGTTCAGAATAGCTCACAACAAAAAAGCACTGAAATTCCAGTCAGAAGGCTGGGTTCAAATCATGAAGCTACAGTAAATTCTCCATGTATTCCTTGGGCAAACCAGTTCACTTTTCTTGGCCTCAGTTTCCTCATCTTTAATATGAATGGACAGATTATAAGACTGCTGAGGCCCCTTACATTTATAAAACAAAGCATTCCCAAATGTAGAAAGTAATTATTTTTCCAGTCAAGCTGAGGGATTTACACTTCTAAACAATGCTGCGATTTCCGTTTCGTATATTGTACTTATTCCCACATTATGCCTTATTGAAAAGTCGAACAACAATACATATTATAATAGTCCCCTGGCACCCGTGGATGTAACATCTGAATTTTGAGTATTCGAGAACAACGTAAAATTCTCCAACACCTAGTCCTGTAAGTTAGGCAAGGCTTTGTAAACCTGGTGTTCGGTGTGCTCACCGATCCTTGGCATCCAAATCTGGTTCAGCGATAGACTTCTCTGATAGTGACTGCAACTGTCGCATTTACAAATTGGGGGATCTAAGAAGGTCTTAAGATACAGCCTTCCCCAATTGTGGGGGCTGCATCGGAGTGAGTTCACCAGTCAATTCCTCCTGAAAACAGGACAGAAGCAACTTTCTGGCGTCCAGGATTCCAGTGTGGAGATAAAGACCGAGACACAGACAGACATCAATCAGATGGAAAGGACGCCAGGAAGCTGCAGCGTGGACAGTTCCTAGCCCTGGGCAGTGTTTGTTCCAGGAAAGGAGGCACATCAAATCCTTGCACAGCAATACTAGAAGTGGGTTGCATTTAAAGTGACAGCATATGTCGCTGTAGTGGGAGGTACGCAGAACCTCATTACCTCTCCCTCTTTGGAATCTCAGCGGCATTCTAGTCTATTTGCTTTCCTCACCTAACTCTGGTCTCCCCTGCTAGACTGCCAGCTTTCTGAGAGCAAGACTGGACATAAATGTATTGCTTCCATCTTTTTTTTAAAAGCTCAATCACCTTTTTAAAAAAATTATTTTATTTTCTTTCCATTGGGAAAAAAACTCCACTGGAGTAAAAGATTAAGCATTTACCACTACGATGTACTTGGAACAAATGTCAATCACTGCGCAATCGTTTTCAAAGGCATTTTAATTATGTACTGTCTCACTCAAGACTGAGCAAGGTTGCACAAGAGTCTGCAGTCAGAAGTGACTTTCTCTGAGTGCAACTGCCTCCTGTTAAGTGTAGAAAATTAAAGAAGTGGAAACGATTCCTGCTCCATTCAAGTTGATATTTTTTAAAAGGCTGGTCCAATTGCACTTCAGACTTTGTGTACTTTTTCCCTCTCACTGATAGTATTTGGCAGGAGTTTTTAATAATAACTCAAAAAAAAAGCCAACCAGACTGGGTTTGCACTACCCTCGTGAACCTCTCTGGAGAAATGCTGCTCTTTTGCTCAGCAATTCCTGCTGGGCACGGAGTGCCAACACAAGGAAAACAGCTGGGCTCCCTTCCTGGTCTCCGCTGAGCCAGAGCAGCCTGGAAACAAAGCTGCAGAACAGACATGGGGAGGGGGAGGACACCTACCCAGAGCTGAGGCTGAGATCACAGAGCCCCCCAGTATTCTAAGGGAGACAGACTTCTAAGGGACTACATTTTTTATGGCCTGCATTTTTCAGAATTGTTATTGAATTTATTGGGGCAACATTAGTTAATTAAATTATATACATTTCAAGTGTACGATTTTATAATACATCATCTGTATATTGTATTGTGCATTCACAACAAAAAGTCTCCTTCCACCACCATTTGTCCCCACTTTACCCTCTTGAGCCTCCCCCAACCCCCATTCCCTCTGGTAATCACCACACTGTTGTCTGTGTCTATGAGGTGATTTTTTTTTACTTAATTGCTTCACCTTTTTCACCTAGCCTCCCAGCCCCCTCCTTCCTAAAGCTTTCACTTTGTCCTCTGTAGCTATGCTTCCATTCTGTTGCTTAGTTTATTTTGTTCATTAGATTCCACATATAAGTGACATCATATGGTACTTCTCTTTCTCTGACTGGATTATTTCACTGAGCAGAATACTCTCCAGATCTATCCACCCTATCCCACAAGGTAAGATTTCCTTCCTTTTCGTGGCTGAGTAGTATTCCACTGTGTAAATGTACCACAACTTTTTTATCCATTCATCCATTGATGGACACTTGAGCTGCTTCCAAATCTTGCCTATTGTAAATAACGCTACAATGAACATAGGGGTGCATATATTCTTTCAAATTAGTGTTTCAGATTTTTTTCAGACATATTCCCAGGAGTGGAATTCCTGCATCATAACAGAGTTCGATTTTTAATTTTTTGAGGAAACTCTGTACTGTTTTCCACAGTGGCTGCACCAATCTGCATTCCCACACACAGTGCAGGAGGGTTCCCTTTTCTCCACATCCTCACCAGCACCTGTTGCTTCTTGACTGATTGATGAAGGCCATTCTGACAGGTGTAAGGAAATATCTCATTGTGGTTTTAATATGCATTCTCTGATTATTGTGACATTGAGCATCTTTTCATGTCTATTGGCCATCTGTGTGTCCTCTTTAGGGAAATGTCTATACAGGTGCTTTCGTCCATTTTTTAATTGGATCGGGCTTTTTTTGGTGTTGAATTTCACAAATTCTTTATAAATTTTGGATATTAACCCCTTATTAGTTATATCATTGGTGACTATGTTTTCAAATTCAGTGGACTGTCTTTTTACTTTGTTGATGGTAGACCAATATCCCTGATGAAAATAGATGCTATTGTAAAATCCTCAACAAAATATTAGCAAACTGGATCCAGCAAAACAGTAAAAAGATCATACAGCATGATCAAATGGGATTTATTCCAGGAACGCAAGGTTGGAACAATATCAGCAAGTCAAAAATGCAATACACCACATAAACAAAATGAAGGATAAAATCACATGATCAGATTAATAGATGCAAACAGAGCATTTGATAAAATCCAGCAGTCATTTATAATAAAAACTGTCAGCAAAGTGGGAATATAGGGAACATACTTTAGCATAATAAAAGCCCACAGCCAACATCATATTCAATGGGCGAAAACGAAGAGCATTTCTTTTAAGACTACGAATAAAAAAGCATGTCCTCTTTCACCACTCTTATTCAACATAGTACTGGAAGTACTAGCCACAGCAATCAGACAAGAAGAAATAAAAGGCATCCAAATTGGAAATCAAGATGTAAAACTGTCATTATTTGTAGATTACATGATACTGTATATAGAGAACCCCAAATATTCCACCAAACAAAAAAACAAACTACTTCAACTGACAAATGATTTCAGGGAAGTAGCAGGATGCAAAATAAATATTCAAAAACCAGTTGCATTTTATATACCAATAATGAACTATCATAAAGGTAAACTAAGAAAATAATCCTATTTATAACTGCACAAAAAAATTACCAAAGAAAAAATATAAGCAAAGATATAAAAGACCTATACTCAGAAAATTATAAGACACTGAAGAAGATATAAATAAGTGGAAGCATATACCATACTCATGGACACAAAGAATTATCATCATTAAAATGTCCACATTACCCAAAGCAATCTACAGACTTAATGCAATTCCTATCAAAATATCAATGGTATATTTCCCAGAATTAGAACAAATATTTCAAAAATTTATATGGAATGCCAAAAGACCCTGAATATCTACAGCAATCCTAAGAAAGAAGAATAAATTTGGAGGAATTATGCTATCTGATATCAAACTATACTATAAGGCCATGGTAATCAAAACAGCACGGTGCTGACATAAAAACAGACATACAGATCAATGGAACAGAATAGAGAGCCCCGAAATAAACCCACACATTTATGGTAAATTAATATTTGACAAAGGAGGCAAGAACATATAATGGAGTAAAGACAGTCTATTCAACAAATGGCGTTGGGAAAATTGGACAGTTAAGTAAAAAAAAAAAAGGAACTAGACCACCTTCATATACCATGCACAAGAATAAACTCAACCTAGGTTAAAGACTTAAATGTTGAAGACTTAAAGACTTGAAACCATAAAAATCCTGGAAGAAAACATAGGCAGTTAAATCTCAAACATTTCTCATAGCAATATTTTTTTCTGATATATCTTGTCGGGCAAGGGAAACCAAAGAAAAACTAAACTAAAAGTTTATGGCCAGTATTTTCATTACGATAAAAATCTCACTGATGACGTCAGTTAAAATGAGACAAGACTGTAAATCCCACGACTGTAACAGACTCAAGTGTTTCACAATTCTGCGGACTCCAGCTTTAACTGGCCAAATGAAGGCACAATGCAAAAACCATTAAGGGAGCGTCATCCACTGCAGCAGTCACAGGCTAACTTTTATCTTCAAATTGAAGACAGCTGAGCTGATTCAGGTCAGAGCCATCCTTTAGTCCCACCAGTAACAACAGCAACATGGATAACATCCCCCACCCACCCAGCACAGTGAATTTATCCTCCACCTGTGCTGGGCTCTGGGCCTGCACTTCATAAGCATTGGTTCACCCTCCAAACAGCCTCAGGAGAAGCTAAGATCATGAGAGGTTAAGGAACAAGACTGAGAATGTCTCTCTAGCCATAACCCAGAGTTACACCCTCCCCACCACACTGCACTGCCCTGCTTTCATAGTCAATATTCCTGTTACAAAATAGCATCATGTCAATGTTGGAAACCTGACTTCCCAGGAATCAGAGTTCCCAAAAGGATTCCGGCCCTGCATCTAAAAATGTTAGGTGCAGGGAAGGAAATCCATTGAGTTTATCAGTTAACACACAAAATCATTTTTAACTTCCAAACAGATTGGCCTCTCCACGTGTCAGGTTAAAGGGCAGTCTGTTCTCAATCTTTCACTTTACCAAAAACAGAGGTCTAATCTATTTAATGACAGTCATTTTACTAGGCCATGGGTCATGGCTGCTCCTTGTGGGGGAAATCTCTTCCAGGAAAACGCTTCTGGAAGAGGCATGTTTGGTGAACTGGCGAAAGGCCAACCCTCAGCCCCTCTCTCGGTCTCTAAGCAGCAAGGAAACCATGATTTCTACATATACCACATATTCTTAATTACAGTGCTTTCATTAGATCAGATAGCATCTTGCTCCACACAGAGGACTCTTGATTAGTTTCCCACAGTAGTGATTAAATCTAGTTGGTACTGCTGAAAACCCAGACACCAATTTGCTAGACTAACTAGATGCAGGAAGTTTTACATTCAGAGCAGCATCTTCATTTCCATCTAACGATGCTGTTCCTTCCCTGATCTTGACCTCTGAAATAAGACTAAATGCCCGTGAGTAGTGCCAGGGCCACAGGGATGGCCTTAATATTCCCCCGGACTAACTTACATTTTTTACTTTCTTCTCAGCTCTTTTTTTTAAATTTATACCCGCAACATAATTTGGCAAACCCATCCCACGTGAGACCCAAAGCTCCATGACCATATAAACAGAGAAACACTAAGCGACAATGAAATCACGAAGGAGAAACCACTAGAGATGCTCCTTCCCTGCTCTGACTCTTACATGAACCTTGTGGGCTTATCCCCTGGTGACCTGTGTGGCTGGAGCAAACTCAAAGAAAAGTCAAAGCCATATCTTACAGAACTCTAAGAAGACATCCCAATGACGCCATTTTCATCAGTAAATGCAGTTAGGTTGGCCATGATATTTAAAAAGATGAAATTATTATTTTCAAATGTTTTTGAATAGTCTTTTAGTGAACTCTGTAAGGACACTCCAACTTCTTTAGCTTATTTCTTCCTTTTTCCCCCCTCATGTCAACCTCAGTAGGGAGCGCCAGAGAGAAGGCATCCTGCATTCATTCATACGTATGTTGCACGAGAGGCAGGTATTGAATGTACCCTGCACGGTGCATTAAAGGTAGAACCTCACATTATTTTTGGAGTTGAACCAAAAGATCTTAAGCCTAAATAAGACAACTGAAAACCACATTCTATTCTCAAATCTCAAACAGGTTTCCAAAAACATATTTGAAAGCTGTTTTGCACAGCAACACAGTCAGGAGTATTTTCAACTCAGCCTGTGGTGAGAACCTTGCTGGGCCATCTGAAATAGTCACTGAATTCGAGCCTACTTTTCCTTTTGAATTGCAAATATGCCTCACAAGGCCAAGCCTGGATTATTCATCAGGCCTCAGGACACCGCCAGCCAGTCTTCCCAATCTTTCCAAAGGCTGCATTAAGTGACGTGTGTACGTCTGCAGGGCTTCTGTGTTTGATCCCAGATTGTGTTCGCGCTAAGGTTAAGGGTTAGCGTTTTGACAGATGCGGCCGTGGTCTAATTGGCCCATTTTATCTGCCCCTTTTCCACACACATACAGTATGTGATAGCCAAATTTGTGAAAAGTCTCAGTTTCAACACCAACCAAAGAGGGGTGGATGGGCTATGGGGCTGAGCACCGGGGTGGGTGTCAGTTTTAGTTTCAGAGTCAGTTTGAAATCCATCGCAGCATGCGTCTGAGGGGAAACGGGATCTTTTCAGTCTGTGTCACCATTTCATTCCAGCTGGGTTGCAGTTTCTTTTCTCTTTTATCTTTCCCTCCTGAAACCTTTACAGGACTTGCCACTTTCTCCATTCTTTTTTCATCGCCACAGCTTGACCTCACTATTTGCAATAAACCCAAGTGGAGACCTGATGAGTCCGTGACTTGGAGTCAGACCTCAGCACAATAGCAATTGTGCTGATATACTATGTAGCACCCCTGCCTTCCTAGCTGATGCGGTCACTGGGCCAATCTGACTTACTGCTGCAAAAGGGCAAGCTTCCAGGGGCGTGGCCGTTAGCTTGCGTAAACCGCACCCAGCCCCTGCAGAGGAGGGAAGGGGACATCTCCAACATCTTAGCTACAGCGTCATCATTGTGTCAGGTGTGCATGAGGCAGGGTGAAGTGAAGATAAATAAGTAAGTGGCATCCTTTAATCAGCCTCCATGGAGGGAGTTCTAAATCCAAATCATGGAAACATCCACAATCATATGAAGAGAGCAACGTGTTTCAAAACTAGAGGATACTCCTCACAGATACACTTTGAAATGATAGGGTGGATAAGTGTTAGAAGAGAGATATGCACAAGTGCATTACACGGGAAGCTCTGGGAGGCATTAACTTGTCATTGAAGTAACACTGAACCTCAGAAAAGTTAAGCAAATTGCTCAAGGTCACGTAGCAGAATGCCAATTTGAAAACAGATCTGATTTGGAACAAAGCTTCCCTTTCCGTTCTGTCATGGCCTTTCAAATTTTTCACAGAATTGTGGCCATGTTTATTTTTGGCTTTGTAACTTTAACACTTAAAGAGAAACACTCACTCTTTGCACTCAAGTAGCAGGGGATAAGCCAAGAGGGTTATCTGAAAGTGTCTGTGCTTCCTTAGCTACCAAAGCTGAGAGCCCGCTTCTTCCTACTTCCCTTCACGTACGTTCCACTTCACATTCTCTGGTACATATCTCACTTCCCCAGCTCTGCCCTTCCAGAGCTAAATAAACAATTATTCCACTATTTTTTTAAAAAGTAGCAGAAAACAGAAGAAAAAATGGGCATTGTCAGTTCTTCCACTTTTTATTCACATATGTAAATTTTTGCTACAAAAGTATGGCGTTCTGTAAGTCTAATTATTTTTTAAGACTCTCTTTAAAGAGCATGTGGAACCTATTACAGTTCTCTCTGGCTTCTTCCCTGTGCTTCTGCTCGGCAGGGTGATGGGTTTGTGATTTATAGCTCTAGTGAGCGCAGTCTCGGTTCACGGCTCCAGCCTGACTGTGGTTGACACTGATCCTAGATACGAGGGAGATTTTCATTGTTAACCTTATTATAGACTCAAAATGATGGACGAGCTGGTGAATCTTAAGCTCAGCATCGCAACTTCTAGGCACTCAGTCCATGTCTCCACTTCAGTCCGGACAAAAAGTGTGGGGTTTTATTTTTTTTTCTTTTGTGTGCCCTGAAAAGGAATCCCAAGCTAGTTACTTTATAACATCACGAAAAGGATGAAGTAGAGTGAAATCAGGTCCAAATAATTTTGAGGTCTTACCTGAGAAATGAGTGCATTGGTTAATCAGCCTAGATAGAAATCTGTCGACAGGGTGCCTGGGTAAAGGTTGGTTAAATTTCTCCCTCTCTGTTTCCTTGCCACACACTTCCAAAGTTGTTTAGATTCTACTCCAGTGCCTCCTGGACCAATTAGTCAAAAATAAATTCTGTGCTCTCCAAATTAAAATCTGGCATCACTAGCTTTTCATTTCTAACAGGCTGTCATAGCTGGTCTCACACAACCAGAAAGGAAATTGAAATAGAAAGGCAGGACTCCGGATACACTCAGGCAACACATCAGCAGTGACATCGGTTTTAAACAGGAGTCCCAGTTTGAGCCACGGGGCCGGCCTAACACGCTCGCGCTCCATTTCCCGTCACTTTCTTAGGGAGAAGAGGCAGTGAAGTGAGCTCCACTCCTGCGTGGCCCTCCCTGCTGGGCTGGTGCGTGCGAGCACCTTCCTCTGGGTCAAACCTGTCCCTCTGCAGGACTCACTTTTTCCCTCGACCCACTACGCCCCATCCCAGCTGAAACATAAATGCAACGAATGTCTGACACAGTGCCCAGCACAGAGAAGGGCTTTAGACAATGCAGAAATTGTCAACACCTTTATTAAGTTTCCCTGCACAGACTCCAAGAGCTTGCCCTGAAGAACAGAGCGCCTACTGCACACAAGGACAGTTTTAACGACGTATGATTTACGCACCTTGCGCTAAGGTGTATGCTGTTACTTTTGACAAATGTACATGTGCAGGTTATCAACACTAAATCCAAGTGCGGAGCATTTTCTTTACCCCAGGACACCACGCCCCATGCCTCCTCTCGGCTGATGTCCCCGTCACTGTGTCCAGGCTACCACGGATCGGCATTCTGTAAATACACGGCACACTTTTCTGGAGTTTCACGTCATTGAATACCGTACATTATCCACGCCTTTTTGTCTGACTTCTTTTACTTATTATACTGATTTTGAGATTGATCAACGTCACTGGACGTCTAATTCGTTTCTGTTGCTGAATAGTGTTCCACTGTCTACTGACTCCAGCGATTTTTAACCTTTTTCATCGCATGGCACACATAAACTAATTGCTAAAATTCCACAGCACACGAATAAATATATTTTTTGCTGATCTGACCAAAAGTAGGTATAATTTTGATTCATTCAAACTAGACAACTATTGTTGTGTTGGCTGCTGTCATTCTTTTATTTGACAGTCTAAGGGAAAAGAGGTCAGCGCCCCCGACTAAATAGTCAGGTGTTGCATGTTTTAAAAATCCCGTGGCACACCAGGGTGTCTTTTGCGGCATAATGGATGAAAATCGCCTGCCCATGGAATGGGAGAATATATTCACAAATGATATATCTGATAAAGTGTTGGTATCCAAAAAATATAAGAAACTCATACAACTCAATAACAAAAACAATCCAGCCAAAAACTGGGGAAAGGGTATGAAAAGATATTTCTGCAAAGAAGACATGTAGACGGCCAACAGACATCACCAAATGTTTAACATGCATATTCACCTGTGGATGGACATGCATTGTTCCCAGTTTGGATTACTTAAAAAAAAGGAACATTTGTGCATAATTCTTTGTGTGGACATAAGCCTTAACTTCCCTTAGACAAATACTTAAGTGTGGAATTGCTTGGTCATGTGGTCAGTATATGTTTAACTTTATGAGAAACTGCCAAAATTCCTTTCCAAAATAGCTATAGAGTTTTATATTCCCTTCAGTGGGGTATCAGAGTTCCAGTTACTTCATCTCCTCACCACCAGTTGTATTTCTGGTCATTTTAATTCTACCTATTCTAACATTCTTTTTTAAAAATTTTTTATTGTATATTTCACCATTACCATTTAGCCCTCTTATACCACCTACCCCGCAATCACCACACTGTTGTCCATGTCTTCGAGTCCTTGATCCCTCCACCCTCCAGCCACCCCCCAAAGCTGTCGCCCTGCTCTCCATCTATGAGTCTGTCCCCATTTTCCTTGTCAGTTCAGGTTGTCCATTAGATTCCACACACGAGTGAGATCATATGGCATTTGTCTTCCTCTGACTGGCTACCTTCACTTAGTATAATGTTCTCCGGGTCCATCCACGCTGTCACAAAGGGAAGATTTTCTTCTTTTTTACAGCTGAGTAGCATTCCACTGTGTAAATGTCCCATATTGTTTTACCCACCCACCTACTGATGGGCACTTCAGCTGCTCCCATGTCTTGGTGATTGTAAACAATGTTGCAGTGAACGTAGAGATGGCCACTGTAACATTCTAATGGATGTGGAGTGATACCATGCTGTCATTTTAATTTTCATTTCGCTAATAAATGGCATTGAGTATCTTTTCATGGATATATAATCAGTATAACTTTGGTAAAGAATTTGTTGAAATTTTTCCATTTTTGTAAACTGTTTATTGGTTCTGTTAGTGAGTTGTAGGCGTTTTTTACTTATTCTTGAAAGCGGTCCTTTGCCAGACACATACTGATAATCTCCAAGTCTGAGGCTCGCCTTTGCATTCGCATTTGCATTTTCTTTCTGGTGTCTTATGAGGAGCAGAAATTTTAAATGTCAATGCATCCAATTCAAACATCTTACATTCGTGCTTTTTGCTTCCTATCTAAAAATGCTTTGCCTACCTGAACATTACCAAGTTTCCTCCAGGAGTTTTACAGTTTTAGCATTTACATTTCAGACTATGATTCGTTCTATGTTAACATTGGTGGGTGACAAAGTAAGGTTGAAGTTCGTTTTTTTCTGCATGGATAATAAGTTGTTTTGGAGAATTTGCAGAAGAAGTCATTTTTTCCATATTGAATTACCTTGGCATCTCTGCTGAAAATCAATTGCCCATACGTATGTCGGTCTATTTCTGGACTCGCTAATGAGTTTCATTGATCCATGTGTCTCAAGTGGTGCCAGCAGCACAATGTCCTGATCACTGCAGTATGACAGTGTGTCAAGATCAGGAAGAGGAAGACCTCTAACTTTATTCTTATATTTCAAAATCGTTTGGGCTATTCTAGCATTAGATTTCCATATAACTTTTAGAATCAGCTTGGGAACTTCTATAAGAAAGCCTGCTGGGAGTGTTTCGTGGGATTCATTGACTCCATATATCAATTTGAGGGGAAGTGGCATTTTAACTATATTGATTCAATAACAATATTAATTTTTTGAGATTTTATTGAATCTAGACATCACACTTGAAAAGAACTGAAAGAATAAAATGGAATTTTCGAAGCTACAAGCATGGTCTTCTTTAGTTTCTCAGAGAAATGTTCCCAGTTATCTGAGTAGAGGTTTCATGCATTTCATACTTTGGAAACTGCTGCAAATGACACCATCCTGTTTTTTATTCCAGTTTCTATCTGTTTATTTTTAATACATAAAAATGCAACTAATTTCTGCATATTGATTTTGTATCCTGAAAGCTTGCTAAAATTACTTACTAGTCCCAGCACTTTTTTCATGGACTGAGTTGCATGAGTTCTCCATATATTATTTCACATATTATAAATTATATACATTTATGTAAGTTATATATAATTATAAAAATTTATATACATGTCATATAAATTATGTAACACTGTGAAGTAATTATACATACATGTAACTATAATTAACATGTAATAAATATGTGCAATATAGAATTTATATATACTAAATGTGTACCATATATAAATATTATACAACTTTATATATAAAACTATAAATAGCTATCAGTTATATGATTTGCAAATATCTTTTCCCAGTCAGTAGGTGGCCTTCCCACTGTGTTGAGGGTTCCTTTGCTGTACGGAAGCTTTTTAGTTTGATGTGATTCTGTTTATTTTTGCTATTGTTGCCCTTGCTTGCGGTTTCAGATCCAAAATGTCATTGTCAAGACTGATGTCAGGAGCTGACTGGCTCCTATGTTTTCTTCTAGTAGTTCTATGGCTTCAGGTCTTACGTTCAAGTCTTTAATCCATTTGAGTTCATTTTTGTGTGTGGGGTAGGACAGTGGTCTAGTTCCATTCTTTTGCATGTGACTGTCCAGTCTTCCCAACACCATTTATTGAAGAGGCTGTCCTTCTCTCATGTTATATTCTTGACTCTTTTGTTGCAAATTAGTTAACCATATATGCATTGGTTTATTTCTGAGCTCTCTACTCTGTCTCATTTATCTATACGTGTTTTTATGCCAAACGCATACTGCTTTTATTACTATAGCTTTGTAATATAGTTTGAAATCAAGGAGCATAATACCTCTAGCTTTGTTCTTTTTTTTCAAGATGACTTTGGCTATACAGGGGTTTTTATAGTTCTACATAAATTTTAGGATTGTTTTATTTTTGAGAAAAAATGCCATTGGAATTTTGGTAGGAATTACATGAATCTGCAGATTGCTTTTGGAAGGAAGACGATAGGATTGGCACACGCAGATATACAGAAGGGAAAGGGCGTTTTTTGACATACTGTGGAGTTTGAAATTTAGGCTCATTGTCACTGAGGACACTTTGAAAGGTTTCACTGGGCGGCAGTGAGAGTTTACTTGAAGTTGAGGAGCAGCAGTTGAGGGAGAGAAGTTTGAAGCTATTAAAATAAGCAGGGTAAAATGAGCATCTGTGAAAGAGGGGCGGCGGAAATGGAAATGAGAGGATATTGTTAAGAGACGTACAAATCGCAGAGACTGACGCGACGTGGGAGGACTGGACCTGCAGGGCAGGGAGACAGGGGGAGCGTGCAGAGATGATGGCTGGGACTGCAGGGAGCAACTGAGCTCTGGAGGAAGATGACAAACCGAGTTTACACACGCTGAGTGTGAGCAGCGGTGGCTCTTCCAGTGCCAATGTTCAGGGAGCAGCCGGGGATGGAGACCTGGGATCGGGAAAGAGGTCAGGTGCAGAGAACTGGGTCAAGGGGACATCGGCCCGAACTCCACACCCACTTAACCTCTGCACCTGGGCGTCTCAGGTTTTCATCTCCCTCCCCAACCTTCCTCCTCGTCCAGAGTCCTCCGTTCTCGACCACTACACCACCGCCCCTCCAGAGCCCTGTCCGGATCAGCCTGGACACCTCCACCTGGCTCAGCACCCACATCCAACCACCCTCGGAGTCCTGTTCTGTCACCGCCACACAGCCATCCCCTCGAAGTCTCCGCTAGACACTTCCCCACTTCCCTGTAGCTCCAACTCCCGAAATCGAGTCACCCTGAACTCTCAGCACGGCTGTGTCTTACCCGGTATCTCTACAAAACTCCTACCCCTCCCTACCCAATCCACTCTTCACACACTAGTAGTCGGACTAGTACCCGAGCCAACAGCCACGGTGCCTGACCGGAAGAGAGACTGCCAATGAAACACTTGTAATATGAGTCAGTAGGATGACAGGGGCAATAACACGGAAAGCAAATTGATCCTTTGCCAGAAGGGGCAGCCCAAGGGTGCGGATCTTGGCAGGTCGGCAGCACCTCTGGGTCAGGTCTTACAGGTGCCTACGTGGTTTGGGGCCAACAGGAATACAATTTTTAAATGGCAACGAAGCTTGTGCCTGAAGTGGCAGTGCGGGGGTGACAGGAAAGATCTCACTTCAGGGCACGCACGCTGTGTGGGTGCCAGAGGCGAAGGAGCGGCCTCTTCTACGGTGCTTTTTACGAGCCACTCTCAGGCAAACTCTGTACTTGCAAGTATTTTTTTTACCCTAATATTTTGGCATTAAACTTCCATTAATGATTTTTAAGGGCCTTGCTATATCTCTCTGGTGACTTGTCAGCTGTATTTTCCCCTTATTTCATTTCACATTTTTCCCTCTCCTATGCATGTTCACAAACCTTCCTTTTGCTTTTGGCAGACTCTATTTTCTTTTTAAGGCCAGGTTTTCCGCTACACTTTGCATTCATCTTTGTGTCTTTTCTCATGCTCTTTCTTAGGTCATTCTAAATCCTGTCCTCTCCTAATGCCGTCTTCATCCAGCTTCTTCTCTCCTCACTATGCCAGGCCACGTGAGCTTGCTTCTGAACGCTCCTTCCCTCTGCAAACACTCGTTTCTTCCCTGTGCACCCCTGTGCGTCGCACAAAGCAAACATGGCCGGTAAAAGCACAGGATAAAGCCACGTCAGGGCACCAGGCAACGAAGCCCTCAGCTTCCGCTCAGGAGAGGCCTCTCTCCTGGTGACCGTCTCATGAGAAAGGGATACATGTGCGCTTGAGAAGAAGGGAGGAGGAAGAATCTCCTCACCTACAGAGAGAAGCCACCATGCACAGTCAGAGCAAGAGCTGGGCGTGTAAGCCTCCACGGCAGGTGCCTCAGCACACACTCTGCTCGGCCTGCCCAACAGTGAACACTCACTACGGGGCCGTTTAGAACAGAAACACACGGTGGCTTTGACCTCCGAGTTCGGGGTAGGGCAGAGAAGCACGTGTTAAACAGGAAGGGCAGTGGACTGATGAAAGACCCGACCTTCCATCGCAGCTCCGTCAAGTGAAGCTCTGGCTCTTCCAGTGGAGTGACCTTGGACTTGTTACTCAACCCTTTGAACGTCAGCCTCCGCACCAGCGAAACAAGGGAAATAGCACTTGTGTTGGACCATTGTGACACATGAAGCAGTGAGGAAGAAATCACAGAAAGAGTGTGCTTGCCTCCTGCTGCCACCCGGTCAACAGCGGACTAGGTTTGCTTGGTGTCCTAGAGGTTTGTACAGTTGGGACAATGAACTACGTAAGAATCGGAGTAAGTGAGTAGTAGACCTTTCCTTGTAAAGGCGGAGAAGGGGGAACAGACAAAACTCCTTAACTGTACATACTCTTTGATCAGTTTTGGAAACATGTCAACATGTGAAAGTTAAAGATAATCGATCCCCTTGAAACTCTGTAACACCTTACCCCTTGGAAAATCTCATGTGCCAGGGGCACACACACCCCAGTCACAAGATCCCTGCAGTACAGTGAACAGCTTCCCATGAAGTGATGACTCCTGTCTCTGTGAATATTAACGTATCCAGCACAGGATCAAAGAAGCTCCTGAACTTGGCTCCCAGCTTTGCCAGGATGAAGTTTAGCCTGAGAGAAGGTTTGCTGCACCGAGTCAGGACTTTCACTGCATCCAGGCGAAGAACTAGCTGCCTACACATGGAACAAGATTGTTTTTAGGAGGTATATAAAACCATGGAAGCCTACAGCAAAAGATATCTTGGATATCGACTATTCAACTCTCTCATTTTACCGAAGAGGAAAGACTACCGGCCCGTCACTAGAAAAGCCAGTACCGGAGCACAGGTCTCCTGATCTTGGTCCAGGGTGTGGCAGAAGCTCGCTCTCCTCTGAAACTCTGTGCTCTGTCATGCACTGTGTGGGGTCGGTGCTGGGACGGGGGCTGCCCTGCCAGGACTGCATTTCCCAGCGCTCCAGCGGTCAGGTGCAGCCACGTGACGGAGTTCCAAGCAAAGAGACTGGGTGAAAATGATGGGCACCGCTCCTAGCAGGCTCATAAAATCCTCCCTGTGGCACTTTTCCACGCTCTTCTCTCTTCCAGGGGGCTGCAGTGGAGACAACCCCAGGATGACCTCAGAAACTGAATACTAAAGATGAAAGAGCCTCTCTCAACAAGGGTCCCTGCTGACTAGCTCACTTGCCCTGTCCTTCTTACGAGCAAGACACAAACTTTTATTACGCTTGAGCCATTACGAATGTTGGAGGCCATCCGTTGTTAGACTTTTCTAACGAATACGCAGGTTTTGCACAGCATGCCCTTCTTTCCTTTGTTCTACTGAGTCCCTTCAACCCCTCTTGAAACGTGAAAAGATGCTAGTTCTAGTGTATGGAGATAATAGTTTTGTCTACAGACGAAAGAGTGCATGGACCAGTTGGTAAACTAGTAGCAACTCTTAGCTCTTTGGTGGTGTAACGTGAAAATAGCGTCCACAGCGTGCACCACCTAATCAGTTAACATGCGAGTGATGCCGCAGCACCCTGAGAAACAAGGCTTACACCTAAAAGAACAGTTCTGCGGTCCCCACTGGTCTTCTTGCCACCTGTTCTGGGACATGGGCCTGTGACAACGCATGTGTCAGTTCACAGTGGCGGGGCGGGGAGGGAGTGTAAAGGGGGTAGTGAGTCAAATCTTCAAAGCTAAACATCAGTAAGGAGAAGGGGATAAAATACAGAATCTCTAGAATGTGGGACTGAGAAGGAATCTCGGGGATCATCCAAATACTCTCTCTCCATAGCGGAGGCCCACAAGGCGAGCTCCAGCAGTGAGTTTTGGGTGGTATTATACAGACCAGGGTTCAAATACACCTCTGCCGATTGTCAGCTATGTGACCTGAATTTAAATGTAGGTTTCCTGACTTCTCTAGACTTTCAGTTTCCTCATTCTTCAGATAGCCACACCCATCTAGCAAAGCTGGCAATTAGGATGAAACGAGATAAAAAGAATATAGTATGGAGTGGCCCAATAAACGCTGGCTTCCTTCCTGTAACAAAACCGGAACCAGAGCCCAAGCTTCCCCACGCCACGCCAGGTCAGTCCCTTTCTGTCCCCACCGTTCCCCCACCGAGTCGCAGTCCCCAGCCTTTCAGCAGTGGTTCTTCGAGCCTTTCCGAGAGTCACCGAGGAGGGCCCAGGATGCTCTTTCGGGTGTCTGGGGGTATGTGATGCAAATATTAAAAACTGTTAACATCTGTACTCTTGTTCCTGGCCTTAATCGTTTGATATATAGTTATTTTAAAACATAAATAAAAATACACTAACTCCCTGTGGGTTGCCGTGGCTGTATTGTGGGGAAAACTTACAGCGAGTCAGAGGGCTTAAGTCTTAACTCGGACACCTATACCTTTGTGCTCTGTGCCCCTTTGGGCCTTGGCTTCCTCGGTGTAAATGGAAGGACTTAAATTACATAATCAGGCTAAGATTGTTATTGATTCTCAAATTTTAGTTGTTCATTGATATCTCATCAAAAGCATCATCTTCCCTTAATTCTTTAATTCTTATTTCTGTGATTTTTGTGGCATTGAGCATTTCTGTGTATACTATCAAAGCAGAAC
Organism: Trachops cirrhosus; assembly: GCA_028533065.1. Taxonomy (NCBI): domain Eukaryota; kingdom Metazoa; phylum Chordata; class Mammalia; order Chiroptera; family Phyllostomidae; genus Trachops; species Trachops cirrhosus. The sequence goes on from CM052551.1 coordinate 34,501,674, forward strand.
TAGGTGAAATACATTCTCTATCTGATCTGTTATACTAAAGTGGTTCTCAGTTTAAAAAAGAGTAAGATGAGCCCCTTTCAAAAACTGCACATGAGCATCAGAGACCTGAACTTCATTGTTTTCTGGCACAGGGTTGAATGTGACTCAGATGAAAGAAGAGAGAGAGGGAGGGAGGCAGGCGGGGCGGGGGGGGTGGCGGGAGGAACAGAAACAGAAAGAGAAACAGAAACAGAAACAGAAAGAGAAACAGGAAGGAAGGAAGGAAGGAAGGAAGGAAGGAAGGAGGATTGGCCTAGCAGCTGGGTTAAGGTAAACATCACAGGGGACATCTTATGAAATAATAAATTAAGAAAGAAAATAAACGTCTGCCCCAAAAGAAGAAAAATTCCCCACCCATGATCTTCATTCATTCAAGAAATATTTACTGAAAGGAGTGGGAAGAAAGGTTGGATAGTGTTTTCACAGAAAATCACTGTCGTAGAAACAAACTCCATGCTTCTTATGGCTTAAGACTTCAGCACTTATGACATTATGATTCATTCATTAAACAAATATTTATTGAGCACCTTCTGTAAATCAGGCTTCGTTCCTGGGCCTGGGATAGAGTGGTGAATAAAACATTCAAAATTCCTGCATTTGTGGAAAACACTTTCTAATGGCTAATTTACCTTTTGTCCTAGAATTTATAAGATAAGGTTTCAGTTAAAGGGTTTGTTTTTTTTAAATGGGAGCATTATATTTCTAGATGTTTTTAAATCTGTTAAGCTTCTTTTGAAAACCTCCATGCATCCCATTGGCACCCAATCATCAAAGGCAAAGGAAGGCCACGTGGGCCTTCTGTGCTGTGGGCTGTTCGATGCCAGCTGACGACCGTCACCTCCTCACAGCTGGTTTGGTTAGCGGGGACAAATATTCTATGGTTTGGACCCTGGGATTGTTCACAGTTTGCAGTGGTGAAATTAAGTTTCAATAGACCCTTCAAAAACTTGATTTCCACAAGCCCATTCTATTTTAGGCATTGGGATTAAGGTCCGAATCATACGGCCATCCTCTATGACCCTTGCTACCAGCCAACACCAACCATAAAGAGGCATACACTAAATTATTACATGACTCACTCTGTTAGCTTCCTTGTCCAAAAACCCAGGTCCTCCTAGTACAATTTGCTTCATACCAAGCCATGAAGAAGGTGGCCCACTGGTAGTCACAAGCGAGTGGATAGGAATTGCTCACACGAGTGCAAACAGACACGTGCACACACACTCGCTTGAGCACACATGGAGAGTTCCAAATCGCCAGCAGAGTATTAAATCACCAGCAGGAGTTATTGCAGCTGAACTAAAAATGAACCACTTACAACCTGTGGCTGTCCTCCTGGGCACTGACGTCTCCCTCCCATAAGAGTTGACCATGGCAGGCTGTCAACTGAATACCTCACGGCCCCCTCCCGCTGTGCCGGGCCTCACACTGAAGCTTTAAGAAGATAAAACAGTAACTATGTGTGGGTCAAGCCTTCATCGGCTAGCTCTGTGCAATGTCTGTCAAGGCCCCTCCCGGGCCCATTCCTGCCAGGAAATTACCACCGTCCAAGGAATGCTGGCAGTTCAAGCGCGCATCACCCCTCTGGGATCTCTTGGTAAGTATTTTTCCCATTTCCATGACTCTTCAAATTTGGAAAATGCTTGATGATCATGATTTAAAGTACTTTAATCCTAAGAAGAGCCCTGTCAAGTCAATCTGCACTGCCATTCTGGTTTTATAGGTGGGAAAACTGACTTACACAAGACCACACAGAATTCTGCACCTGTGACCAACCGTTTAGTTCTTGGGCAGATAAAGTGGCTTGGAATAGTATCTATTTGCTATCAGAGGTGTCAACTAGGAATGTCTTCTACTTCTCTGCCTCCTTCCCCTCCCCCCACCACCCCTCCCCCCAGGAAAGAGTGGAGACCTGGAAGGTAAAAGAAGGAGAACATGACCAAGGACATTAAAGGCAGCTGATGGGTCCCCTGAAGTGAGCACTGAGAACTTAGGGACAGGTCTGGCCACCCAGAGGTCTAGGCACCTTGACAAGTGCAATTTCAGGAGGTGGGATCGGACTGCATTTAAAAAAAAAAGAGAGAATGGGAAGGGTGAGCCTTCTCAGGTTACAGTCATGGTGATTCAAAGTGGGTCGAAAACTTCTGTCACTTATTTTTTAAGCTTCTGGGTCAATCTAATTGAAGATATTCTGAGTAGGCTTACATGTTAAAAAATTATACCCATTTGCAAGAATTTCTCTCTTAATCAGAATTCTTTTTCAATGAGGAGCAATCACCAAAACTTAAAAATACATCTGATATTGAGGCTCCAAATGACTACATGAACCCAGATTTCAAATATCTGTATTCATCATAAATAGTCTATTAGCATTACTGGTTAACTCACAAGTAGGTTGTTATTAGAAAAATGGAACTTGTAAAATAAATTCATGCTAATAAAATAGAGCCTCTGGCTTAACATATTGAGCTTTTACATAAGTTTCATTTGCCAAGAATACTTTAAAAACACTCCTACAATCTAATCTTTCCTATTGTTTTAAACTTCCTTATATACACTACATATACTCAGAGCTTTAAGCACTTTAAAGTTGGCAGCTAGCAATATAAAATAGACTGTTCTATAGTTCTTATGATCCAGTGGTCTGTTTCTGTGATTTGCACAAATAAGTTCTGAACCATAGGTTCTTTTTATATAAACCAAAAGTGATAATACTAGAAGGATTCATTAAAAATGCTTTGAAAGTACTAGAGAATGCAAGTGTCTCAGTGGTGCTGGTTACTGATACTAACACCGGACTAACTGACCAACTGGAAAATTTGAGATGTTTACGGATCTAGACAGATGGCCCGGCTGACTCAAGTGAATGGGACAAAAAGAATCTAAAAGGACAGTGGGAATACACTGCTCGGGGCCCCTGTACAGCACTTCTGGGCCACTTGTTGTGCAGCCTGTGCTCAGGTGCCATCAGCACGATGTCACATCTGAGAGAGCAGCCTCCACACACGCACTGTCCTGCACACAGTCACGTACGGGGCCTCAGCTCCTTCCTCCTTAGCTCATCCAAAACCTTTGGAGATTGGGGCTTGGATACTTGAGGTTCTATGGACGCCTTTGCTTTTCCTTTCGAAGGCTTTCTGAGAACAGCTGCAGAACTACCAAGACCTTTGGAAAAAGGCTGATCTTACTACATTTTCAGCCAGACTGCAAGCTGAGAGAAGTGGAAATATTATGAGCCTATTTTCCTGAAATCCCTTTCAGAGCTGCTCCAGGAATTTCTTGGCTTTGCACGTGACCTCAAAAGAGAACAATCTCCTCTTCCCAAATCCATCTGCTTTTTTAGCTTCAGCTCTAGCCTTAAATTTAAATATGCAATTAAGCCAGGCACAACAGCTCCACAGTCCCAACAGTGCCCAGATTTGCAAATCTGAGTTATGATATGGCCATAGGCATGCAGATTGCAAATCCGCACCCAAAGATTCAACTCCAAGAATCTACTACTGACAACGTACTACAATATATTTTCTGACTAGCTAAAAGACAAATGCTTTATGTTGAAATGGCATTAAGCAAGGGTTGTGGCTGTGGTTGGCAAACGTGAACAAATTCACTTGATATTACCTCATAGCTAGAGCTTTAAAATCCAGAATAACCTAGAGAAAAGATGGAAAGAATAAAGTGGTTACCAATTTTCAATGTAAAGAACGCAAGTCAAGAACTTCAAACTAATCTTTGATTCACTCAGTCTGGCGTTAGCGGACCGGGAAGCTGTGGTAAACATCGGCCCGCACAGCCACTCCTGCCTGCGTGGAGCTGCGTGCTAGCCAGGGCTCGGCACACCCCACTCTCCTGGGGATGGCTGCATCCAAGATCCCGGGCAGCCAGTGCTCTTGGAAATAAAAGTTAACCCTTCCTCTCCCAAGAGACATAAAACTCTCTCTTCTGCTCCCTCATCCAGAGATGTTTCCCGGGCAAAGGACCAGAGTCACACCCATTCAGAAATCAGGAAATGAGAAGTTAAAGCGACAATTCGTGAGGGAAGAGGCCATGTCATCTCTGCCTTGCTGTAATAGCCCTTCAAAATCTCCAGAAGACTGGTTTAAATTTCATTCAGGCCCCAGACACCAATGTATTCTTTCAAGGGGACGAAAAGCTAACCTCAGACAAGAGCAATCCTGGGAGGCCCAACTCAAAGCACGCCAAAAGGTCAAGATCAGCATAAGGGCTCCTCCAAGGGGCCTCAGCACGGCATCCAACTTCTGGAACCCGGGCCGATTCTAACGCAAACCTCACGCTCAGCCTCAGAACAGGGCTCAGTGCTGCCTGAACTAGGGAGGCCTGCAGGCTGAGGTGGTACCACGGCAGAGTCCTGGTGGGCGGCAGAGGTTTGTTTATTCCGGCTCATCCGTCCACCCTCGGGACTGCAACAGAACTAAGCCAGCTCCTCATGCCCCTCACTTCATGTCCCCACCGTGTAATCCAGGATGCGACTTCATCGTGTCAGATAGCATGAACTTGGACAAAAAGGGAGGGAGGGAGGGCTGGTTGAAGCTTGAAAAATAATTAATAGGAAGTTTTTGATCCCAATGGAACCGCCGTATAAGTCCATCCTAAGAAGGGCCGCTCCTCCCATTCTTTCTTAAATGTCCACATACCGACTTACAAGTGTGCCCTCCACCACTCTAAAGAGCTAAGAAACACACACCGCGCACGCCTTTAGGGCCCCTGCTTTCTCCCGACCTTCCAGGACTGCTTTGGAGTACTTTCAGTCCTCATTTGTCTCTTTTAGGTTAAAAAGATGTTTTTATTCCCCGGCTAGCATTTTGTTCTTTATTTTGTATGTTTTTAAGTTACCATGCAGTAAAACGGACCTTCCTGGTGTGCCGTTCTACGAACGTTAACACATACGTATTTATGTGTCGACACCATCACCATCAGGACACAGGACAGTACCGTGGCCTCCAGGAGCTTCCCGGTGCCCACCCTCCGCAGCAACTCCTACCACAGACCGGCTACTCACACACAGATCATTCGTAGTCTCATTGTCCCACGTGCCCGAACCACCGAACCAGCAATGATAGCTTAAAGGTTAAGCATTCTCTGTGGCGGTTATTTTCACTCACATCAAAATTTACTCAAAATAAAATGTAAGTTTATGTTAATAAGTGTAAAACTAGAAAAGGTGATGCAGCCAAAACTGCACCTTTAATTCCAGAGAGCATGGACCCGGGACCAGGCAGTTCAGAAGATCGTGGGATCTTTACAGGTTAAATAAAGATCTGTTTCTTACATAATTATATGATTTGAGAATTTACATAATATATCTTTCTTAATACTAGACTTCAAAGCGATAAAGTTCCACGTTTATTAAATTAACATTAGTCAAGCATTTTTTAGGTTTTTTAAATCCATCTCAATGAGTGTTCAGCGTCATCAAATTGCTCAGCTCCTCCCACTACACTGAATGCCATGTGAAAAAACAAGGCCTATATTGATGTTTGAGATATAATTGTGGTCTACATGTCTATTCCCTCTCTTAACGTTAATATCTTTTTTAACCATTATCAAATTAGCTAATTTCCTGAAGAAAGAATTACAGAGAAATCCCCCGTTGCATTATTTCTTTGCGGAAACTTAACAACTTCTTGGCTCCTCAGTTATGGAGCTGTTACCAACCCCGTAAACCAGTAATATGGAGCATTTCTTCACTGTAATCCTCCCAGGAACGAGCCAAAGAACAGACGAGCAGATTTATTTTTTTCATGCGCCTCTTCCCTCCCTCAGTAACTCACACTGTGACATTCGTGTTAGGATTCTCATTACAAAGTGTGTTTGTGACAGGGAAAAGCTCACTGAAGAGAAAGTAAAAGTAAAAATATTTCTGCCCCCGACGTGTCAGTTTGTAAACTTTCCGTTGGCAATGGCAGGCAGAAAAGGATCTGAATGTTTTCTCTGTACACGGAGCACCCAACATTAAAAAGAATCTGTGTCTATGACAGATAACCCAGTCAAGTTCGTTATGTTCAATTTTTATGATGAAACTTTTTATTAAAAGAGAAATCTTTAAATTCAAAAGTTTAAATAGAATATCCTTATAAAAAATTTTTAGTTGATCAAATTAAAAGTACTGGCAAATATAAATAAATAAATAAATAAATAAATAAATAAATAAATCCCAGCCAAGTTCATAAAATTGTCTGCATTTGAATCTAGTATATTTTTATTTCAGCAACAATGGGACAAGTTTTCATCCCTTTTGGCTAAGTACTTGATTTCTTTCAAATAGGCCTGTTAGCCCCAGAGCGCTGGCCCTCGTTGCTCAGATGATCTGTTTTGGTAATCAGCTAAAGACGTCTTATGGTTAATGGCACAGTTTCAGGGGTATATCACTAATAAATAGTAATACTTGTATTATTTTGCCTCTTCAAGCATTAGCCTGCATCTCCTCCCTCTCTCTTTTTCCCTTCCCTCTGGGGTCCCTGAATTCTTCCTTTCTCTCTCTCTTTAAGAGCTCAGGAAAAGACAAATGGTTAAAATGATTAAAATTACAAAATTTAGCATTCTTTTAGAATTCTACACCTACACCTTTAAAAGCTGCCCCATACCCCCAGAAAATGGCCTGTCCAAATATACAAACATCATTCTACAAATAACTCCTGGAGTTCAAAGCCCACCCATAAGCACAAAGCGTCCGCAGTCCCCAGAGGAAACCTTGCTCTACACCCGACTCCCACACAGTCAGCCACTCAACTCTCCTGGCCCCGGGCTCGCCACCTCCTCAGCCCTGCCTTTGGTCAACACTGCTGAGCCCAAATTAACTCGTGTCTGCTCTGTGAAGCCTTTTCCAACTCCTTCAGCTCACACGTCCCACCTTTACTGGCTTCCTGACACACATAGAGCCACGTCATAATCCGGCATTCAACCCCCCTCTAAATCAGCGGTCCCCAGCCTTTTTGGCAACAGGGACCCGTTTTGTGGAAGACAATTTTTCCATGGATGGTGGATGGGGAGTGGGTGATGGTTTGAGGATGACTGAGCACGTCACATTCAAGCTCAGCTCCTGCTGTGTGGCCTGGTACCTATCAGCCCCAGACTGGTACCAGTCCCGAGGTTGCGGACCCCTGCTCTAAATGATTCATACAGGCATGCTGTACCTACCTGTAAAGCGAACTGGTAACACCCTGAAAACAGATACAGTACACCTTACATCTCGGCAGCTCCCTCACAGCACCTGTCCCAGTGCCAGAAGCCCAGTGAACATTTACTGAATGATCAACCCACACATCTGATCATCCTGTAGGTAGCCTCTGTCCCACCATGGCAACTTTGCCCACGTGGGAGAATGGGGCCAAGAACCCCACCTTTTTGAGCAGAATCTAGGTTATGCAGAGCTCAGGGGTTATCGCTCAGCATTGCGTTCATTCATTTAGAAAACATTTATTAAGTTCCTACTGTGTGTCCGGCACTAAGCTCAGCACTGGAAATATAAAAGTGACAGTTATGTAGGTCAGTTGTTTATGGTGTCCTGCATGCAGAAACAGAGGTCCACATAAGGCAACAACAGACGAGCAGCTGGCCGATGATTTCCCACCACAAGAGGCACCCTGGTGTGCGTGCAGCGAGAATGTCGAAACGTGCAGTACCCGGGTGTGCGGGCACTGACCTTTTTTCCCTCGGACTGTCAAATGAAAGAATGACGACAGCAAGACAACAGTAGTTGTCCTGTGTGAATGAATCAAAATTATACCTACTTTTTTGGTCAGGTTGGCAAAAAGTATATTTTGTGGTGTGCCACAGAATTTTAGTAATTAGTGTAGGCGTGCCACGCACGAGATGAAAAGGTTGAAAATCGCTGGCGGAGACAGCAATCTGCCTAGAGATGCTGGTAAAGCCACCAGCCAGAACAGGACGCTCGAAATGGATGCTGATGCGGTGAGAACGTACCAGATGAGCCAGGATGGCAAAGGCCTCCCCAGAGACAAACAGCAAATGCAAAAGCACAAACTGGTGCAAATAACATGTCCCTTCTATCCCGTCCTCACCTGTCCTGCCAGCCCCTGGATGAGGCCCCAGTCAGCAAGGCCCAGTTCCCCTTCCCTTCAGGGTTATTTGCTTGAACTAAGTAGCCGGGATTTTTTTTTTTTTTTTTTTGAAGACTGGCTAAGGTGCATTGCCTAGCGAATAGGAACTTCAAAATTCTAAGTAAATTTAGTATTTTGGATTTGGAAATCCAATCCAAATCCAAATTATGGATTTGGAAAGAAATGCATGTGACTGACTAAAGATTCATTTTATAGGTTACATGTTTTTATAGAGAAGATTTTTAATACAATTTTAATTTTAATCATCTGTCTGCCTTCAAGGGATAAAATAACATCAAAAAATGGTTTTAAAGTTGTTTGTTCAATGTTTCCATTCCCGTATCACGTACTTCTCCAAGTGAGCTTCAGTTTCTCTGTCTCCTGGCTTTATAAACGTTTCTTTGGGCCTTCACAGCCACGGAATCGCTTTTACTGTGAAGTTTAATATCCTGCTTCAAAATCCAAATATGATTCACATATTGCATCTTCAGTATTTCTAAAACAAATCAATCTGCTTGGACTTTTAAAAAACTACTTTTCTCCAGAACACTTAAAAACATGCGTTCTGATATCTGGACATGAAACATTTAAGCACATGCAATAATAATGCTGCTTCAGGCTAATTTTCCTGCCTAGTATTTGAAGAATAAAAATTAATGACACTGCTAAACTACTTTATTTAAAAAATACTAATGGTATTAAAATGCATCAATAGTCTGGCTTTAAAAAAATAGTTTAAAAAAACTCAGGAACAAATCATCGCAGAGGTGCCGTTCCTGGCACGCATTATTTTTTCAGAAACCTGAGCTTATAATTGCTTTTAAAGGCACGGCCACCTTCGCTCTCTCCTCCCTGATATAGCCAAAGAAAACTTCAGAGCTGAGATTCAAGAGGATGCTCACGAACTTATAATAAGGCCTCACTGATGTTTTTATTGTTGTTGATCCCCGATACACATAAATAACCAATTAAACAAGCTAGCCAAAATTTCCCAGAAAAGTCCTTTAAAACTGTTTGGAGTTGATTCATGAAACTCTGAGTTCAGATCTCAGACACACGTAGCCCCTGGAGTCCTAGAACCCCACAGACGAAAACGGCAAGAGAATGAAGACCTTGTACGGTGCAAGAAGGGTGCGGTAATGACAATCAGGGTAGTGTATTTGTGTTGTGCTCTATTCTTACAAGATTCTTTGCCAAGATTCGCCCCCTACGATTATCCTGAACCTCCAGCAGAGGAAACAAGCCGAGATTGCAGAAGCGTCGTGGCCAAAGGCCTCGGCCAGCTGTGCTGAGTCTAGAATCAAAGCCGGCGTTGAGCTGGTCACAAAACACCGCCAACAACAAACTCTTCCGTGGAACGGTGTACAGCAGACCAGTCAGTCTCCCTCCCAGCACTCTCATCACATTGTTTTGCATTTCTTCATAGGGTCATTGATATTTTCTTCAATGGTATTTCAGGATCCTTAGATGTTCGTGTCAAGCTCCTAGTTTTTAAAACGTACTAATCAGTCCAATAGCAATTTCCTCTTTATTCAAAGTTAACCTAACTGGAGGAAGGGCAGTCCAAAGCAAATAAAGATGTTTTTCATTCACTTCTGCGTCTTCTCTTTTATGTTGCTGTTGAAGTACGTATTCAAGGCGTCTCTCACCAGCAGAGGTGCCTTCCCATTCATTTCGTAGGCCAGGCCGCTGCCAGAAAACAGTAGGACTGGTCTCCTCTGCAGATTCCACAGAAAATCTGTCCAAAGATCCCAGAGAGCACAACATGCGTTCGACAAGGCCCAAATGACACCATAAATTTAAGATTATAAGTCTCCAATATCAATCTCAAGAACACGTTATTAAATAAAAGTCTTTCAACACTTTATAAAAGAGCCCTAGGAACACCAGCAAAGGAGTAATTTTTCCAAATCCCGACTTCTGAAAGAGCATCGGGTTTCGTCCTTCCACTCACTCACTCACTCATTCACTCAGGAATTCATCCAGCGTGGAACCCACTATTGGCAGCCGTGTTCCGTTCGGCCCCTGGGAACTCAGTGATGGCCAGGTAAGGTTCTGCCTCACGGAGCTGACATTCCAGAGGGAGCAGACAGGCAACAAACCCAAACAGATAAAATCAGATACTGTTAAGTATAACGAAAAAATAAAACGAAATAATGGGGGATGGAGTGGAAGCAGGAAAACCAGTTGGGAAGTGATTACAGCAGCCCAGGTAAGAGACGAAGGTAAAGGTGGGGAAATGTAGTCAGATTTAGCACGTGCTGGTGGACTTGACGTCAAGTTTGAGAGAGAGAAGATTTCTGCACGAGCAAACGAGCGGCTAATGCCATTAGCGCACGCAGAAAAGACCTTGGAAGAAACGAGATCGAGGTGTGGCCGTCAACGGTCCTATTTATTGCTCGGTCAAGTTTAAGATGCTATTGAATTAGAGATGCTATAAAAAAAGAAAAAGACAGTTGGAAACGCAAGTCTGAAGCTCAAGGGGAAATATAAATTTGAGAATCCTCAGAATTTAGTTAGTGTTTAAGGTCACGGAGCCAGGTGAGTTCAGCGCAGGATATGCGTAATCGGAGGGTTCAAATTATGGCTCCGCCACAGATTAGCCAATTTAGGCAAAGACCTGAACCTTCCCACGACCTTTCTACCTACGTAGGGCGGGTACGTGGCTGAACACCCCGGGACATCTGCCCAGCGCTGCACAACCGCATGCTGTTGTCAAGCTCCTAGAAATTAAACGCCATAGAAAGACAGAAACAATCGTAACTGAAGTGAAAATGCAAGTTTCCCGACCATGGTAATAAATGACCTTAGCAGAGCTGGAAAACAAACAGCCCGCAAATTCTCCGGAAGAAAGTGCCACCAAGGAAAACTAAGGTAAAGCAGCCCTACCTCGGGGCCACTGGAAAATGGAAAGGCTTGCATTAACAAACACAACTAAAAATAGTACGCCAAGCCATTAATAATGAATATTTCCAGGGGCTGTTTATAGAGAATGATTACTATTTGAAATTTTTATCATAAATGTATATTACTTTCAAAGCTAGAGAAAGAAAGATATACAAAAGGTTGATATAACAAAAAATTAGTTTCTGAAAATAATGTTGATTTGGCATGACATATAAGAGGAAAAAAGAGCAACTTGTGAGTTATTTTCAAGAAGCTCCAATGGGAGTCTTGGAATTACCAGAGAACTGATAAAACAGGTCTAGAAAATGAGTCTCGCTCAACTCTAAACTAATGTGTGTTGGTAAAGTAAAATAAGAATCAAATGGCCTGGCTGGTGTGGCTCAGTGCTTGAGTGCCAGCCTGCAAATCAAAGGGTCACCGGTTCGATTCCCAGTCAGAGCACATGCCTGGGTTGCGGGTCAGGTCCCCAGTGGGGGGGGGGGGCATGCAAGAGGCAACCACACATTGATGTTTCTCTCCCTCTCTCCCCCTCTCCCTTCCCCTCTCTAAAAGAATAAAGTAAATACAATCTTAAAAAAAAAAGAAGAATTGACTGAATATTTGTACAAGTGCTGTGGTTTGAAAATATAATTATCTTAGAAATTCCAAACATCCCATACATGTACCTATTTATAAGCTTAAAACTAATGAGTAGGTAGACTTTTTTTTCTGATTGACACTTCTTTTTCTAAAGGAAATATTTTCTTAAGATTTTTATTTTTCCATTTTTAGGGAGAGGATAAGGGAGGGAGAAAGAGAGGGAGAAAAATATTGAAGTGATGGAGAAACATCAGTCCATTGCCTCCGGTCCACACCAACTGGGGACCAGACCTGCACCTTAGGCATGTGGCCGGACAGGGGACTGGACCTGCGACCTTTCACTTCTCAGGATGACGCCCAACCAACTAAGCCACACCAGTCAGGGCAAGAATTTTTTAAAAGTAATAGATATATTAAGGATCACAAAATTACTGAACTACCATATAATAAGTGTGATGGAACCAAAATATTACCATATTTTGCCATGTAGAAAGTGCACTTTTTTGTCCAAATTTTTGAGGGAAAAAATAAGGATTCACATTATACATGAGTAGTACTAATTCCGTATCTACGTAAATGTTTATATTTTTAATATATAATCTTTATCATATATATTTTTTATTTTTTCCATTACCATTTAGTCCCCTTTATACCCTCTATATACATGTTTTTAATTCTTTTGATTTTTTTCCTGAAAGTTTGGGCCAAAATTTCCGATGCACATCATACATGGCAAAATGCGGTATTCTGATCACACTCACGTCGTGTGTTTGCTTGTGTGTATCTGCTTGCCCCGCGCCTGTTCGAGATTTGCCCAACTCAGCCCCCAGTCACCGGCTTCCGTACAGCACCTAGAGAGAGAGCTGCTGCTGCGGACCCTTCCAAAACGCCATCTCTACGAAACTGTAACTGCTCTTCTCAATGTCACTGTGTGTTTCTGAAGCTTCCACCCTAAGGAGGACTTGAAGAAAACCGTGGTCTCTGCCACGTTGGAACTAAAAGGAAGACTTCTTCCAATCATATCAAACTGAAGTCTTCCCACGTAAGTCACTGAACACAGAGGAGAATTTCTGAGCCTCCCCACGTCCCTTGCGAGCACCTGAATTATAATTCAAGGTAGAACGCAGTTAGACGCCACTGCTGGTCATAACCAGCGGCTGCTTCCCAGGTTTTATACTAAAGTCAAGAATCTTTGTTGTTAACAAAGTTGAAGTTCTCGAATAACTAAAAAAATAAATATTTCACATGGAAAGAACTCAAGCCAATTTGGGGTGTTCTCTACTTTAAACCTTCTGCCAACTGCTATTGCTCTAAACCGAGTTCTCTAAGTGAGGTTTTAAATACACAAACTATATATAAGTGTAAATGTAAACACTGACATCAAACACTGGTGTACTTGCAGATGATAATTACCATTTACCTGGAAAAGAAACGAGGTTCTCCAAGGAAAGAGCGCCCTTCAGCTCTGCTAAAGCAACTCGCCACCAACAGCCCAAGGGCAGGGGGGCTGGAGCAAATCACCGGTTTAGCCTTTCATCCCTATAATGTGCTGAGGACCTATATATATAAAGGCTCTTCTGTCTACTTTGGACTGAAGCCTCCTGGTCTTTCCACCTCAAAACTCCAAGTGTCAGTGTGGCGAGTGTCCCACCCCAGCAGTTTCTGTGACTCTCTGGGACAATGAGGCCTCTGGCCTCACCCCTGCAAACGCTCTCCCCTACTCCTCCCGTTGATCAGAGGAACGGCCAGTGCCAGGACTGGATCTTCACCAAGCTAAAAAAAAACTTCTCCAAAATCAAAAGTCCTAGGAAATAACTGGGCCTGTTCACACATCACAGCGTGTTCTTTTGAAAGAATCTTGCTCTTTTGAAAAGAGACTCAAAGTAGCTTCTCAACTCACCAACAATTAAAGGAAAGTAAGTGGCACAGAAAATCTCTTAAAGCGAGCGTGGAGCTTGCCATTCACCAGTCCACGCACGGATTCAGTAACGCGGCACCGCGCCCTGAACGGCGTGCAGAGCTGACAATGCCACGGGTGGACGGAAGACGCGCAGGTCCCCGTCTTAGGGCCTGCTGTTCGGTTATATAGAAATAACTGTTTTAATGTTGCCAAGAAGTCAACAGACAATAATATCACTTCAAGTCCTTTTTGGAGGTAAGCTTGATATAAACCATTGAAAATGAAATTCACCAATCATGATATCATGGCGGGAAAAAATATGAATCTATGGAGAGTAAGAAAATAATTCAAACGAAGGCACTTTGGTCTTTCGTCCACGGCAAGCAAACCGTGCTTCGCTGCCCAGGAGGTCCCGCACAGCTGCGCGTGTTCCTTACTGCGCGTTTACGAAGAGAAGCAAACCGGCAGTGTGGATGCTTCCCAAGAAACAAATTGGGCCGTTTTCCCCAAATTATTATTCCTTTTTCCCCAAAGTCCTGCCCCATCTACTCTGCTTTAATAGCTTCATCTTTATGGAAGTAAAATATTTCAAATAAAATTGTGAGTCATCACAAAATCATAAATTACAAATGCAAACGTAGTTTTATCACATTACAAGAAGGTCTGTCATTTTAGAAGGCTATTTCATCAGAACCTCCGTCCAAATTTCAGTCCTGGGAGCACCCCATTCTCCAATCTTCCCGACACCACAGACGGGGCTCAGGTCCCCACTCTGCACCTCCTGCTTCGTGTGGTCATGCTCTCCTCATCTCTCTCACAGAGACAGACGATGCCTCTGTCTCGGTAATGCAACACGACTGGGAGAGGTGTGTGTAAAATGCTTACAGACAGGCTTTGCACATAATAAGGGCTTAATAAATAGCAACTGTTACAGTGTCCAAGTTTCAGTATAGAAGTCCATTAATATAATTCAGAAGAGGGGTATGAAACCAAAGATGAGTAAGGTTTTAAGAGAGCATCTAGCTTCTCTGAAAAAGCTTACGTCTCCTGGCCTGGCCAAACTATAGTCTGGGAGCTTCCGGGAAGAACTCAGCAAATGAGACCACCGAGCCAACGGCGGAGGTCTTTAAGGAATCACAGTGGACGAGAGAAGGAGCTGGCAAAAAGAAGTAAAGTCCCAGTTTTCAAAACGACTGAGAATGCAAGTTCTGCAAACTACTAGACCACAACGACATTCTGGAACAGACTATTAAAATCCGCGGTCGTTTTCAGAATGCTAGTGGGCCACCACTAAGGATGAACTAGTCCAGACAACACCGCTTCCTTCTTTCCTAGCAGACTACTAAGTGTAGGAAGTATGACAGATACGGCAGAGCAAGAAAAAGGCCTGTGACAGTAGGTATAAACCAGTATAATTGCACTTTGGACAAGGAGAAATGTAGATGGACAATACAAACTGGCTCATTAACTGTAAAATGACTGCCAAATGCTACTTTTAAATGAGTAAATATTCTTAATCCAGAAGGAAGTACCCAGTAACCAGCCCCAGGGTTTATGTAAATCCTATTCCGATGACCCCAGTTTACACGGATTAGGACACACAGTGACCTTTACAGCGTGTCAGTTCCCTAGAAGAAGGGACTTGTCAGCTGGTCCCCTGCTCCATTCCTGGCCCCTAGAACAAGACTTGGTATCCTGCGGAAGTTCATTAAATATTCATCAAATAATTAAATATATAAATAATACGACATTTGGAGGGTTCATAAAGACCCTGAATAACTTAATCCTAATCCAAAGTTCTTCACAAAATAGAATCACGGGCCAGTTTAAACCCCGGTCATCGGGCCCAGCGGGACGAGCCCAGACTTGGGGGTCAGGCAGCCCCTGCTTTTCATCCTGGTTCTGGCACCTGTGGAGGAGGGGAAGCGGGGCCGGGGGAACTGAGGCCAAGTTCCAACAGAAAATGGAAACGTAAGGTCTTCTACATAAGTCCAGTATTGATCAATACTTAGTGAGAGAAGAGGTGGCTGTTAGGTAGGGCGGTACACAACTGGTGAAAATATTAGTTCTTACTACAAAAATATAGTTTAGAAGATTCATACACGAGGTTCTGTCGAGGCCACATGTGACAGCAAAAGGGCGCACTGTTACTGGTGTCAGGACACCAGGTGCAGGCTGGGGGCTGCAGCCTGGGACTGACAATCCCACTGTTGCACACACCACAAGCCTAGATAAATTTAAGTTGACAAAAAGTTAGATGGGTCAGCAATTTGCTGTCGTTGCTTTAGAAATATATTAGCCCACTGAGTGTGTACTATTTGCCTGGCACTGTTCAAAGTCCTTTACATAAAATCAAGTCATTTAATACTCACGAAAATGTTCTGAAGTGCTATTGTCCTATGTACAGATGAAGAAACAGGCACAGAGCAGCCACATGGCTGCCCAAGGTTACCAGTCACTAAGGCTTACCCCAGCTGAACAGACAGACGCCACGGCCAGCGGCCCCTGGGCCTGTGTCTGCACCACCGCAGCGTACAGCTCAGGCTGCGGGGAGACGCACTGAGGCGCATTCTGCTAACCGGGAGAAGGGTCATCCTGCTTGCCTCTGTTTCGGTCGGAGTGCAGCTAGGGACACTGGATTGGAGGTCTGTATTTTTCCACACAAACTGGTTATGCTGGAGTGTGCTAAGGATGGCAAGGAGATGCGAGGCCGTGATACACGCAAAGGGCAGAAGGAAATGTTTAGCTTGGAGAAGTGAAGACGCGGTAGGGCATGAGATCGGCTCAACTGCGTGGATGGCCACGCAGAAGAAAAATCAGACACACTTTATTCAGCAGCCTTCGAACTTTTTTTTGAACCACTGTGATCTAATTGACACATGTAGTTCATTAAATAACTTAATTACACAATCAAGACAAAGGTTTTATGAAAACTTTACTATTTGTGATACACTCTGATATTTTCAATTCTACTCCCATTCCACTCTGCTTCTCCTTCGCTTTGCCTTCCCCTTTTCCTCCTCCTCCTCCTTCTTTTAACGCTGGTCGTATCCAACTAAAATTATTTCACGACCTTGTATCTCAACTTAAAATTTGAAAAATGCCGCTCTATTTGGCCACAAGGACAGAAACTAAAGAGCAGTGGGTGGATAGATGTTAAAGAAAACTGTATTTTAACTCATAGCCAGCCACTAAGTAACTGCCGGAGCTGTTCAAAGTTGTAATGGGCTGCTTCAGGACAAAGGAGGCTTTCCATCCCTGTAGGGCGTGTAGGTCTCCCATCGCACGCTGCGGACAGAGTGGGAGGGACTCGAGGATTCATTACATGGCTGAAGTAGAAGAACATTGTTTTTCCTTCCAATCCTGGAGTGTCATCATTCTAACCGAATTTTTGTAATAGAAATCATACCTTACCTTCGACAATGTCTATTTTCCAAAACATTTAGGTAGGTGCAAAGTGACCAAGATATAAGGAAAGAAGGAAGGTTGGAGGAAAGGAAGGAAAAGAGGACTGGAGGAAGGGGAAAGGGAAGACAAGAAGGGAAGGGTAGGAAAGGAGGAAAAAGGAGAAAGGAGGTACGAGGAAAGTGAAGGAAGGAGGTATGGAGAGAAGGAAAGAAAGAAGAGAACAAGAGAGAGGAAGGAAAATAAAAAAAATAGGTTGTGTTCCTAAGTAAATTAAAGAGCTTTGCCTTCAGAATGAAGTCTAAAACCCTGCTTTCCCAATCCCGACAAGAATGTAAATTGGGTTCATCCAGAGTACAAGATTCCTGAGTACCCTGCATGAGAACAAGAAGAAAAGGCATCTGAAAATCACTGCGGGCTCTGTAATTAGCTCTGATGGTTTTCCTTCAGATCATTCTGGATGATCAGATCATAACAGGTCAGCTGAGGCCCACTCAGGACCTGATGTGTAAAACAGCTTTCAACGGGGCTTGGTCAATCCTTTCTGACAGGTATACGCATTACAACAATCTTCAAAGGCGACTTCCGGAAGCCCCTCCTGATTTTGTTAGAAGATACTGCCAAGAAAAAGAAGAGAGAAAGTCAGAGGAGAAATCTAAATAAGGGTAAAATGATTGAAAGGACCCTGACGCGAGTCCCAAAAGACGCAACTGATTAAGATTAAAGGTGCTGCTGGGTTGCCGACCAGCCGTTCAACCCTCAATGACTGCCTCAACGTCTGCCGGCTCAGTACTAGCACCCGGTATTCTCTCGCCGCCGGAGATCTCGGTCAATGTTTAGAGCCACGTTCATAATCAAATGCCAGCACCACTGGCACGGGGCCGGGGGCTGCTGAGACTCACGTCTCAGTGATGATCTCGGCAGGGCTTTCTAAAAGGAGTAAGGAAGTCCAGACTAGGGTAAACGCCCCATCCAGTACCAGCGAGAGTTCTCTGAGTGCTTTCCACCAAACTCGGTGACCTTACAAGGTCTCAGAGTAAAAGAGTGGATGGAGGGGACCAGCCACAATCCAGCCACTGCTGGCGGTACTCGGTATACAGGGAGATGGCTATTCATGGATTAAGCAAATAAAATTAAGTCAAAGGGTATTTGTCAACTGTAAACTCCTTCTGACAAGTTTAGTAATTCAGTATTTATCCTCAATTAATACTATAGGTACATAGTTATCAACATGTAGTAGAAAATCTTTTGAATTTACATACTCAATAAGTTTAGTGTTGTTTTAAATGAAGTGGAAAGTTAGAAGCTCTTTGCTAAAACCATCTGGGCATCTTAGACATCTGAATCTTGACTTGGACCCATTCCCACATTGTTATAAACCGCACTACAAACTCTCAAATCAGGGATAGAGTCCTTTGTGGAAAGATGAATCCAGAAAATAAACTGAAACCAGACTTAAGTTTGGCAACTTAAGTTCAAAAGACAGAGACTTGGAAACAGAAGAAAAAGACTAGAAATTGACATAATTCAGGTAGGTTGGAATTCAAAGCATGCTGGGACTTTGGCAACACAGACCAGCTGGAGCAAGACGCAGCCAAGGCCAGGCCTGGCACGGCCCCGGGAAACGCACTCAAGCTCCGGAGGCCTGCGGGCCAGGTGCATCCTGCAAACCCGCTGCACCGCGTCCAAAGGCACAGCAAGCTCACGCTCGGTCCGGGCAGATGCTGGGAACAGGAGGATGAATTCAAGGGCAGGGCAGGGCAGGGCCATGAAGATACAGACTTATAGTCTCAGCAAGACCTCTACTTTTTCCAGCAATACTGGCATCTAAGTACACAGAAAAACATGGGATTCTTGGGTAAGTGTAACAAAGATTCTAAATGGACAGCTGATTCACAAGGCAGCAAGGGAAATTCTAAAACCTTCCGGGGAAGAACATAAACACAGATATACTCCCCTGACACGGACAGGCCGTGCAGAGAGCACGTGTTGGGACTGGTGAGCAGGAAGGGGCTGCTGTGGCCACGTGGGAGTCGGTGATGAGGCCTTGGGTTTGCTCAGTCTGAAGCGGAACAAGCCTCCCCCTGTCCCCCAGACAACAAATCGATGTTTCTCTCCCCCTTCCTCTCTCTCTCAAATCAATCAATAAAATTTTTTACAGCCAATACCTGAATTTTTAAAAAATGGACAAAGGACCTGAAAGGACATTTTTTTCCAAGATTTTTTAAAAAGGCCAATGGGTACATGAAAAGGTGTTTAGCATTACTAACCATCAGGGACATGCAAATCAAAACCACAGTGAGACATCACCTCACACCTGTTAAGATGGTTTTTACCAAAAACACAGATGATAAATGCTGGTAAGGATGTGGACAAGGGGAACCTTATACACTGCTGGCGGCAATGTTCTTTGGCACAGCCGCTATGGAAAACAGTTTCTCAGAAAATTAAAAACAAAACTACTGGGGGACCCCGCAACCCCAGCCGTCCGCACTCACCCCGAGGGGCTGCAATCAGGGTCTCGCAGAGGTGCCCACCTGCCCTCTCAAGTGCGGCACCGTGCACACCCGTCAGGACGTGGAAACACCTGAGCGTCCACAGACAGGTGAATGGATACAGGAAACAGGCTGTATACATTTCATGGAATACTATTCAGCCATAAAAAATACGGAAATCCTACCATCTGCAACAATATATGGATGAAACTGCAGGGCATTATGCTAAGTAAAATAAACCAGACAGAGAGAGACAAATGTTGCATGGTGTTATTTATATGTGAATAAAAAGGAAAAAAGCTGAGCGCATAGAAACAAAATGAAGCGCTGTTACCACAGGTCGGGGGCGGGGGGAGGGAAGATGCTGGCCCAAGGGTGCAGACTTGCAAGTGCCAGGGGCCTGACGAGCAGCCGCCACCGCGGTCGGTAGTATGGTGTCGTGTCCCACTGCTCAGAGTGGGTCTAAAGCATTCTCACCACACACAAAAAATGAGTTAACTACGCAAGGCGAGTAATGTGTTAAATAACTTGATCTGGTAATAATTCCACAATGTATATTATAAAACCATCACATACTTTAAATATACTTTAAATATATACAAATACATGTCAATTATTCCTCAACAAAGCTGTAAAAAAAACAAAAAAAAAACAAAAAGAATCAAATTGCCTTTATTGATATTCTTATGTCCCTTGCTCTAGAGGACATATTGGTGAAAATGTTGCCGGGTGGAGTATCTGAGATTTTCCTGCCTGTGGACTTTTGTGGTGTCGCTTTTTACTGTCAAGCAATGCTGTACTACCTTTGCCGTTCAGGAACCCAGAGCTGAGAAACTGACATTAGAGTGATCCGGGGCTGGAAACACACTCGCAGTGCCCGTAAAAGTCACAGGCAAATCGTCTCCAGAGCAGTGGTCTCACCCTTGACTTGGGAACTTTGAAAACACTAATGTCTCCCTCTCACACCTGGAGTATCTGAACTGATCTGGGGTCCCACCTGCCATCCTGATTTTTAAAAGGTCACTAGGAGATTCTAAGGTGCAGAAAAGATGGAGGACCTCAGTTCTAGAGAGACACGCCTTCAGCACCGGCCACTCAGTCCCCACGGAGTGTGGCTTCGAAAACAACACTTCGCAGCACCCAGAAGGATGGTCCGCAGGAGCCAGAGTAGGGGCGGTCACTGAAAGCAAAATTAAGCCTCCAAGAACGTGAGAGAGTACAATGACTTGTTATCTATACCACTTAATTAAATTTTTTTAAAAAAACAAAAATATGAAAATGGAGGGAAACACAGGCACAAAATAAAACTTCTAGAAAGGATAAAAGTATTCATTGATTTAAATGACTCTGTACGTGGGTTGAGGAGCAGATGGACCGACGGGCAGAGGAGGGTGGGGAGCGAGATGGCTGGCCCAGAGGGAACCCCTGGAAGGACACAGCCCTGAGAGACGAATGACAGGAGTGACGACAGACACAATCAGAGCCATAGGAAGGGCCACCGGGTAAAGGAGAAGGTTCAACACCCTCCTCATCGATGTTCCAACAGAGAGAATGGAGGAGGGGACCATTTCAAGAGATAATGGCTGCTTTCTACTCGGAGGTTTCCAGAGCTCGCCTTCCCCTCTAGGGCATCGAAGACCGTGACATTTTCTCTCAGCTTCCACATCTCCTGTCTGAACTGAGGGACAGACCTGAGCGCAGCTCAGCACCGAGGTGAGCGCCACCAGCGGGTTCATTCGAGAGAGGTCGGGACGAGCGGAGCTGACAGCAGTGACGAGCTGAACACCACATTTGTCGGAGAGTATGGCGACCTGGAAAACTTACTGGGGGCCAGCTGTGCCAACACAGAAACAGAAGTGCTCCAGAACCCCAGCCTCTGTTCACTCCGTTCCCGTCCGATGGCAAGCCTAAACGAAACGGGTGTTTCTAAATCGATTTGTTAAATGCCTCTTCTCGCTGACAATGCAAAGTGCTGGCAAGGTAGTGAGCAACGGGACTGCTTTTCAGCAACGGGACTACTTTTCCACGTGTTGCTAATGGAAACGTAAAACAACGAATAACTTTTGAAAAGAACGTGGCAGTGCTAGGGAGGAAGAAACGTCCCTCCACCTTCTTTCAGCTGGTGTAATAATTGAATCTGCATAAAACGGATTAGATTGGCAACAGAAAATAACCGAGTATAATTTCACACTCATGTACAGGAACCCCACATACAAGAGACCCGCACACATACGAAGTTCGGCGACGGAAAGGTGACATGAGGTCCGCACGGCATTTGGAGCTAACGGTGAGGTTAGAGGCAAGGATGGTCATTTGCAGGACGGTGAGAAGAGCAGGTGCTCGGTAATTAGATGTTGGTCCTGCCCCATGTATAGGTCATAAAGTTATCTCTGCTAACAGTTCTTACTGTGGGCAAGGCCCCTGATTTAAATTCTTTCACGGAGATGTAAAGGCTCCTTGTGAGCTCAAAGGGCCTCCATTGCCTTCGGCTGGAAATAGTTCACATGGCAAAGTGACACATCCTAGGGAGACCTGTCCTGAACCACTCGAAAGCTCCTGGAGGGTGAGATGCGATCACTGTGCAGACCAGCAATCCCAGCCTCAAGCACGTGTCGAAGGGCAGTAGAAACGCGTGTCCACACAGAGACGTGGGCGTGAACGTTCACAGCAGCTGCTCCGTAACAGTCCGAACTGAAATAGTACGAGCAGATGAGTAGATTCTGGCATATCTATATTCAGTGTTGAGCAGTATTTCTCAGTATTAAAAAGGAACAAACTACTGATGGGTTCAATCCCACGGCTGAGCCTCAGAAACACTATGCTGAGAAACAAGCGAAAAGGGCCAAAGTTTGTGCTTTATGATTCCATTTACGTGACACTTTGGAAAAAACACACATAATCTATGGTAACAGCAAAAAGATAGCACTGCCCTGAAGCCATGAGGGAGGGTGATTCATGGGGAAGGGCGGGGCGTGGGGGACTTGGGGGTTTATGGAAACGTTCTGTGCTATTATTGTAATGGTGGTAACGTGAGAACAGGCATTTGTCAAAACTCAAAACACTGCGCATTTAAAATGGGTGTGTTTTATTATATGGAAATTATACCTCAATAAAGTGGATTTTCAAAAAGTTTCTCCTCTTGCCAGGAGCATTTTCAGCTGTTCCCCCTACATACATATCATCTTATCACGGCACACTTTTCCTGCATTTTCTTTCCTGATTTTATCATTGTCTCACTTATCTTAAGACTAGGTCATAAATTTGAAATTCTCTTCTATTTGCTCAAAGCAGGATGTGAATGAGGGATTCTGGTATAAAAGAGGAAGAGATTTGGAGTACTCTGGGTTCAAATCCCAGCTCTACCCATGACTAGCTCTGTCATCTTGAGTGTTAAAACTCTCAGCCTCGGTTTCCTCATCTGTGAAATGGAAATCGTAGTAACACTCGCGTCTTTGGGATGTGAGGCGTGTCAAATTTGTGTCACAGAGTGGGCATCCAGTAAATGTTAATCGGTTCAGCAAATGATATTTCGGTAAATTCTTCCTCATTTGTGCTACAGGCTGGCTAGAGGAACTGAGATGGGATTCAGTGGACTCGGTTAAGCACTCACGGCCCAATAGTGACTGAAGCGGTTCAGAAGCACGTGACAGCGGTGTCCCTCAAGCTAAGTCTGCGAACCAGTGCCCACCGTCACCTGCCGCCACTGCGAGCAAGGTAAGCACAGAAATCGAGATGAGCATTTACAAATGTTTAGAGAAACTGGAGATGACCGTGTATGAGCTAGATCAGAAAATGGGCTTTAGGCTTAAGTCTTGTCCGGGGAAGGTTCTCAGAGCAGCTTGGGCCAGAACGCGAACCAACACACTGCTTCCTTCACTGAGAAAATCTTACTACGAAAAAAAAGTCAGCTGAACTAAACCAAGTGCTTCACAAACACAGATAACTTGTGCTGTTCATATTTATTGAAATGCAGTTATAAAATTTTACACACATGTATCTGTTTATATCTGTTGAACTAATTATTTTTACAATGGGCTCGTGTTTTCCATGCCTTTTTGTTCACTCTCTTCTATAGGGTCATTTTCATGAATTTTACAAAATTACTCGTGTTATGGTTTGGGAACTAAATTGGTCCTTCCCCACAGATAGTTTGAATCCTTTTTTAGGGCATCTATACCTCTTAGAATAAAGATGATGCCTCCACCCTACCCTTTCCCTCAGCTTCAGTTTCAGGAGTTCCCTTTGATTCTAAACATCTGGTTTTGTTTCCCTAGGACAAGGGGGAAAGCAACTTGGAGTTCTGCTAGTGGTTTTAGCAAACTAAGGGTCATGCACCAGCAAGGTTCCTCACTTTTAAGACTCTGCTGCCACCTTGTGGCCATTCGGCTTATGACCCCGAGCTAGAAAACTCACCCTCTGCTTTTTTTGTTTGTTTCCCGTTCCTCTCAACTGAAACACTTATCTTATTCCACCTTTCCCAGCTAATTCTTCAGTGAGCTCCATGAAACCTACCGAATTCTCTGCACTTTTTTTATTTCTTGGTTGCTCATTTTCAACAGTTTTGTTTAGGTGGTTTGTTACTGCTACGTGAATGTGGGCATTTTTACTCAATGTCCACCAAACTGCTACAAAAGCAATGAATTATACAATTAACTGGCCTCAGTCCATGCAAATAAAAGTAAAAACTTTTAGCAATTAAATATCAATTATTTTACTTTTTGCCATGCAAGGAGAAAGTCACCTTATATGCAACACACAAGCCATCCTGGATATATCCTAAACTGGATGTCAGAACATAGATTAGAAACAATTTTTGGTGTATCAAACTGAGTGAAGGTGCTTTACAAATATATCGGTGTAAGAGAGTCTGGCCTCTGGGAAGCTCCTTCACTATAACTGCATATTATCAGTCTTATATGAGCGATGTACATCACAACTCACCAAGATGAAGGTGAAGCATAGCAGGTTAGCAACGGAAGAGAGAAGGGGTTCACTTGGGAAGCTACGTGTTTCCTCAAAGCTTCTCCCTTCCTGTGAATGTCAACTGAGCAACTGGAATTGCGAGCAGAAGTCAGGATCAAGGTCCTTCGTTTCCTTGTGACTGAATTCAGTTTGAAAAGTCATTCTGTACAACCACATGGAGTTTGCAAAGCTGACCTTCCATCAAGCTTCCTACACCTAACAGATATAAAACACAGTGGCTTAAAACATTATAGCTCAAAAAGAAGGAAATTGGACCCTCATCTGACACCATGTACAAAAATCAATCAAAATGGATTAAAGGCTTCAGGAGAAAAGCTAAAACCATAAAACTACTAGGAGAAAACAGAGGGAAAAAAGCTTCTGGACTTTGGTCTTGCTAATGATTTTTTGGACATGACACCAAAAGCTCAGGCATCAAAACAAAAATAGGCAGGTGAGATTCATCAAACGAAAAAATGTCTGCACAGCAAAAGAAATTTAGTCCACACAGTGAACAGTCAACCTACAGAACAACAGGAAAAACTTGCAAACACCATATCTGCTAAGGGGTAACATCCAAACTATGTAAGGAACTCATACATCTCAGTAGCAAAAAAGGAATCTGATTTAAAAGGACAAAGAACTTGACGAAACGCTGCTCAAAGGAAGACATACACGTGGCCTGCAGGTATGTAACGAGGTGCTCAAACATCGCTCATCAAGAGGATGCAAACCGAAACCACCGAGAGCTGTCACCGACACCTGCAAGGCCGCCGTTATCAAAAAGAGGAAAGGTAACAAGTGTCGTCGAGGACATGCCAGGGGAACCCTGTGCACTGTTGGTGGGCTGTACTGGGCGTGGTGGCCCCCGCAACTATTTAAAGTAGGACTGCCGTAGGCCCCAGCAAGCCCACTGCCGGGTGGTTACCCAACAGAACTGCGATCGGGACCCCAAAGAGCTACCTGCACTGCATGCCCACTGCACCGTGACCCGCAACAGTGCGATGCGGCAACAACCAAGACGGCGCTCACAGATGAACGGATAAAGGAAAAGCGGTATAGACACACACAGTGGAATATTACTCGGCCTTAGAAAAGGAAATCTGCCACTTGCAACAACGTGGATGAACTTGGAGGACATGAAACTAAGCGAGAAAACCGGGAACAGACAAAGGCTGTGTGATCTCATCTACACACGGAGTTTGAAACGGTCCAACTCATGGAGCGGGACACTGGTTGCCAGGGGCCGGGAGGGGAATGGCAGTGATGCTGGTCCGGGGGTGTAAGTTCCAGTCTCGCAAAATGAGCGCCTGCTGCAGACCCAACACGGAGCAGGCGGCCACATCAACAGTACTTGAAATTTGCTGGAAGGTTAGAGCTTGAAATTTGCTGGAAGGTTAGAGCTTGAGTGTCTCACACACACACACCCTAAAAAGACAACACTATCAGGTGAGGGGTGTGTTAGTTAGATTGATGTTGTGATCACTTCACAATGTGTAAATATATCAAAAGGCCCGGTTGTACACCCTAAGTGCATACAATTTTTATTTGCCAGTTATACCTCCATAGAGCTATTTTTCTAACTGGTGGCTACTTGAAATTGCCTACCCCTAATATCACCCTAAAATGCAACTGGTAAAAATACTAGTGGACAGAGGCTTGTTCTCAAGGTAATATTTTTAAATGCAATATAATTTATTAAGGTTAAATAATAGGTGACCTTCGAGGATCAACTTTTGGTTTTATATTTGCAAGCTCATTGAACTGGGAGACACTATGGAACTGGGGGCAAGAGGCGGAGCAGTAAAGGCGTGGTCAGAGGCAAGTGCTGGGGAAGGGTTGGGTGCAGCAGAGGGAGCATGCGCCGGAGGGAGCTGCAGGGGAACAGAGCCCAGCAGTTAAGGGATGTGTCGATCCATGGACAGAGCACAGCGAAGCTAGAAGGAGCCGTGCAGGGGAGAAAGGACTGGTGCTGGTGTGGAGACGGGAAGTCCGAGGGTGAGAAACACATTAAGAGTTGGCGACACTGCTGCAGGAAGCCTTCTAGGTGCTTCCGTTTTATCTCTGATGGGTGATTCCTAGAGCAGTATATACGCGGAAGAACTTCTGGTGGTACCTGAGGGAAATCGGAGACAGTGATCACCACTCACTCCTTCCAGTGGCCCGAGGGAGAGAAAAGAGGGAATATCCGAGAGTGAGGCACGACTATCCCCACGCCCAGTGTCCTAGGACATGGTGTGGAGGGGAGCGGGGCAGGGGAAATGCACACGGACGAGTGGCTCTTCCTTCAGACACAGAGAAAGGGCCACGGCTGTGTCTTAAACTGGAGGGAACCACATACATATCAATAGCAAGAGTCTCCCAGGGAAATTGTTAGAGGAAACTGCTAGCACATAACCACCCAGGTGAGAGCAAAATAAAGAGCTCCCCTTCAGGCACAGTGGCCTGTTAGTAGCAAACACCTCCCTTTGGGGACATCGAGTCTGGGCTCCCCTTCCCGAGGCCTCCTGCTCACCAAAGGGCAAACCTCCCTGGGAGAGGCCAGGAACCTCCACAGGCCAGAGAACCAACAACTCTCGTCCACACACCAAGCCTGGAACCTATTCTACATCAGGACAAAGGTCCTGAGAAATGTGACCCCAGAACTTGATTCTTGAGGCCAGAGAGGGGTGAAAAACCCAGCATGTTCACTTAAACAGTCAGATATGACGCTTTCATCCAGACTGGAAAATGCATTCCTGTATATTTTCATCTTCGGAACAGGTGGTTTGCGATGCAAATGAAGCACTAAGTGTCAGAGCCGTTTCCTAGCAGTGGCTATTTTGCAAGCGTTACCATGGCACCAATTCAACAGTGTTCTCAGGAGCGGCCACACCTCAGCAAGGTCCTTCTAACTCGGGGCAGCAAAGTTCAAGCGAACTGATGGGCACCAACCGTGCAGAAGTCCTGCACGGACCACAGGAGGTGACTCTGTCCAGTACAGCTGCCATCTGACGCTACTGGAAACGGGGAACTCAGAGAGGGAGAGAAAGAAAACGGACCGTCTCCGAGGACACCTGCAGCGTGAGCCAAGCCTGGAGACAAGATGACGGTAATGGTAACTGCTAACGTTTGTTTTTAGCTGCGAACAGATTGTGCGCAGATTGGGAAGGGCTAACTCCACTCTCCGGTTACTCCAGTGCCCACTGTGCTTAGCACTTACTAAACCGTCGCCGGGTGACAATAAGGCAGCCTGCTCGCCCAGGGCAGCAGCCCAGGGCGGCTCCCAGCCGGAGGAGGAGGGGGCTGGGTCACGCAGGTCTCCACTTCTCACCGCCAGCACATCCGCTCTTTGAGGGCAAGACGCATTCCCCAGCACAGACAAAGCAGAAGGAAGGGGACTAGGTGACAGGGACGCAGGAGTCTGGGCCAACCCCGCCCTGGGCTAGCCAGGCCGTGTCTGCCTGATTAGAGGGCGATGAAAGGACAGACGCCACACGTTAGCAGCACAGGACGGTCCCGATCAATGGCTAACTGACGGGTGAACCACAAAGGCTGTCAGAGTTTCCAGGGGCAGTAGCTCTTCCCTGTGTCCCCTTCCGATGGGGGAGATCAAACAACAAGCCACAGGGAGAGCCACAGCTGGTCGGCACTGCACAGCCGTCGGCAGCATGAGACCCCAGAGCTCCCTCCATTATGGATGAAGGCCAAGAGCCCTCAGATCCTCCTTAAAGACAACAATCATGCACCATCCGTGGCTAAAACAGCCATAGGAGAGGAAGAAGGCAAAGGAAGGAGTGCGTGGGGGAGCGGTTGGGAGTTTCCGTTCCTCCTTTATCTCGAAAGGAGCAAAGAGCTCCGCTTCCCGGGCAAACCTGGGACCACTGCGTCGTGTTAACTCCACCAGGCCTCTCGGTCCTGCTTCCGTAACATTGTGGCCAAACCAATCTGTGAATTTTCTGTGGGTGAACTGAAACTGTAATTGGAGCAAAAACCTGGATACCAGGGGT
Organism: Trachops cirrhosus; assembly: GCA_028533065.1. Lineage (NCBI taxonomy): Eukaryota > Metazoa > Chordata > Mammalia > Chiroptera > Phyllostomidae > Trachops > Trachops cirrhosus. The sequence goes on from CM052551.1 coordinate 34,530,031, forward strand.
CCCACCCAAAGGTGGGCCGCCGCCAGGGCAGGGCAGTCAGAAGAGAGGGAGCCTCTGGGCCGGGTTTCAGGGAGGCTGGTGTTCGGACAGACCCAGTGCCGTGAAGACTGAGCGAGCAGCAGGGGCTGGGAGAAACCCAGGCTCCGGACGAAGCAGGAGAAGGTGTCAGGCCCCGGGTTCTCGGCCCATGGCCGCGGGTTACGCAGAAAGAGCCCAGGGCCCCAGGAAACGCTGTGTGAGGTCTAGGACGCCTCAGGGCAGGAGTTCACTGGCCCCAGGAAAATAGGGCGCTTAGGAGGGGACTGGGGCCAACGCCCCTCCTCTGGACTCCGTTGGCAGGACAGGTCAGGAGAAGTCCGGAATGTGATGGGCATGTGATGCCCAGCGCACTGCAGAGATATTAGCCGTCACGACAATGGTGCCGCAAACAAAGTCACATTCCATCTACAGCTGGACTGAGGTCCTGAAATGCTTTCTGTCCGGGGCAGGGTGACGTGAGCAACCGTGCGGGTTTCTGCCTGGAGATCAAACACAGCGGCAGCTGAGGTGGCCCGGGCTGAGGCGGACAGAGGCTGATCAGAGCGCTCCCCTACGAGAGGCTGCTCCAAACACCTCCGACATTACAGACGAGATTCTGAAGAGTGAAAAATGCCCTTTGCTGCCATGCTCACTTCATCTCTTTCAGATTTTCTGCTTTATCTGCTTTGTCACCTGGACAACATGTTAAATGTAAAAAATGAAATCATGAGTATTAGAAGAAAATATGGAGAATACTTAACTCCCCTTTGAGGGGAAGTCCTTTCTCAAGGCATTAGTGAAAAAAATAAATCATAAGGATAAATATCAGATGACATAAAAATGAAAAATTTAGTGCAATTACTGTGCCACCAGCACCACGAAAAGAGCTGTAACCCAGGTAAAATATGTGCGATAAATGTGACAGCCAGTATTCCTGACACAGGAGAAGGCTTGTAAATCAGTGAGGAGACCCTCAAACAAGAAAAAGGTGAGGGGTCAGGTACACGTCAGGAAAGAATAAGAACTACAGGCCAATAAGCATGCGGAAAGGTGTTCGGCCTCACGAGGAACTGAAACGGTACCGATTAGACCCACAGAGAGATGCTCAAATTCTCAAGTTGGCCAAGGGGGCTGTGAACTGCCATGGGAGAGGGTGAGAGGGTGAGACAGAGCCAGTCCACCTTCCTAGGGAGCGGTGTGAGAACGTGTGACCCAATAATGGGACTTCCAGTGGTCCACGTGAAAGAAGAGGATCAGAGATGTGGACGATTTCTTTAAAGAAACGTTCATGCAAGCGGTATTTGTAATAACAAGACACAAGAACCTGAGCGCTATCGTTAGGCAATAAAACACTAATTAGCCTTTAATGTTGTAAATTATTAATAGTGAACCTTTTAATATTAAAGAATTTCAATGCCATGGAAAAAATGCTCACAACATACTCCTAAGTGAAGAAGCGCAGTATAAAACACGACTTTACTTACGTTGCGCGTAACAGACACACAGCGAAAACACCGCAGGGAACAGGCCTGTTCCTGGCAACGGAAGTGAGAACTGGTGCAAATGGGCATGGGTTTTCTTTTTCCTTTATGTGTATCATTAAAAATTCTTCAGGAAACATGTGCTACTTGTATAATAAAAAGTATTAGAAAATATTTTTAGACTATATGATAATGCCCTAGAGGTTGTTGCTTGGGAACAATGATGACCGAAGGAATATGTTTAAAAGAAAAAAAACTACTTAGAGATCTCAACTCTCTGGTTTTTAACATCCCAGAGACTATCTGAAATATCCTGAAGAACCGGATTTGCTTTCAGAAGGGTAAAGTTTCCAAAACGCTCTCACGAGACCCACCCGGTGGGAATCAAGCTCTCAGATGGGGGTGGGTAAGTATCCACGACACAAAGAATACTCACCTGGCACTCTGGTTTATTGTACTTTTTCCATTACCATTTACGCCCCTTGCACCCTCTCCCACCTCCATCCCCACCCCACCCGACATCACCATGAACCCACTGCTGCCTCAGAATCTACGACGACGGGGGAAGGCGTACTGTGCCTTTCTGCTGTCTCCTCCCTAGGAGTCTCAGCAAAGATGAATCCGAGCGCTCTAAGCAATGGATATATATCATTATCTTTCAGAGTCAAAGATGTTACCATGGTTATTATGATACCTGCTTTAAATAAAAATATGACTCAGGAAAGGAATGCACTGTCTTCAGTTTCTCCTGCACTGGTTTTATAGACAATTTCTCTTCCTTGTTTAGGATTGCAGCTAGAAGACAACAGAACTAGCCATGGAGCCATTATCTGAGGAATACCTAGCAAATCGTGGGACAATAGTGAAACCTTATTACTGGCTAAGCTTCTCTCTAGATTGCTCCAATTGTCCTTACCATATTCGGACGGGGGAAGAAGCGTGAGTTTCCTACACGGAGTTCTATCAGATTTTTGGATTCCCTTACGGGCCGACACATCCTCAGACGAAGCACCTCGTGTTCTATGAGCTGAAAACTGCCAGTGGCAGCCTGGTGCAAAAGGGGCACGCTAGCAGTTGCACCGCGAACGACACTCACCCGGAGTCGATGCTGTTTGAGACCAACGGGTACTTGGACGCGGCCGTCTGCAGCAACGAGGGCATCAGGCACGTCGTTCTGTATTCCAGCAGCTCCCCGTGCAATGAGGCCGACCACTGCTGTGTCAGCAAAATGTACGCCTTCCTGGTCACACATCCGCACGTCACTCTGAGTGTTTACTTCTCTCGGCTCTACCACACCGGCCCTGATTTTCCGGCCTCGGCGTGGAACCGTGAAGCTCTCCGGAGCCTGGCTAGTCTGTGGCCGAAGGTCACTCTGAGCCCGATAAGTGGTGGGATCTGGCATTTTCTCCTCGGCAACTTTGTGAGCCGTGTTTTCGGATCCACTGTCTTCCAGCCCATTCTAACGGGGAGAGCGCTGGCTGACAGGCACAATGCGTGTGAAATCAATGCCATAACGGGAGTGAAACCTTATTTCACTGATGTTCTTTCCCAGACAAGAGAGACCGCTCAGGCGGCTGCAGAGAGCTACGCCTTCCACGGGGTCTTTCCCGGACAGTCTCTTCAAATGACAAGTGCACAGCCACAGCCCAGCCTGACACCAGACCTCAGGGTCCCCGTCGTCTTTGTGCTGGTGCCTCTCAGAGACCTACCACCAATCCACGCCGGTCACAACCCATACAAGCCCAGGAACGTCGTCAGGCACTTAAACATGCCCCGAATGCCATCTCAGGAAGCCAAGGACCTCAGAAGGTCCGCCACGGCAATGCCAGTGGAGACCGTGGAAATCACAGAACAGTCTGTAAGTAACGAGGCAGATGGAAGGAAGAAGAAAAGCAAAGCGAAAAAATAATGTTGGCATTCCTACAACATAAGACCAAACAAACTACCAGGGGACTTACACGGTAGCCAACAAAAATCTGGAAACTTTCTCTCTTAGGTGTGAGCCAAGATGGCGATGAACTGATACCCCAAAGGCAAAACCTGAATGATTTACCATCTTAACGATGACGAAGCTACACTATTTTAGACATAATCCAAAACGTTTCCACAAGCAACTTACTATCTTTCCTTTGTTTTGAAAGTGGCAGATCAAAGGAAGCCATCAGTACCTTGCCAATATTTTGGTGTGAAAAAGAAAATGTCATCATTCTGGTCTACTCATGTCATCTTTCCATCAAAAAAGCTGGTGGCCTAAATGGCTTCCTAAATTGGTTTCAGCATAAAAATTTACCGTAAAATTGGAAAACAGCCCAAAGTTGCTGGCATTAAGTGCTGTTTGCAAAAGCAAGTCAGTGATTTTCCATTAATTGTTCATTGTGGACAGAAGATTTTAGGCAGCCCATTTTTTCTAAAGTGGTTTGAAATAGCTTTGAGTGGGGAAAAAGCTCTTCTGCTAATTGAGCAGATATAGCTACGAAAATGGATGTCTGAAATGCAGCCACCTGCTCGGTGTGATCCGTCCCAGCCCAGGCCTCTCCCGCCTGAGCAGATGGCAGAGGCAGCGGGCACGTGAGACTCTCCGGACGCTCCCTCCATCTCGCCCCGGACAGACCCAAGCCACTCTCGCTGGCTCTCAAGTCTCCTCTACCTTCCTGTGGCCCTGTCTCATCAGCAAGACTGTGAGTTCCTGTGGGTCCGGTACTGTCTCCTTCCTTTAGTTTCCCTTTAGGATCTAGCACAATATCCAGGCAAAATATGGGTAGCAAGGCTGTGAATCTACATCTCAAAACTACCAGCCACTGCTCCCCACCGTTCTTCTCCATTCCAGCCAAGTGGCCACGTAGCTATCCTGACTTGGACACATTTTTGTGTGGTTGTTAGCACCCACTCTTCCTTCTTCTGAGATAGCTCCCCAGTGCATACTGGTAATTTGTTTGACTTCCTTTTTTCTGAGCACTTTTTTTCACCAAGGCATATCTATACCTTCTCTTAAAGTCTTCTCAAAACGCACTTCTTAGAAAGTACTCTTTGACTAACCCTCTGAGCATGTATATTGCACCACTTTGTTCGTGTTTAATTTATTCACACTTGCTGCCTCACTTTCTTCTTAAAAAAAAATGTTCAAAATGGAAATTTCTGTTGTGATTAAAAATCAGTAAAAATTTTAAAAGAAATTTCTATTGTTAACCTGAGACTTTTATAAAATTATTGGAATTGTATTTTGGGTATACAGTAATTATTATTTAAAGAGGTACTTGTGAAGTTTATTAAATCATAAAAATCACATCTACGATTTGGGTATGCAATTTAAAAAGAACCCAACGTGACCAATTCAGCATCTTTGATCACTGTAAGAGCAGATCCAGGTGGGTGACCTGGATAATGGTGTCAGCACGTCTAGGAAGCCTGGGAGCCAGCTCTAAAGCTTCTTGCCACATTGGCTGGTGATACCCCAGCAGGAAGGACCTACCCACCTTGTGAGCTCCTAAAAAAAAAAAGTAGATGCAATTAGTTGCCATGAAACCTATCTCCAAAGTGGTCAAGAAGACCACAAAATCAATCTGGCTACAAAGGATCCAGATCAGACACAGTCTGAAATTTGCGATGAATTTGTATTTCAAACGTGACCCTGGATACCAATGGTATATAACACAGGGAGAGGTGTTGCCAGAACTATAGAAAAGTGCTTTGGGCAGTTAAATTTTTGTACTGGGTAGTTAACACTGAGGCTAGGAAGAAGAGTGTTACTGACAGGTCATGACCCCAGGCCAATACAGTCAAGGCTTAGACAACAGACTGTAAAAGAGCTGAAAGGCAGATAGCCCTAGGTAAGGACCACTACCTTATCTAGCAAGGCAAGGGGCATGAGCAAGATCATCTTGAAGGTCCCTTTGAGCTCTGTCTGCTTGAATCAGCACTCAGAGTGGTAGTTCCAGGGACTGAGCTCGGACAGTCAACGACAGGGCCTTTGACTCACCTCACATGGGTTCTTGGTTGAGTCAGGCTGGGCCAAGGATTTAGGGAAGAGCAGAAGTTGGAATGCTCCACCTCTCTTCAGCAAACTGGAAATGGTGATCTCGAAGAATTATCGCTGTTGCCATACATATGGAAATTCCAGGAAAGAAAATATAAGCCAGTAAATGAAAGCAGCTAGCGGGTACGGTGATATAAAAAAGGCAGGGAGGTATATCCCAAGAAACTGATGAGGGTGGGGGATGGGAGCATTACCTTGGTTGGTCTACCATGGTCCAGGGTTAGACTCTCAGCTTTGTAAGTTCAACTACTGCTTAGTCAATACAGAGAGAGCGGGCTTATTAATCAGGAGCAGACCCGGGTTAACAAAGCTCCCAAGACTGATGTGTAAAAGCAGAAAGCTAACGCACTGCCTTCCAGTGAGACTTACAACTGGATGTGCAACCAGACAGTCAAGTTGTCCGGCCGACCAGCTCTGCCATGTGGATAAACTACATGGGAAGCCACATTAGAGCAGAAGTGTCCTTTGTGCGTGAGAGGAGCTCATTACATGATTCAGGTGTTTAGTGCTAGCAGACTCTGCTTACCCAGGATGGACATCTGCCACTTGAAATTAAATGGTGTGATATACACAAGGGCACCTGTCCCCTGGACAGGGTTTAGGAGGCCCAAGGATGTTTCATCAAGCGACACTTCAATTCTGCTGGCCTCTCTCTTTAAACTGTTGTCACAGTTTTTTGATTCTTTTTTGATTCGTAGTTTTATGACTCTTTTTTGATTCATATTACATACAAACCAAAATGTTTAACTCACAAGATGAGATGTTATTCATCTTACTTCCAAGTAAGGAAAGCTACATGGTACCCTATACTAATTAGAAGTAATATTACTACCTAACATTTACTGAGAGCTACATGCCAAGTACTTTTCTAAGTACTTGTATTAGAAAAGTACTTGTATTTCTAAGTACTTGTATTTCTAAGTACATGTATTAACTCATTTAATCCTCCCAATCATCCTATTCGGTAAGTATTCCAAATATGAACCTTGATATCAGTGGTATATTAGAAAGAGAGAAGCGTTGCCAGAACTATAGGAAAGAAAAGCATCTGATGAGTTAAATTTTGCACTGGTTGGTTCCGACTGGGGCTAGAACGAAGAATGCAGGCAGGTCATGAGTCCAGGTCAATACCGTCACTCCTTAAATGAGAGACTGTTAAGAAAGCATAAAGATGCATGGTCCTGGGCAAGCAGTCTCTATTTACTCCTCTGAAAAACAAGGGACGTGAGCAGATCGTCTTTAAGGTTCCTTTCAGCTCTATTTGCATGCATCCGAGCAGGAATTCCATGGAGTGATTAAAGCACTAACTTCAGAATCTGACAGTCCTAATTCCGTATCAGTCTGCTACTTGCCAGCTGAGTATCATTGGCTGAGGGGCCTAATCTCTCTGAGCCTTAATTTTCTCATCTATGAAATGGGAACACTAATTCCTAAGCCGTAGAGCTACTCCAAGGATTAAATGATGTAAGTATACTAAAGAGCTTGTTAACCAAGTGTCTAACAAACAATAAACACTCATCAAGTGGTTGCTATTATTAAAAAAATTAATAGGATGATAGATAGTAGAAAAGGATAGGAATTGTGAAATCTTTAAAATTCTATCAAAACTATAAGTCTGAGATGACTATTTTCTGTAAGAAGTAAAAGTATGTTTCTAGAATTTGCGACAATCAGGTTAGGAGGAGAAAAAAGTGTTGATTTTAATATTTTGCTTAATAGTCGATAGTAGCCATGAAAAAAGCCATATGTCCATGGTCTTGGGAGAAATTAGAATAACTGTAAGAGTATATATTTTTTGCAACTTCTTGCCAATAAATTGACAATCTAGTTGAAATGCATAATTTCCTAGGAAAATATAAATTCTAAAATTGATTCAAAAAGAGAAAGAAGACCAACAAATCAATAACTACGAAAGATAAGTAGGCTCAAAGATCTACCTTTAAAAATATTAGCAAGCCTAGATATTGTGTAAGCACAGTCTATAATTTTCAAAGAAAAAATACCATGGTAACTTTGTATTATTCAAAATATTCCAGAGCATAGAGGGGAAAAAAGTGGAAATCTTCTCAATTCATCTTACAAAGCTAGACTAACAATAATAGCAAAACCAGATAAAGACAGCACAAAGAAATAAAACTATGAACCAATCTGACTTATAGATTCTGAAATCATATAAACAAAATAAACACTAATCAAATCTAGTAAGCAATTAAAATAGTGACCAAATAGAGTTTATTCTAGCAATGTGAGAATGGTTCAGTGCAGAAAAATATATAAATATAATTCATTACATTCATAAAGAATCAAAAACTACATGATTTTTATCATTAGTTCCCTGCAAAAAGCATTTGATAATTTCAGCCATCGTGCCTAAAAATCATAAAGCAAGAGAAAATATAAACTGGTCAAATACCAAAGATATTTCCATTAAAATAGAAACAAAGAAGAGAAGCATACTATCACCCAATTTTTAACAGTGTTTTGAGAGCCTAGCTAATGCAACAAGATAAGAAAACTAAATGTGATATTAATATTAGAGAAGATGTAAATTATCATCTCAAAAATTATGTTTGTATACTCTGACAAGAAATGTAATCTTAAAACAACTGTTAGCATTAATAATAGACCCCAGTAATGTAAAAGAATATGGACTAAATGCATGTTTAAATTCATAGCTTCTGTTTATATTATCATAAGCAGGTTAAAAATTATAGAAATATAGTCCCATTCACAAAAATGTTTAACACACAAGGTTTATTCTTTCATTTAGCACTAAAATTTTTTCCCGAGACAAGAGTACAAATTTAAATTTTTAGTCTTTGAAGTACTAATACATAAAGAAATAAAGGTCTTATTGTAAAATAGTTGATCCTGTTACTCTACTTCAATGTGTGATCATAAAATTATGTAAGGCTAAAATTAATCACAAAGAAAAGCCCAAGTTTTGAAGGTGGTGGTTTCAACACAGAAGCAATTCATTTGGATATTAAGTAAAAACATTTTACCATAATACAGTCTGTGGGTAACAAGCTAACAAATCTTTTTCTATTGTAGTAATTACATTTCTAGAGAACAATGAAATTAAATCATCATGACCAGAACTGAAACTTATTTTATATTTATAACACATAATACTGAGTTCACTGCCATTTCAAAAAATAATCCTGCCCCATTGCAAGTTGACTCAAGGTCTTGGTTTGTTAAGTATTCAGTGGCAAGTCGGGGGAATAGAAGTAGAAGTACTGGAAGTAGAGTACTTGGTTTAAAATATAGGAAAGGAAAAACCTATTATATGATAGGAAAAACCTATAAAAGGCTTTATCAAAACCTTTTCTCACTAAAAGATCCCTTGCTCTTTGCATTACCATGGAAGAGAAGCTACCCTATCATGCAGCATTAACCTCGAGAAAGCTCAGATTCAGTCGTACTTTAGTAGTGAATCAAATCCGGTTATTTGCACAATGAATAAAAAGTCTTAAAACCTCATGGGTCCTTTATTTCAGGGTTAAGCATTTCTTTGGAAAACTAAAACAGGGAGAATAATATTACCTCAAATGAATGAAGGACCATGATTAACATTAGCGATTTGTAATTTGCAAGAGAGTGGAATAATGCATATTTTCTAATTGAAAGATAATTAAGAACAGGTCTCTTCACGCACAGAAATGTTTTATCGAATTTATTGGAGTGACACTGGTTAATAGGATCATATAGGTGTCGAGCACATGCTTCTATGGTGCTAGGTCTGTGTGTTGCACTGTGCGCCCAGCACCTACAACCAAACCCCCTTCCCTAACACTTTAGAGAAGTAATGAATGAGTTCATCAAAACATATGCAGTCTCTACACGAGTCCAAAATTATTTGGTCAGGTTATTAACTCATTAAATAGAAATGTTGAATTACCTACTATGTACAAGGTACTTATGGTAAGACGATAAAAAATAGCGCATTGGAAAAGCATGTTTTGGGCATTATCACACCTCAAACGTAACGTGCATTATGTGTCTGAGAATTAATTCATTGTATGTAACACACTGAACATACAGAGCAAAATTCTGAGCAGTCAAAAGCAATTATACCCCTGAGCAGCTCAATTTTCTTAAATTTCCCTCACTATTCCCTTAAGTTGATTTCTACTCAGGGATTCTTTCTCAGTTCTGAAACGAGACAATAAAGGAATTTCCTCAGTAAGACCTAATACAAAAGAACAGAAATGTAAGAGCAGGGATGTATTAGCTCTTGAATCCTTGTTTCCATTTGCTCTCAATAGTGCTTCTAATGTTCAACTTTCTCTTCAAAAAAACCTCTTGATTTAGAAGAACAAAATGTACAATCCTCTATAGCATCCATACAAGTATATTGTTTAGTTCTTACTAAAGTTAGCAAAAAATTGAAACTGAAAAAAATATTTAAAAATCTTTAGTCTAAGTTATATAATGCCATTCGCCATAGTAATGATCTAATACTTGGGTATAAGAGTTTTTAAAATAATGACTACCAACAGGTAGAAAATTTTCCTTTGCTGCCTTAAAACAGCCCTTGGAGATGTTTTTACCAGCATTTTTATTCATAACAAACGTTAATTTAAAGAAATGTCACTTCATCACCTAAATGATATACCTTTTAGAAGGGTAATTTAATTGGGAAAAGAAAAATGCCATATTGCTTCTTCCTCCCAAGAAAAAAAGGTGCATCCTGAAGGTTCTCTCTCACTGTCTCTCTGTCTCTCTCTGTTTGTCTCTCATCTCTGTCTCTCTTCATATACATATATATACACACATACACACATATATACGTATATATATGTCCTACAAATACTTGATTTTGAGATCTTTTTTCCCTCTTTTTACTGGTTCATTATTCTCAATATGTTTCTCAAACTGTCATGCCTTTCCCATTGTATTCATTCACCAAGGAATAATTGAGTACCTGAATGTATTGAGTACCTTCCAGAACCAAAAGGAAGATACAAAAGAAATACAAGACAGCCTCGCACTCCAGAATCTTCCCTTCTCTTCCAGGGGACAAGGTAAAACACAACACAGCACGAAGTAATTTATAGGATTAGTAGAGGTAGCATGCATTGCACATTTATGGCGAATTCTAGAGCTTCAAAACACTTCCTTGTCTCTAACGCTCAAAACAATCTTGTTAAGCAAACATTATTAACCCCACTTTAGCAGTGAGGAACCTGAGACCCAGAATCTGAAGTGGCATGCCTCTTCATGCCACTCAAATAGATTGAGTGGAAGAGTCAAAACTCAAGCCGGGATTTACTGATTATAAGCCCAGTGCCGTTTTCAATAACAGCACAGGAAACCAAGAATTGGAGTACTTGACAGGGCAACCGCCGGCCTTCTGCAAGAGGTGGAATTAAACCAGACCTCATAGGATGTGAGGAAAACATAAAGCCACCTGAGTGTCCAGCCAAATGGACACTGAGTGTCCAAGTTCATTTTATTCTGAAAATATTTACACTTCAGTGTTATACTCACAGCACAACGACCATTTCTTCTGTTATAGTGCCTTTCCTTCTTCACTAAGAGCTATGCTCTCAGAAATGGGGATATCAAATAAAATAAAAAGCTGACCTGGAGGGATCACATAAATCTTAAATCACAAATATCAATCTTAAGGGTCTGGCGCCCACCAATTCTCACACATTTTGCTTCCTCTCAGCAGCGGAGAATGCAACTCGCCCCTACTGTAGGTTCTCTGGTACGCTTGCCCCAAATAACCACTTGTTTAAAATGTCAGCCATGACCCTACCCCAAATCCCACAGGTTCACCCTAGCTTTGCCCTCCGACCCAGCCCCTGCCCAGACACCTCCCCCTCCCTCCCGATGGAAGTGATACCTAGTTCGGGCTCTGCAGGTGCAGTCGCGATGCTGTCACACAGCACTGACAGATACGATGCGACCTTTCGATTCTGTCCTTGGGGATCTCCCGCTGGCCGCGCTGCGTCGTTCCAACCCCTGGAAAGGGGCTCCCGGCTCGGGCACGCAGCCACGAGCAGAACGCCGTCCGAAGCAATGTCTCCGACCAGTGGAACGGTGCTGGGCGCCCGGCAGTGCATCACTCCGCCCCATACTCCTGCCAACTGCAGGGGACTTGGTCCGACAACCAGTTCATCCCACCTCACACGCAAGTCCGGCCCAGCCGGACCTTACGCAGCAGCCGGATGACAGGTCGTTGGCAGCGTCAGTGAAAGCAAAATCCAAGGCCAACCGCCTCCAGTGTCCATCGCAGCCAACCTAAGACCCCGGAGACTGGACCGCAGAGAAGCGTTTCTATGGAAACCCCCAGGGGTCACGTGGCTGAGCCGGGCGACCAATTGCCTTTTACCACTGCCCGCGACAACGCTTTTTGCCCTCCTCTGCCCCGCCCCCGCCTCCTCCGCCCCGCCCCGCCCCGCCCCTTTCCTGCAGAGAGTCCGCGCCTGCGCACTGCGTCCAGCGCGCTCCCTACCTCGCGCGCGCTCCCCCGGGAGTGCAAGGGCGGCGTGGGAGGCTTGAACACTGCAAGAACCTCAGGAGGAAGGACTGTGGCCAGCGCGCAGGCCCAGAACCGCCCGAGCCGGGGCTGCCGGCGACGCCCCAGAGCGGAAGAGGGAAGTGAAGGCACCAAGCTTCGGGTTCCTGCCGGGCTGTGCTCGCTGAGCGAGAGGCAGCACCAAAAGGAGGCCTTTGCCACCGCTCTGGATCGGGGATGTCGAAGAACACGGTGTCGTCGGCCCGGTTCCGGAAGGTGGACGTGGATGAGTACGATGAGAACAAGTTCGTGGACGAGGAAGATGGGGGCGACGGGCAGGCCGGGCCCGATGAGGGCGAGGTGGACTCCTGCCTGCGGCAATATCCTTGCATTGCCCTGTGTCCCACCCCGCCAGACACGGGCCTTCCCCCGGGACCCAGTGCATGCAGCGTATGAGGGGGCGGGCCCCTCCCGGGGGACCAGCGAGGAGGTGCCCGCGGGGGCCGGCGGCCTCAACCTGTGTCTTTGGGGTCCCCCATTCCGAGGTGACAGGGCTCTCTGATTCTCACTGGGGCGCCCCGAGACCCCGGGGGCCCACCCTTGGGTACCAGCTCTGCCAGCGCACCTTCCACGCCCCATGATTCCTCAGGTTGTGCCTGGAGCTCTGCCTCCGGGACACCGGCTCTGCCGGCCGCGCCCTGGCGGCTCTGGGAAGGCACCTGGGCTGATCAGGACTGATCGGGGCGCTGAAGTTTTCCTCCCGGAATGCTGTTTACTGGGGTCACATCAGTTCTAGGAATTTCTGTCGGGCAGGAATGGGCATCTTTCTTTAGTGATTGTGTGTTCGTTGAGATGGTTTTGTTTTGGTAGCCTCAGGACAGTTTATTCTTTGCCAGGAGAGATGGGGCGGTTTGCTGAATGAGGCTCTGTCTTTTCAGCCTGGGGGCTTTTTTTTTTTAAAAAAAAGGTGTTTGACTAGATACCGGCTGCACAGAGTTTGTTAACCAGGGGAAGGGCGTGAGTACAAAACTGCCCAAACTCCGCGAAAGCTTAGAGGCTTTACCTGCTGAGCAAAGGAGGATAGAAAGAAGACAATGCATGTGGAGAGTTTCTGGAAATGATTAATTAAACCCTAAAGAATAAAATAGAAAAAGATTAGCCGTTTGTACAAAGCAGAACCATTTTTATAAGTCTGAAATCATTACCATTTTAGTTAAAATGTGGCTGCCAGTTCCTGGGTTTTGTTTTTGCATACTTGAATATTCATAACTGAACATTTGCATCAGATCTTTTTTAGAAAAATGTAAATGTTGCAATAAGCAAAGCTGTAGTTTTAGATTCTCAATTACTGACTCCACTCATTTCTAATTATTCTTGAGTGTGTTCATAAGGAAGTCTTTGTAGACTCTCCTCGTCAATGTCCTATTAAATTATAATGGGGAAATAGATGAGTGACAATATTTGGTAGGAGCTATATTTGGTCTTAAAGGCACCTAAAATACACCCTTAAACATTTATCAACATACAGATGTTTCTTTGATTTCCACAACTTTCAGTCTGCTGTTGCTATTTTGAATTATTCAAATACTTAAATGTTTGGGATCTTAAAAATGAGCCAGGGTACAAAAGGCCTGCTTCTCTATAAGGTTATTAAACCCTGAAAATGACAGCTTACCACCAACCGTAGGGGGTTTTTTGCTTCAGGAAATAAGTGCTGAACATTATTCTGCCCAGAAACACTCTTCGCGATGGAGGAGTGATGGTCGTGAAACTAGCTTGTTTTAGATGATACGAGATGGCTCCTCAGTGGTGCTGCCGGACCCACGGAGGGGGTCTGCTTGTAAAGATACTGTCTCTTCCACTCTGGTGACAGGCAGGAAAGACAAATGCTAGTCGGGCCCTACAGATGGAGGAACAAGCGAGCTTTGTGTGGTTTTCCTTTTAGGGGAATGACTGTACGTTCTGACAGTCTGATTGGCCTTCCGTGTTTCATACATGCCAACCCACTGGTGCTTTCAAAGGGAAACCAAATTGAATAGGTATGGCCTAAGACAGTTTGAATAATCTTTATGAAGTACGGGAGAAAATCTCCAAAACGGAAAGTTAAGTTGTCCCCTAAGAGTCATTGAGTTACCTGTTCTACAATGCCTCTTTTCATCAGTATTGAGAGGTTACTAATGGACTATGTGTCATTCAGATTAGTAATCTACCAGCATTTTCTGCTAGTATTTCAATTCATAGAGAATATAATTGTAGCAAGTTTAATCTTTTATTTTCCCAGTTAGAAGCACATAAAAAAGACATGGTTTGATTGAGAGTAGGCTCTTTCATTTTGGGTCCCAAAAATTCTGATACATATTTTAGAGGGTTTTTAAATAAATATCCATTAATAATGTTTCCATATATGTCTTAGTAGAAAATGAGAGGTTAGCGATGTGTTCATTTGATCACTAGAACCAAGGAGGAAATGGTCTTTATTAAAAAAAAAATAATAATAGAATGTTCTTTTTTGTGTTCAGTATTTTATCTTTGGTTGACATGCTTGAAACCAACATGTTGAATTTTCCAATACTGAACATGGTGACCATAGTGACCAAAGTGACCATCTTCTGTGCATAAAGTGAAGTCTTAAGAACCAGCGGTTCCTGGTAGTTACAGTGCTTTCCCGAGGGCCGCCCTTTGCTGCTTCCCCCTTAACCTCCATCACAGGAAACATGACCGCCGCCCTACAGGCAGCGCTGAAGAACCCCCCTATCAACACCAAGAGTCAGGCGGTGAAGGTGAGTCCCAGACAACAGCTGATGTCCACTGATAATCTTAGCGTTCTCACCCAAACCCTCTGTGGTGCCACGCAGTCAGCAAGTATTTGAACTGTTTGCTTTTCTGTGAGTGTTTTCTTTTTAATAAGGAATTTTATAACCTGCTTTTTCAAGTGTAGAGCAGTGTACATGAACATCTTTCCTTGGCCAAAAGTTTATTTCTATAACATCTTTTTTTAATGGCTGCATACAGATACACTGCAGCTCATATATAAACTAATCTCCTTTTGTCATAAACAGCACTGAAGTGAACAATTTTTGGTAAATTACTCATTTCCTTTGCATAAAGAAGTGAACCACTGGATTTTAGAATGCACATTTTTAAAGCTTTTGATACAAGTGGTATTGCCAAATTGCCCTTCTGAAAAGCTGTGTGAGTTACCTTCCCTGGAACAGCTTTTCACTGATTTCAAAGAACCTATTTACTTCGGTATTTCCTTGTTTAAAAAGAAGCCTGGAGCATTATAGCTATTCATACATCCCGGGAGCCCCAAGGGTCTCCTTCGTTGAATGGTCGTAATGACTGGGTTAAGTGCACAATAATTATCTAGGCTATGTAATTTATAAGGGGGAAAATTTCTTGGTTTTTAAAAGTTGTGAGGACCATCGTTAACATTTCCATTGTACCACCTCCTGCTTTGGTAGGAGTGGTTTTTAATCACAGGGTGAGGGGGAGGTTTTAGCTCTGGAGGGGAGCATACCTTCTGAATTGGTCATGGCGTAGTCTTCAGACTGAAGGTGACAGTAGGAGGTAGAAACATTCTGTAAAATCCTGACCAGTATTTGTGCTGGGAGTATTACTTTGTCTTGAGTAGAAGGAGAAGTGAATTACTGAAAGGGTAAATTTAATGTTCCCTTTGCTTGGCTTAATGAGTAAAAAATAACTTTACTCTTGGAGTAGTGTTTTATCAACCAAAAATAAAAGGTCATTATAAATGAAGGTCACTGTATCTTACATCCCATAGTCTCTTGACTGCAGACGTGAAACTTTAAGTTTCATTAGTAAGTTATTTCAGAAAGATAGTTCAAAGAACAGTTTTTAAAATCTGGATTTAATAAATTGGTAAATGATCACATCTGTCTCTAAGCAAATCCTTTCAGCTCTACCTTCAAATACGTCGAGAACCTGTCCACTTTTGTCCACCTCCTCTGCTACCGTGATAGCCAGATCCAGCCTGTGGCATTGCAGTAACTTCCTAACGGGTCTCCCTGCTTCTGCCTTGTCCCCAGCACCACCGCCCCCCAGCCCTGCTTATGCTCACATGCAGCCACGTGACCCTGCGCAGGTGTAAAGCAGGTTATGTCCCTGTTCTTGTCAAATCTTCCAACACCGTAAGGCCGAAGTCCCCACAGCAGCCTGCGGGGCTCCCACGCTCCCACGGCCTGCCTCCCCACCGCCGCTCCCACTGTCTCCCCGGCTCTTCCCGGGAACTCTCCTGCCTCCCCACCGCCGCTCCCACTGTCTCCCCGGCTCTTCCCCGGAACTCCTGCCTCCCCACCGCCGCTCCCACTGTCTCCCCGGCTCCTCCCGGAACTCCGTGCCAGCCTCCTCGGGTCTGCGCCCGCCCTGGAACACACAAACAGCACTCGCTCCTTCCTCTCTCTGAAGGACTTTCCTCGGCATCCCCAAAGTCTCCTCTTTCATGTCCTTTGGGTCTTTACTCCTCCTCAGTGTGGCCTTTGCAAAACTCACACCCCGCCACGCACACGTCTAAATGTTCTGTCGTGTGTTC
Source organism: Trachops cirrhosus (assembly GCA_028533065.1). NCBI lineage: Eukaryota > Metazoa > Chordata > Mammalia > Chiroptera > Phyllostomidae > Trachops > Trachops cirrhosus. The sequence continues at coordinate 34,546,587 of CM052551.1, forward strand.
ACCCTCAGGATCGGGCAGGCAGCATCGTCCTGAAGGTGCTCATCTCCTTTAAAGCCAACGACATCGAGAAGGCAGTGCAGTCCTTGGACAAGAACGGCGTGGACCTCCTGATGAAGTACATCTACAAAGGCTTCGAGAGCCCGTCCGACAACAGCAGCGCCGTGCTGCTGCAGTGGCACGAAAAGGTGAGCCGCCGCGGGCCTGCGTGGCCCACCGGGCCTTCGCCGTCAAGCACTACAAAGACGGCGCCTCCTACATCATAGATTCAACTGCCTGCGTAATATCTTCCTTATTACAATTAAATGCATGAGAGTGAAAGTCGCAATTATGCTTACTAGCCTTGGTCTCGAGAGTCTGATTGGCAGCATTTTTATTTAACAATTATGGTTTAGTAAACCTAATCTTGAACTTTGAACTAAATCAAATCTTTGAAAAGAAAAGAAGTAATAGAGGTCAAGAATTCTTTAACAATGGCCAAAGGTAAAAACAGCCCAGGCACCCATAGATAGATGAGCAGATAAACAAAATGCGGAACGTACATACAGTGGAATAAAGTGCGAATTGTTTCATCCCAAACAGGAAGTTCCGATACATGCTACGGCATGAATGAATCTGAAAACACTGTGCATAGTGAAATAAGCCAAATACAATGAGACAGACACTGTGTGATCCCACCTGTATGAAATATTTAGGACAGGCCAATGCATAAAGACGGAGTGCAGGTCAGAGGTTCCCAGGGGGAGGGGAGGGAGAATAGTCCATTCTCAATAGCGCCGAGTCTCTGTCTGGGCTCCCTGGAAACGGGTAGTGGTGATGTCTGGACCATATTGTGACTGTAAGTAGCGCCACTGAATTTTAAGAGTGAACATGTAAGAATGGTTAAAAGTGGCATGCTTTGTGTAATAGGTATACTTTCTAACATCTTACAATTCCCAAAACCCAGTTTTTCGGAAGCTGTTGTCTGTGTATCTGAGTGAAAACACACACGTGTGAGATAAACACACTGTTCAGCCTGGGTCAGGCCCCTTCCCCCTCACACACTGTCAGACAAAAGCGCTAGTATTTATGGGCAGGGTCACCGTAACTCCCAGTCCCCCCGAGTTTATGCCTGGTTGTTTCAGCGTCATTGCGCACAGTTCCCTGTGGCCCTGTGTACCCGTTTGCAGGGGGATTTCTGTGGTCATCCTAGTCATGGAGCACTGCCCACTTGCGGGGCCCTGCACTATTATGTTTCAGTTAATCCGTACAGGGCTCTCTGAGGTGTGTAAACCTCTTCACCCTCCTCAGTTTACGGAAGGAGAGCCAGCGTTAGAACCTAAGTGGCCCGTTCCCACCTAGCCTCAGGCTCCCGGCAAAGGCCAGGAGGGACAGCTGATACTGTTCCTGACGGTGGGCGGGGAGACCGAGGCACATAGCTGGTCTTCATTTCTTTCTAACACCAGCCACCAGTTCTTCGCCAGTCTTACCTCCTAAGTGCTTCTGAGTCGTCCACCCAGATCCATCTTTAGTGCAGTGGGAGGGGGCGGGGGGCAGTGTCTGTCCCCGTCTGTTGTGTCGCTTCCCAGACTGGCCCCCAGCTACGGGTTTCACCGCGCTCGGGTCCGCTCTCTGCCCAGTCACCAGATGCCCCTGAGAACCCGGATCCACCCTGTCCGTCACCTGAAGAATGAAGTCCAGCTCCGCAAGTCCCGCCTCACGTTCTGTGTCTTTCTCCTTCTGCTCCCGCCAGACCTGCCCTTTCCCGGAACGCGCCACACCGCGCCACACTGCCGCACCGTACTCAGATCTTCTCTCCACCCGAGTGCCTCCTTACCCTTTCTTGTCAGTCTGTCACCTGCTCGCCCATTTACTGTATTGTTTTCTCCAGGGAGCCTTACCCGACCATTCCACCTTTCTCTCTACCCTCAAGCTACGTACATGCCTTCCTCGGTGCTTTTATAGCCCCCAAAGCATAGCTCTGTCACTCCATATAGTGCGGTGAGGTGTGGTATAGTGTAGTATACTACAGTAATGTGTGTGTGTGTGTGTGTGTGTGTGCATCTTCCCAGTAGACCAGATGGTGCCGTACGTACTTTTGCGCCCCCAGCATCTAGCACAGTACCCAGTGTACAAAGGCGTTCCGTGAGTGTTCTTTGAGCACAAGGTAACTATAGCTTCAAATTTCTACTTAATCATGACTTCCAGTTTTTCACAGTAAAGCGAAAGTTCGAAGGTCTTAGCTATTCAATAATAATGTTTAGCTTGGGAGAAAAAAATATGACAAAGACTGGCTGACTCAATAGGACTTAGGTTGGTTTTTCCCAGTTTGAGCTTCCTCCTGACAGTGCTGAGAGTAAGAGCAGAATCCACGCCCTAAATGTGTGTTTGAGCACCTGTTTCAGGCACGAGCATTACGCCCTGGATCCTTGAGAACAGCATAAGGTATCAGTGTCTCACCAGGAGGTAAGCGCACGGGTCAGGAACTCCAGAGGTTTTGTTTATCACTCTTCCCCAGTGCCAAGAACAGTGCCTGGTGCATAATAAGAGGTGCTTGAGAAATATTCATGAAAAATACTGAGTTCAAAAACCAGTAGCTTCTTTAAGAAAAATGTTTTCGTCGGTATGAGAATTGGTTCTTTACGATCCCATCAACGTTTGCATTTGGTCTGTTTCCAGGCGCTCGCCGCGGGAGGAGTAGGGTCCATTGTTCGCGTGCTGACCGCCAGGAAAACCGTGTAGTCCAGCAGGAACTGGATCGCTCCTGCGGGTGTGGGAGTTGCTGGTACAAAGACCAAAACAACCAAATGCCACCGCGGCCCTTCGGGCAGCACCTGTTTCTCTCAGCTTTGCCTTCTCGCTTCCTCTTTCGTGTCTGTAAAGAAGAAAATTCCATGTCCGTTTTCCTTCCATGAAAATCAGGATGCTATAGAGGGAATTTCTCAACAGGAGCGCTTCGTGCTCTCGAAGCTGTTTCAGTGATACGTATACCAGTGTGTATATAGCCTAATTCACATTTGAGTCTAATTGTGCAATTTTTAACCCCTATTGGCTGGTGGGCTTTTGTTTTTCTGTTTTTTTGTGTGTTTTGGTTTTGTTTTTGACTAATAGTGATAAATTTGGTGAGAATTTGATGCCAATTTCCTAACTCATTGCTAGCCAGGAAATGATTCTTATGAAAAATACATTCGAGAGAGTGGCGGTTCTTAACATTGCAAAACTGGACCTTACTTCCCTTATTTAAGCAAAATGTGTCTCTGGAACAAGTGGCAGGCGAAGACCACTACCAGGTTCCAGCGGTGTCCCTAGTTGCCTCCAGTTTAAGTCCGCTGCTTCCTCTCGACATCCAACGATCATGGCCTCTCGATTTCTTTGTGGTCACCAGGGTCCGAGCAAGGAGTCTTGCTCTACACAAATGTATCTATTAATACCAGAGCCTGTTGGGTATGAGCATAAAACTTTTGTCCCGGTAGCATGGCCCTGTTTGGGAAGGGTACTCCGCATCAGAAAGGACATGGACACTATGATGTAGCTCAAACTCTGGGCAGCCTCTGAATGAAACGCTCTTTTCCTTAGAATTAAAGTGGCTGCCTTAGACGTTATGGGGTATCTAACACGCCCTGTAAATGTCTTCAGTGTCCTTCAGGGCCCTTGCGATCTCAGAAGATTTGGTTCAGACCCAAACACACATCCTGTATTTTCGCTCAGTGTTTTTTAAAAGAAGAAAATGCCACACAGCAAAAAGTGTTTACTTTGTTTTGGACAAACCAAATCGGTTCTCAGAAAAATGACCGGTGCTTACAGAGCTGTTCTCCCGTAGCTCCAAAACAGACCACCCGAGTGCGCAGGACCGGGAGGGAAACCAGCCTGTGTTGAGCATCTACATGGAACACCAGGTTCACAGTCACTGACTGACGCGAAAACGGGTGCAGAAATTCTGTAAACTCTTGGCTGTTTTTGATACCTGCCTTTTGTTTTGTAAAAGTGATAAAGTTCCAAAAATAAAATGTCAGTGTTGAGTAATTTATTTTCCTAACTCTTACTTTAGTGCTCATTGAATGTATAGTTATCGCAGAGGAAAGATTTCCTCTTTCACCCCCAGATTACTGTACGCTGTGAATGACGAGAGCTAGTCTGGTGCGGCCGGTTTCTAAAACCACCTCATTCAAACCTCGGGTAGGAGAGAAGAGGGGAGACTCATGAGTGACGTCAGAGCCCTTTGGAGCGATTCCATCGCGCTCCCGGTGCCAGTTGAACGAACACCCCCATCGTCGCTGCCCAGAGACCTGGACTAGAATGCGCAGAGTAGCCTGGCAGCTACAGCCACTTCACTCCCAGCTGCTAAACTCTTCCTGACACCACAGATCTACTTCCCCTCGCCGGCTCGCGGCAGCCCGTTAGCTTTCCCACTGCGCCTGGCTCCTGCTTTAAAGCTTTGGAACCCTGCAGGCAGCTCAGGGCGCTGAGCGAAGGAACACGAAGCGGTAGGTGTTAGAGGTCCTTACGGCACCACCACTCACAAACTGAAATGAAAACAAAGTGATTCTGCAATCCTGTTTCGTAAGATCCTCCTCAACAACACTTTCAAGACTGTAGTGTTGGGGAATATTCTGGAGTTTTACATTTTATAGTCACAAAAATGGGTGTACTCAAAATCTGCTGGTCAGCTTTACTCAGGGGAGGTAGTTAAAACAGCAATTCGTGCTGTGGGGGACTGAATCCGAGTGGGTGACAGCTGGAACCAGCTGGCTGGCGGCTGCATCCTGCCTGATGCCTTCCCGGGTTACACTGGCCGTGACACAAGTGTGTCCTGGTGGAAAGGGGGGGACAGTCAGGATGGATTATGGGGAAAAAGATGCAAACGCCAAAGAGCTCTTCCAGCCCAGAAGTGGTTCTCTGCCTGCCATTCCCTCTACTTGAATCTCTGGTTTTAGTGATGCAGTTCAGTCACTTGTGTGTATTTTTTGCCACTTTTCAAAGGGGGCACATGGCACGCCCATTTTTGGGCATTAGGTAACAGCACCATTCCACAACAGTCATACTTGATAGGAAGTGTGATGGTATCTTAAGGAAATCCAGCAACACACCAGCGACATCAAATCTGTAGACGGTACAAATTAGCAAAACACTTCCTTTCTAAGCCCTTGCTGTGTTCCCTGGGGTCGTGGCGCGCGTACATAATGGGTGAGCAACGTGTGCTCGCTCACGAGTTGCTCTCAGCCTGAGAGAAGGAAGATGAAAGCACTTTAAAATCAATGCCACACACTTCAGTGCGTGCCGGCGAGTGCGGGCAGCGTGGGGGGCAGTGAAGTCAGGGTGGAGGAGAGCCAAGTGGCACGGGGCAGTCTGCCCTGGGCCCGCGGGCAGGCGGGCGCGCAGCTGCAGCAGGCGCAGATGGGCAGAGGGAAGGGCACGTCGAAGCACGTCGCGCGGCTCCTGTGGCTTTGATGTTCCTAACAGGAAGGTCTAGACCGTGCAGGTTATTGGGAAGACTAGGCTTTGATAAAGTGTGGGAGGGTCGAGAAAGTCATGGGGTTATAGAAAATGGTATTTTTTATCTGAAACAGACGATGGTCACTTCGTCTCACCCTTTTAAAGTAGTAAAAGAATGGGAACTTCATCTTATAAGAAGGAAACGAAAGCATCTTACGTTTAGTGATCAAGAGCCTTAGTTATGGAAAGTGGGTGTGATTTATCCTTTAAGTGTTTTTGATCATGTATTAAAATGGCTATTATGTGTGGGGTTTATTTAAAAAGCAGTTTGTTAACATTGAAACATCAGGAGCCCTGCCTTGTGGCCCAGAGTCACACAGATCTATGAAATATAACACAAATAGCAGGAAACCAAAGTCAGCTCCCCAGCGCGTGGTCATTATAATATGGCTTTTCATTTCCAAAGCAAGATTCCGAGAGCGAGTAGGTGGATTAAAGCACAAAAGCCACCCTTACCGAGTACTGTGTCAGTCCCACTGTGTATCTGACCTTCAGAACTGAAGCTCAGGGGATATACATAAGACACACGATTCGCAGGTCTCAGAACCAGAATTTCATCTCACGTCTGCCGGACTCCAAGGCTGTATCACGCTTCCTTCTCAAGTTCAGTGCTTGGGGAATAGAGATGTTTCCGAGACAAATGAGGTTGGGGCTTTCTCTAGAAATCTCCAACTTTAATGTTCGCAAAGTACTGTTGAGAGGTAAAGGCCACTCAGGAGTCCTTCAGAGAGGCTAAAGTTGACAGGTGTTGAAGTCGGAGATTTGGAGAGATGCTTACAACGAGAGGCATGCTTAGCACAGTGATTTTTTCACGATGAGTTTTGCTTGCCTTTTGATGATTTTTAAAGTGGTGAGGTTAGAGGTTAATACCTGTACCGTTCATAACCACTGGACCAGAGAGAAGTGACCGGGGACAGTTTCTCTCGTATCTGGCTCTTTACACAACATTTTTAATAGGGTCCCTGTTTTTCATTTCTTTGTAGATGACGTATTTTAACTCAAACTTCTGTTTTAATTAGTTTCGTCATAATTCCATTTAGCAAGAACCAGAGCTGCCATCTGTCATTTCATTAGCCAAGTTGAATAGATGTTTGGCCATAACTAAAACTACTTGCTTAATTAATCCCTAAGCATCACTTTGGCTGCCTTCAATACCACAGTCGGGTTCCATTTTAGAGGCACCTTAGATTGGAAGCTTCCGTCTCTGTCCGCCCTTCCAGAGTGCCCTCGCGTGCCGGTTGCAAAGCCAGTTTTTTGCAGGAAAAATCCTGAGAAATGCAGGATCCCCGAGATAAATCCGGGCTTGAAGAAATCGGGTTTGAAATTGTAGACCCGTGTAGACGAGGACCCAGCACACCGTCCACCAGGCACCAACCCAACAACACGTACTTATGCTCTTTGTATGTGGCAACACCGTGCGTCAGCCGGCCTGTGGTTGGCTTGTGTGGGTTTGGGTTGGTGCTAACCTGCTGCTGTCCACCTCTACCCTTTCCGCATCTTAGTTTGATTTGCCTTGCATCCTTCCCTTTCCCTAATTCATTTCTTCTCTAATTTCTTTTTCTCTCTTTCGTCAGTCCCTGCCTCTGCTGCCTGACTGCCGTTGTTTTCTCTCTACTCCTCCTGCAGAGGCACTCAGAGGCATTCTTACTAATTAAACATGCAGGTGGTGCCCTGGCTGGTGGGGTTCAATGGATTGAGCACTGGCCTGCAAACCAAAAGGTCACTGGTTTGATTCCCAGTCAGGGCACGTGCCTGGGTTGCGGGCCAGGTCCCCAACAAGGGGTGCATGAGAGGCAACCCCACACTGATGTTTTTCTCCCTCTCTTTCTCCCTCCCTTCCTCTCTCCAAAATAAATAAATAAAATAATAAATAAGTAACTATGCTAACAGTGCTCAGGCAGGTTCTTTTAAGCAACGACCTCCCAACAAGAACCTCCCCCTGACTCAAAATGCTTGAATGGCTTATTTCTAAACTGAGAAAATGCTTTTATTTTCATACATTGCTTTGGCTAGCGATGGAGCAAATAACCCAAAATCTAAGACTAATTTTTACATACATAATTTTCCCTTTAGATTTACAAGTCATTTCAGCTTACTGACAGAAAGTGCTAGACAGTGCCAAAAGTGGTTGGGAATGGGATGATGGACCCCATAAAAACAAATCTAATGGGCTTCGAAGAGTTTAGAAAGGGGTGCTCTAAAACAAGGCTCCTTCTGTTCATAGTCCTGCGGGGGCCTTTCCCCCATCCCCTCTCCCCCTCAGCCCAACACGGCTAATGTTGGAATAATAGAGAACACGTGGAAACCCCAGGGCCGAACCTTTCTGTGTACTGAACTGCATGTTCCCTTCATACTCATCGGGGTACAGAAGCCTGGGGCGCGCAGAAGCGCAGCGTGTCAGCCACCTCAAGGTGGCGCTACTTCCCCACGTGGTCGAGCCCTACGTACACAAGCCGTGGGACGCTGTTCACGCTTCCATTTCTGCTGTCCTTCACCCTTTGTGTTACTTGGATGTTTAAAAATTATACACATAAATTGTCTTCGTTTACACCTCTCACCTCTCTATGTAACAGTTCCCTAAAGGCATATAACACAAACTGAATAGTACGCGACACCTGAATTTCACAGTCCAGCACGCCAAGACTCCGTATTTCTCAGCCCAGCATTTAGCAGATACTCTCTAGGACATACCCTCTCTGCCCCTCCGCTACACCATAGGGCCTTCCTGAAGTCACCGTCGCTGTGTCGTACTCATTGTCCACAGTCCCTTGAACAGTTGATGCATAATAATGATTGAGCCGAGTCACCCACTGGACGCTCTTTTTCGCCCATTCGACAGTCTTTTTCTTACAGATTTATAGAAGCTCCTTTTATCACAGGGATGTTAGGTCTTGTTTGTAATAGAAATGTCAAATATTTTCTCACACTTTGTCTTTTGACTTTATGAAAGTTTTTACCATTTATAAAGTTATTTTATTTTATAGAATTGAGTTTATTAATCTTTTTATAGCAATTAAGGTTCAAGTCATGCCTGGTTCGTCCTCATGCAAAAGTCCCACACACCTCCTAACTGACTTTTCTCAGGACTTGAGGGTATTTTTCTTAAGCTATATAGCCTAAACTATCCACAATGTTTTATATGTTAAGGTACAATTTCACCATCATTCAATCAAATGTCTACATGCCAGGGGCTAGATAGAGTATGTAAGATACAATTCTTATCTTTCAGGACCTAGATTCTAAGGAACAGATACACAAGCAACTACTGCTGTTCTTCAGGCAACAAGTTATAATAGAGGAAGGAATAGTCAGACTCTCACATGGGCAGTAATTACCTCTCCAAGGCTGAATGTTAAGGAAAAGCTGCAAAACCCACCTCACCGGGTTTTGAAGGCTACATAGGAGTTTTCCAGCTAAAGAAATAGCACGGTATCAGAAATCACACAATTAGTCAGCATTCCGGAATCCTGTTCATTACTGGTATTAAATCAAGTTAATTAAATGATACCACTGTACCTACCACTGAGTGATTGAGCGCTGGTTCCAAATTGTCTTGGTCCTCAGATGAAAAGCGAAAGTTTTTTCTTTAACCAGATGGAACACCCCGTGTTTACTCTACCCAGAGGTAAAACATCTGCTGTGGAGACGCAGCCACGTATGAAGGACGTGCCACAGATGTTGGGCCAGGAAGCAGCCAGCAAGGCACACACTCTGCTGGGTGGTGCCTCTCTGCAGTGCAGGGCTGAGTAGCACACCGTAGGGCCAGCCGGCGGGCAGACCACGATGCCAACGTCTGCCGTGGATTTTAGAGGGGTGAAATTACAGCACACGTGCTGGTTCATTATATGTCTTTTAAAGATTTTATTTATTTTTAGAGAGAGGGGAAGGGAAGGAGAAAGAGGGAGAGAAACATCAGTGTGTGGTTGCTCCTCGCATGCCCCCTACTGGGGACCTGGCCCACAACTCAGGCATGTGCCCTGACCGGGAATGGAACCAGCGACCCTTTGGTTCACAGGCTGGCACTCAACCCATTGAGCCACACCAGCCAGGGCCAATTATATTCAATTCCTGAGTTAGTTGACCCCAGCCTTTATCTACAGCCCCATTCCCAACTAAAAGTAGGGCTGTCTCATGGCACAACTCCAGGGGACCCCATGCCACGCTGTCGTGTTCTAAGGGGTGCCACTCACAGGGAATCAGTGTAAATGGTGCTCCCTGATACTGTTCAACATAGTATTAACTAAAGCTCTGCTTAACTTCAAGTGCCAAACCCCCAAAAATCATACCTACATTTCTCTACAGGCCTGCTCTGTTCTTGTTTTCATTCTGAGTCAGCTTCCTCTCCTCCATCAGTCACAGGACAAAACATGCCCCCCCAGGAGGCCCCTCAGTTTTGACGTTCAGGCACCAGAGCCAGACGGACTACTCTTTCTCATTTTCACGTCCAAAGTCCCAGAGAAGGAGTCTGATTGGCTCCGCTCGAGTTTAGACCCCACCTCCGGATCCATCAACTGTGCACCACGCTTTACTCATATTGAAACTGTCATTGTAACCCTGTGGGTGGAATATAAAGAAAGAAAAGTTCTCAGAAATAGGGGATTCTTGTTATACAAAACAACGAATGTGTATTTCATACACCGTCAGGTGTCACCTAGCGATGGGAATGCATTCTGAGAAATGCACCATTAGGTGATTTCCTCAGTGTGTGAGCAGCCTAGGGTGCACTTACACAAACCTGGGTGATATACCTACTACACACCTAGGCTGTATGGCATAGCCTCTTGTTCCTAGGATGCACACCTGTACAGCGTGTTACTGTACTGAGTGCTGCAGGTGATTGTAACACAATGATAAACATTTGTGTATCTAGACACAGAAAGGACACAATGAAAATACAATATAGAATTTACACATGGTATACCTTTATAGGGCACTTAGCATGAATGGAGCTTACAGGACTGGAGCCTGCCTTGGGTGAGTCAGTGTGTGGGTGATTAGTGAATGTCAAGTGTACATCATTACACTACTGCAGACAAGGCAGGAGCTGCAATTTTGTGGCCTGACATTTAAAGTCACATACAATGACATCAGCAGTATTACATTGGTCTCACGGGTCAGCTGTGCTTCCTCGTGGGACTAAACGAGGGCATGAATCCCGGGACGCAGGGGTGATGGGAAGTCATCCTGGCAGCTGGCTACCACAAAGACCTCTGTTTGTCCCTCACACTTTAAGACCCCGGATGTATGACACATTTGTGCAAAGGAGGCAGGGTGTCATTCATTCCATGATGCTTCTCTCCCATCCAAGTACTAACCAGGCCCGACCTTGCTTAGCTTCCGAGGTCAGACGAGATCGGGCGCGTTCAGGGTGGTAGACTTCATGATACTTCTCCACCTCCCCGAGTACTACCCTCAGTTTCCAAATTCAGAAACTCCAGTGAAAGTCTTAAAAGGTGACCTTCTCAGACAGGTAGAGTTAATTAGTAAGTTTCTACCCCCAACACCTCTGCCGCATTCAAGGGACAAAGAGATCACATTCATCTCCCTACTCTATCACCTATCTACTGCTCCATAAAATCAGCACAAAACTTAGCAACTTAAAACAATATACATTTACCATCTCGCAGTTGCTGTGGGTCAAGAATTTGGGCCCGGCTTAGCTGAGTCCTCTGGCTCAGGGTCTCGCCCAAGGCTGCGATCCAAGTATGGGCCTGGGGGCCACACGCGCCTCGAGGTCCCAGAAAGGCAGGGTCAGTTTCGCATAGGTCGCTGGACCGGGGGCCTCAGTTTCTCGCTGGCTGTTGTCAGAGGCGGTCCACGGCCGCGTGGACCTCTCAATAGCGGAGCTCATATATGACGGCTGATGTCCTCCAAGTAAGCAAGTGAGAGAGAGCTAACAAGAGGGAAACCACAGTCTTTGTCCCCTCGTCTTGGAAGTAGCATCCCATCGCTTTTGATGTGTTCTCTTTTTTTTCTTTTTGTTTTTTTTTAGTTCATTTTTTATTTGAGTTTTTCTTTTGTTTTATTTTGGTTATTATTGGGTTTTTTCCTTATTTTATTTGCTGCTTGTTCTTCATCAGAAGCCAGGCAGCAGGTCTAGTCCCTATGCAAGGACAGGAGATCACACAGGGGCAGGAACGCCGGAAGCCGGATCGCTGGGGCCATTGGCCCCCCGAGACGCTCATCACGGCCCCTGAGTGAAGGGACGTCTACCTCTCTGCCCACAGAGCCTCCCACCGCACGCTCCACCCACTTTTACCACTTCACCCTCCTTCGGGGCCCACTTGGGGAAAGTCGCCCAACCTGGAGTTTCTGGAAGCAGTCGAGGGAAAAATTCTCTGTCCTCTCACCAGTTTCCAGACTTCTTCCTTTTTCTTGAAAGAACAAACAAAAAACTGTACAGTTCTCTGATTTCAAAAGTAATACAAGCTCATTGTGCAATTCCAACAATACAATAATATAAAAGCTACAAATAAAAGGCCCCTAACATTCCTCCCATATCCCAGAGATAAATGCTGTTAATACTTCCAACACATGGGCTATTATCATATTCTTACTCACTTACCAAAGAGGTATTAAACTGCACTTTAGGTTTTCATTTTGTGTTGCTTTACTTGACACAGTAGCTCAGCCACCTTTTAACATCAGCCCATATAGATCTACAACACCTCATTCTATTCCTATACACATATACCATAATCTACCTGATCACTGGATTTTTTTAAATTTTACCTATTATAAACAGTGCTGCAATGAGTATATGTATATGTGTGTGTATGTGGAGGGGGGAGGTATTTGCATACTTGCATATTTCAGCAGAACAGGTTTCTATAAGTGGAATGCTAAATCAAAGCCTATTATTATTACAAGATGTTCTCTAGAAAAGTTGTGCCGATGTCAAGTTTTCCAAAGCTGAGTCAGCCTTTTTTCAGAGTGAAGTCCCAGGATAAATTGGTCCGCTGCTTTGTGAGGGGACCCCAGACCCTGTCAATCGTGGGAACATCTAAGAGCATCAGCAGAGAGAGAATTCCTCTGTCAAAGGTCTTGCCTGCAATCAGATCATGACGTCTGATCGTGTCTCAGCTGATTCCGATTCCAACTCTGCCTCGCGTCTCTGTGCCAGAACTTGGCCAGGAAAGGAACACTCAGCACCGTAACTCGGGCCACACCGCCAGCAGGATGACACCCCATCCGGGCAGGACATCCATGTGACTGATGGGTCTGGAACAGACCCACCGAGACTCCCATCAGGGACTTCACGGATGTCAGTGGGTGACTGAGTTCCTTCCCCAGCCAGCAGAGGGGACCCTGCAGGGCTGGAAGTTTCCTCCTCGGAGCCCTTCCCACCCTGCAATCTGAGTCAGAGTGGGAGGAGCTGAGATTCGAAAGCCGGAAACCCCCACAAACAGCTAGTCCCTAAGTCAGACCACGCTGTGCACCAGTTCAGGCAGCGTTCGGCCCAGTTACAAGACCACGCTCACGATCTCCCGTAAAAAGGCAGCGGCACTCCCGTGGTGACCTGACGGGCAAACACACGGACAATAATAACTCTCTGAGCTGCAGCCTCCACAGCTGTGTGTTTCACTGCATGTGAATTATGCCTCCGGAGAGGGAGGGAGGAAGCATAAAAGAGAGAAGAAAGGGAAGGGAAGGGAAGAGGGGACAATAGGGGACAAACCCCATGGTACATCCTGTCTGACCACCCCAGCACGTGTCTCCTGAGGACGCTGACAGAGCAAAGGGCGATGGACCTTCCGCCCTGAGATCCAGCCTGTACCAGGGGAGCTGCTGTGTCGGCCTGAGCCCTGGGCCCGACCACGGGGCACCCAGCGCTGACAGTCAACAGTACGAGGGTGGAGTAACACAGACAAGCGGCTCCAAAAGGACAACATCCGGTGATGTAGTATTGCAAAGTGTTAATGGAAGATTTCCGCCCTTGCCCACCCTCTGCCCCCCATGCCTGTAGAGAGCCAGGAAGCTGCCCTTTGCCCCATAGGAGACTCGTCTTGGAGGAGCCAGAGAAGAAAGATGGCAGGTTGTTGGCTTTGAAACTCAGCAGCCATGGTCCCTATAGAACCCAGAGACAGGACGGAGGGACGGAAGTGCCTGCGAAGCCAGTCTTCTCCTCTCCATTGTCCCGCTGTGCGTCCACCCTCCCCACCCCCACCCCCACCCCCACCCCTGAGGAGAAGATAAAGGAAGGAGAGAGACCAGCTGGATGGGACGCACAGGAGAGGCGTGGAGGCCATCGTCTCCCAGGAGTAGCTGGCTCCACAGGGAAAAAGTGACAGACCCCTGGGAAGGTCTGGGGCTTTCAGAGCAGGGGGACTTGAGTAGCTTCCAACCTCAAGAGTCTCCATGTGCCTGCAACGGAATAAGACTCTGTTTTCTGCCACCAGAAGAAAAAGTGAACTAAAAATAGTTTGGAAAAAACACAGATTTATTTTTGCATATCTGTATTAGTGGGAAAATGCATGTTTGCCACAAAAGTACAATTCTCTGGCGTGGATGTTTTTGATTGCATTCTGCATCACCCTTATCACGAAAATGCACTTTGCAAGCCTAGAAATCACGTATGTGTTCTAACTGGAACAGTTAAGTGGGGGCAAAGGATAGTTAGGGCTGGGCGCCTGTCCTCTGGAGACTTTTAGTGCCAGCTCAGACACTGAGTGGGAAAATGGAAGGTGCCAGATTTCCCCCTCTACACTTGCCAAGAAAGATAGGTTTCCCAGGCTCTGGTGCCCAGGCCTGCCACACCAAATTAGGAAAAAAGGACAGCGAGGCTCGTTTCACATCTTACTTCCTCATCCCCGAACGTGGCTCAGGGGACACCCAGGAACTGGACGAGGGGACAGGGTTCCGCTGGCCAGATGGCCTGCTGCAGATCAGGCCAGAACAGAGGCCATGAGTGAGGGCCTCTCCAAGCCCTCACTGTCCCACCGCTCCCCACACCCCAGCCAAATACCCTTCTCGTTCAACCCGGGCGTGCATGATTCAGTTCTGAGAACTGAACTGGGGGATCCATTGGCCAAAGGGAACAGGGAGAGTTTTCTTTCAACTTCAAGTTCATGTTTTTTCCAAGTCAATGAACTGAAGATTCGATGGTTTTCCCTCCCCAGATGAGTGCTTGGTGGACGGAAGGATGGAGTAATCAGCGGCAGTGCAGAAACCCTACCTTGGATGCTTCAGCGGTTGAGAAACAGTTTCTAAATCAAGAGCGGTAATAACCAATCAAATGCTGGCTCGAGATTTAGCAAACTTGACCGAGAAGAGTCGTTTGAGATCTAGACAGGTGTCGCCGTAGTTTCACGCATTATGAGAGGCAGAGAAAATATTAAAAGCCAGCTGGCTGAAAGACTGCCAAAAATGGAAAACAGACTCCCTTTGGTTCACCAAAGATGACATATTGGAACAGCCAATTTGCTGGAACGCTTTAACTCTGAAAGGAGGCAAAATTAATGAATATTCAAAGACCTAGGAATGGAAGCATAAGCCTTTTTCATCTTCTGGACATGGTGTCCAGCCCAGGCAGACATGCTTGTTATTGTGTGGCCAGTATAATTTGCATCAGCTCAGCCAAGGTCTTCTTAGTTAACATTTCCAGTCACTGCTAAGTTTTTCGGGGCAAGAACCTTGAACTTCTCTTTGCATAAAAGGCCACTGGAGTATGCAAACTGGGGCTTCGTCATGATCCGAAGACTTAACTAAGCTTGGCATCGACCCTGGATTTCACTTCTCCTTTTCCTTTTCTCAGTTAAAACAAGTGCAAAGCTTGGTAAGAAAATGTTTATAATGGGATTGAGAAGACAGTTCATTCAGAGATTCAGTGTCGTGACTTTTTGCCTGAACAAATAAATGAAAGTGAATTGCTGGACCATGAGTTGCTAAATTTAAAACATGAACATTTGACATAAAAACATAGCAATCTACCAATGTGGTAATCATTTGCCTGGAATTAAAGCAAGACTCTGGTTTTTAAAGCTACTTTATGATCTACTAACGAAACACATGTTTTATTCCTCAGAACACGATCTTTACCAAAAAAAAAATCCTCCCCCCGCCCTCCCGCCCCGCACAAAATGACACTTCCTGTTTGTGGCTGTTCAGCGCTCTGCTCAGGCCTGACAGACAGGACTGTGCTGAGCTTCTGGGTCTTCCAGCTGGTACCCAGGTTGCTATAGAGATCCAAAGAGTTGATTCCCGAGCGAGCAGTTGTCTGAGGGCTACTCTCTGCTTGGGGCCTGAAAACAGCTCGGTAGGAGCAGATTTTTCAGGCACAGATTTTTCCAGATTTAAAATGAAAGCCCCAGGGAGCTAGGATTCACCTACTTCTTCCCCAGACACAGAAAATCGAATTCAGAGTTTGCCTCCATTTGAGTTTGGCAAATGACCTCAGCAATTCTTGATTTGTAGTTTCACAAGTCATCTCTGGAAAGCTAGGGGTTACCCCAGCCCCACCAGCAGGGACAATCTGCTCAGGAAGGGGAAGGGAAGGAGAGAGGGAGAGAAACATCAATGTGTGGTGGCCTCACACACGCCCCCTACTGGAGACCTGGCCCGCAACCCACGCATGTACCCTGACTGGGAATCAAACCCATGACCCTTTGGTTTGCAGCCCTGTGCTCAATCCACGGAGCCACACCAGCCAGACTTAATAAAGCAAATGTCTCCAACTTTTTTTAAAAACTGGCTATTTTGTATTTATTTTGATATTTGTTTGCCTTTACAGAAACCTGTCTGGGGTCCCAGGGGGAGGAAAGATTTCCAGTTGGTGTAAGCT
This sequence comes from Trachops cirrhosus, assembly GCA_028533065.1. Classification (NCBI taxonomy): domain Eukaryota; kingdom Metazoa; phylum Chordata; class Mammalia; order Chiroptera; family Phyllostomidae; genus Trachops; species Trachops cirrhosus. Next base: position 34,562,836 of record CM052551.1, read on the forward strand.
TTTAAGAAGTTCAGAGGGCAAGGCTGTCTGGCAGAGTGCCCCAGGCAGCCGTCCTGCTGACGGGAGCCGCCACCTTCAACTCCTAGCCTCCCCTTCCCCAGCTGCTGAGGTCCGGCCTCACTCCCTTCCGCCCTCAGCCCCCTCTGACCCAGCTGTGTCTCAGGGCTTGCTTCTCCCACAAGGAGTTTCATATCAGTAGAGACTCAGTTTGATTTTTCAAGAGAGCCCACCCTTTCACACCGGCCCACTTTGTCCCCAGCTCACAAACGCAGCCCAGCCGAGCCAGCCCCCGAGCCAGTTCAGAGCACCTTCCTTTCCTCTGAGCTGCCGCCCTTGTGCCCGAGCATCAGCTTAATAAAACCTGTCTGGATCTTTCTCTGGGGTTTCCTCTCCATGTCTATCTTGGGGGGCCCAAGAACCCCAATGCCGGTGACAAGGCCAGTGACTTTAAAGCAGGAAATGACAACTTTTGTATTTGTGTCAGCAGCGAAAGGCTGGAGTCTCTCAGATTTGGGGTTCAGAATGGTCGGAGCCCTCTGAAGGATGCTCATCTCCTACCTCTAGGCAGGGTGGCACCACTCCTCAGAGAAAAGATCCCTGCTTTAGTTGTTATTTTTTTAATTCTCACCCGAAGACACGTTTATTGATTTTAAAGACAGAGGGAGGGGGAGAGAGAGAGAAACGTGGATGAGAGAGAGAAACACCAGTCAGTTGCCTCCTGTAAGAGCCCTGACAAGGGGTCAAACCCACCTTTTGGTGGGTGATGCTCCAGCCCACTGAGCAACCTGGCCGGGGCTGTCGGTTTGCTTTTAATTAGGAAAAAGAGCACTAAGTTTACAGCTGAAATGAAATATCTTTGGCATCTTTGGATCCTGGGAAAGAAAAACAAATGCCAAAGTATATTCAAAATCGGTGAAATGCTTCTGAGGCGGCAATCTCTTTACTGAGCAGAAAGACCTGGGTTTAACCCTGGTCATTTGTGAACAACCTACTTAAATTCACATCCAACAGCGGGTTTTTGTAGCAGTCAGTGATACACGGCAAGTGCTGAAAGCTTTCCTGGCACACAGAGAAGCTCGACAGAGAGCGACTGGTAGTCTTACAGCTAGTTCCAGCACCCCTCCTCCCCCTGAGGGATGCCAGCGTCTGTGGCTGCAGCAGTTACATACATAATTGTTCTCAGGGCTCATCTTTAGGGAACAACAGTGGCGCACAGGTAGTGACACCGAGGGGGACAGGTTGTAGGCAAAGGGGCTAGGCGGGTTTAGCTGATTTTTGGTGGAGGACTGAGAACTCTGTACTCGCAGCTGGCCATTGGTTTCATCCCCCTGTTCCCTCACCCCCTCGATGAGAAAGTGGGAACATGGGTAGACCCGTGCTCTCTGCACTTTTGCACACCTGCCAGAGGAGGACTTTTGCTGGTTTATTGCAGCCATTAATTCTCTTCCACGTCCACACGGCGTTTGAGGTGCATCCGTCACCCAAACTTTGTATCCAGGGGACAGGAAGTGCAGGTGGAAATCGTTTGCCTCACACTTGACCCCTTGCAGCCGTGCTCTGGAGAACTCAGAGCCCCTGCTACTTGACACTGACCCCTTCTCTGGGTCCCCGGGCATTTCTTGGCTTATTTGGTGAACTTGGGCATTTAGCCCAATTTGGCTGCTCAGTTCTGTTCAGGAGGAAGACAGTTAGAGGTTCGTGCAGAAAGGAGAAGAAAAAACATGTTTCATCAGTGGGAAGTGTTACTGCAGACCGACCATGGTTTCAGAAAGACTCTCGAGGCCAGTGCCGAGAGTCGCTCCAGCTGGACACACCAGGGGCTCTTTTATTTTGATTTCTCCTCTTCTTCATCCCCACATGCAAGACTTCATCGTCTTGGGCATTTACTCACACTCTTTCTCTCTCCCTGCAACTGCCTTCGCTTTATTACTTCTTGCCTGAGATATTGCAATAGCTTCTTAATATGTTTACTTGTCCTGCTAAGCACCACATCTCCACCCGACTTCCCCGCGTGCCTTCCAGGACTCGCTCTCCCAGTGGACAGGGACGGAAGGAGGGAGCAGGAGAGAGTCTGGAAGACCCCGAGATGTCTCACCTACGGCTCCCACAAGCAGACAACCCAAAGAAAGAGAGAGAGAAGTATGAAAGCCGTGGTTAGTGGAAAATTGCAATAGATTCTAAAGCAGGAAGTCCCACGTTTGTGTAAAAGGGGACTTCCACAGCATTAAATAACCCTGAACTGAATGTCAAGAATCTTATGGCTTTAATTGCACCACAGGGTAGTAAACCATTCTGCCAAGCGGTGGTGTGCCAGGGACTCTAAGGAGCACAAGGCTACACAGTGCAGAGCAGACAACCCAGGAAACCTGTCTGGAGTTGGGACAGAGGTGGGGCTGAGCGTGCAAGGGTCTGGCTGAGGAGGCGGCTCCCAGCACACTGCGACACTTGTGCTCCGCTCAGCCTGGAGTAGGACGGGGGAGTGTCAGAAGCGAGGGCCAGAATGAACCCCACGGAGCAAACGAAGACTGTGTGTTCGTTTGCCTGCCATAAATTTGGAAATCCAAAAGCGCCCACTGCGTTCAACAGAAGCTTGGCGCTTTTATGGAACATTTCGTTTCAGTCTCAGGATAAGCCAAAAATAACTTAGGCGCTGTTCTTAAGGCCGTTTTGCAGATGAGGAAACTGAGGCTCCAGAGAACTGAAGTGACTTGTGTGCATTCGCTTAGGTGCACCTGACAGAACGGGGGTTTGAACTCGGGATTTCTGAGCCCACGTTGTTAAAACACAGGACAAGAGAGGACCACAGATGGGTAAGGGCATCCGTGGGACTCAGCGGCCTGGATGGGGCAGAGGTCACGGAGGCACCTCCAAACCCTGGCTCTGACCTGGGACACCTAGGGGGACAGGGAACCCTGCTCGGAGTGATGCTGGGAACGTCCGCTGGGGAAGGCTGGGACAGCGACCAGACGGTGTGGCACGGGGGCCCCTGCCACGGCAGGAGTCGCCAGGTTTCAGGCTCCACCCAGCAACTTCCAGGAACAACAGGACACAGTCTGCCGGGGGTGGCAGGAGACCGGGTGTGTCTGACGTTTTATACAGGACTTGTGGTTGCAGAATTTGCAGGGCCCTGTGCAAAAGGAAAATGTGGCCTCTTGTTCAGCATGAATATGAACCTCAAGATGGTGACAGCAGAGAATGGAGCCCAGCATGGAGACCTTCAGAGAGGGGTGGGGGGCGGCCCGGGGGTGACACGGGTCACACACCCTATTACATACCGCATCTGGCTTTGCTTCCACGGGCCATCATTGATATTTTCCTGGAGGAGGAGTTTGACGGGGAGAGGGGCTAGGCAGAACGAAATTCTGACTTCTCTTTCTTCCCCAAATTCATGCAAAACAGCTGAATTTTAACAGTCCCCCGATCAAGTAGGTGCTGTGTTCTAAGCCCCCATCTGTATTGCGACTCCTCCCCCACAGCAAACCTTCCCACTCGAGAACAGTGAGGCTGTAAGACCCACGGCCAGCTGGAGGGAAGTCAAGATTCGAACCCAGGACTCCAGATCTCCCCCACTCTGTGCATTGCCTCGACCTTTGAACCCTGTAAGAAATGGACGCTTCAGGGTCTTCTCGCAGGGATGCTGGTCGTTCCGTGCTAGGGCGGTGCTTATCTGCTGTTAAGTATCATTTTCACAACTTTTAGCCATATTTTCAGTCCACCTATGCTGTTATTTGCTTAGCATTTTCATTCACTCATTCATTTTCTAAAAACTTGAGCTTCATTATAAAATACACTTCCCGTGAATCTGTCTCTTGGTGTGCTCGCCCTACGATTTGTTTCTAATACACGTTAAAATAAATAAACTCTCTGCCCCACCTTCTCCACTTTTAGAAACCTATCCCATAAATATGCTCACAGATGTGTGCGGTGACGTATCCACAGAGGAGTCGTGGCGATATTGCTCTGATGGTCGCCCCTCCGTGGGGGGCTGGTTATTGAGGGGAAACGGCGCAGCCATGAAGAGGAGGAAGCTCCCCATGTCCTGACAAGGAACTGTGGCTACGAGAAAAGAGCAAGGCGCAGAATCGTGTGTCAAACGCCATGGATGTAAAGGCGCGGGGACAGGGGTGTCCTCGTTTTATATGCTTAAAGTCTTTTCTGAGAAACGTGTACCAACAAATCGATGCGAGTGGTCCCTGCTGGGCAGGAAGAGTCTTGGCAATGATGGGAGGAAAACCGTTCGTGCTCACTGAACCGTGGGACTGTATGATCTGTCCCCCAAATGAAAGAGCCTGAAATAATACACAATGGTAGAAAAGTTTGTCCCCATGCTGCCTTAAACCATCTTACGAGCCGTCAACAGTGTGTGCCCCCGCCTGAGGAGGTTGCTGCTCTGAGGGGCTGGACCCTCCCCCAAGTGCTCACATGAGTGGGATGCTGGCCTTGGTGCCAGCGGCCCAGCAGGGGAAATGTCCTGGGCAGGTAGGCCAGCCCTGGCGCCGAGCAGGGAGCGGAAGAACTCCATCACCAAGCCAAGCCCCGCAGCCACATCCCCTGCTGAAGAAACCCACGTTGCTGACTGCCCTGAAGCCCAGCAGAGGGTCCGAGCCTCAGAGGGCAGGGGCTTGTCCCTTTGTGAAGAATGCGTGAGCTCCGTCCATGCTGGCTGGTGAATGGTGACCAGATCATAAGAACGGGGACAGAAATCGGGGTCTTCCAAGACAGTGTGTTCTACTCGCAGCTGAGAGTTATGGGAAAAAGGTGAGAGCAGCAGCCGGGTCAGGATGGGAGCTGTGGGTTACGGACAGCAGGCACCGTGCACAGAGGAGGGTGTGGGGGGCATGTTCTGAGTGGGGGTTGGCGGCAGTCTGCTGCGTTGGTCAACAAGGAGATGACTCAGGCCACCGGGTGAGCGGTTGAGTCAAGAACCATCTGACACAAGAGCGGTTGCACTTCTGCTAAAGAAGCCTACGATTACATTAGCTCTTTTGGCAACGACATGATTCTCTTGACTGATAGCTGAGCTTGCAGGCAACCCAAATGGCTAGACTTCTCCCAGAACAATGTTCTTAGGAGCTGTCTTCTTCCTGCGTTTGGGCAGCTGAGTTCTTAACCTTGGAGTAAATCTTTACGCTTATCGCTATCAAATTTCGACTTGGAGTTCTGATAAAGCAGTAGGAGTCAGGCAATATTTTAATTCTGATTCTGCTTTGTAGGTGTTGATGTGCTCTTTCTCTCTCTCTCCAAGCTTTGAGCCATTTGCAAATCTGATCCAAGTTGTTTAGAAAAAGGTTAAAAGTGCAAGTTGACATTGACACATCAAGAAGACTCTGTGGACATAACATCCAACCAACTAAATCATCCCAGTTGTCTTGTCTGGGGACTATCTGGGTCGCATGTCCGCCTAGGGTTTGCAGATGGCTCCTTCCTGGTCCCCCTGTCAGGAAAGAGTTCTAAAAAAGGGAGGAGCATTTGCTTTGACCTGACTTGATTTTGGTAAGCTCATGCCCATTTCTAAAGGTCCCAGCTTCCGTTTTGTTTTTAAGCGCCTTTATTTAACACTCTGTATTTTAGAATTCTTTCCAGGGATGAACCGATAGATCTTTGGTGTCCTTTTTAGAATTCTTGCCCTTTAGAGAGCTCGAACCACACTTACCCATGTGTCCTGGCTTTCCTGTGTCTGTCCTAGTCTTTATGGTGCTTCAGTTATTGACAAGGTTTTAGGGATACTTCCAAACTCGTTCGGTTCCTGCGATTTGATGACTATGGATTTGGTGACTGGAGTTTCTTCAAAGCAGCTGTCAGCTGTCTCTCCATCCTCTGTCTGCATCTTCATTCCCTGTGTAACTCGGGGACGAAGGAAGAACTGAGGGTTCCCGGTCTCATTTTGACATCCGTTAATGCGATGCTATTCGCACCAAGCAGTGACCCTCTCTGCTCTGTTTCTGACACTAAGGAGCTCTTTGTGCTGTCCTTGGCATTTTTTGGCACCCCCAGCTCACTCTGGGCTTCAGCTTTCCCTGTGTTCTGACTTTGATCCCCGCCCGGCCTTTGGGTTTTCCCTGTCCTCCATCGGTTCTGCGCATCTAGCCTCCTTCATCCCCGGCGAGTCCTGCTGACTGTGCACATCCTTCATCTCTGGGGTCCCTGAGTTCTATGTGGTTACGACCGTTTCTGAGAATCTCCCATCTTTCTTGAGCAGTCAATGGTTTTCGAGCCTCGGCCCAGGTGCACGCATCTGTTTTTCATTTTTTATTAACCAAGGCTTTCGCTTTTTCAGTGTATTTGTGGGAAAATGGGGTGGCATACAGAAAAACTAACTAGAGCAAACTTAAGCAAACACTGAAATGTATTATAGGGCCCTACAAATGTGTCTCAGAGGCTAAGGTGGGAATTCGGGTGGGCCGAGGGAAAAGCCGGAATCAGGACTGGCAGCTCCCCGGCTTCACTGTCTCTGTCTCTTGTCCCTGGTTCTCACTGGGCACCTGCTTCATGCTCTCTCTGTGAAGACTGGCTTTGTCTGCTTCCCTGGGCCTCGTGGGCGAACACGGTGGAACCACAGCTCCTAATTTACACGTCATGGTTCCGGCCCCTCAGAGAGGTGAGCCTGTGGTCCCTCAGTCCTAAATTCTGATTCACAAGAGACAAACCTGAACTGGTCCCACTTGTCAGGTGCCCACGGAGGTCCCGCCAGCCAGAAATCACGCAGTTCCAATGTGACCACAGGAACAAAGCCTACTAGGTGTCTACTATTCACTCAGCAAATATTTCAATGTCCAAATACTGTTTTAATTGTTAGGGATACTACAGGGGAAGCAAAAGAGAATCTTTAAAAATTCTAATGCATTATATGTAAGGTACATCTCTAACTCTTCTGCACCCCCCTTGTTCTGTAATTTGACACGGTCAGTTTCTACTCCTTCTGCATCAGTAACCATCTCGTTCCCAGCAACAGTTCTCCTTAGAGACCCACTAACTCAGGAATCTGCTTACTTAGGGAAACGAGCCGAAGAAACACATGAACGAATTACCCAGGGTCCTGGCCTTCCCAGAGAGAAAGACCCGCGCAGTTCTAAGTGTATCTAAGCGAGATGCAAACGGCCCCCCGGCTTTGTGGCTGGGTCACATTTAGTAGACTGGGCCTATGGGGAGAAGACACAGACTGAAAAGACCAACTGCACCCAAAAAAGAGAAACGTGAGGACTTAAAATCAAATCAGATCAGCCATAGTTTAAAAACATTTTCCGATGAGCACATACTAACTGAGCTTTGATGTAAGATGTTAGGTGCTAGATTCTTTGGAAAACATAAAGAAATAGAAAGCACAGTCCAAGCTCTCCGAAAGCTTGCAGCTAGATGGATAGAGAAGGTAGAAAACACACAACATAACACACAGTGCCGCATTTGGGGGTGTGATCAGAAACGCTGCAGGAATTCAGAAAAATGAAAACTCATGTAGGAGGGGAGTCTGCTCGGGGCCCTTAAGGAGGGGCAAGGTTTGCATGTGCAGAAAAAGCCAACAGTTTTATAGTGAGGATCCAGTGTGACTTACTCGTCCGCCTCAGGGTTCAGAGCTTCAGTCATTATGCACTCATTCATTGATTCATTCATCGAACACTTACTGGTGCCCACGTATGTGGATGCCAGATATTGCGTGTATAAAGGGTACAGACATGGAAATAATCCCGGTAGCTAGCGGGCTTAATGTGAGGGTTATTTAAAAGAATAGGCATTAAAAAAAAGGATAGGCCTTATACATGCCCTCATTTTGATGACAGATGGGTACATGCAACCAATCAACCTAAATTGTTACTGTGACTTCAAACGCGCCTTCCGCGGCATTGACATTTAGCGCGTGTTTTCAGAATCTACCACGTGATAGGCACAAAAGTCAGGTGGAAAAATCAGACATGGGCCCTGTACTCCTGGAGCTCACCTGTCTAGGTGAGGGGCAGTCACTTAAACAAGGAATTATAATCATGTATGTTTGAGCACACGGAGGAGAGAGGAGCCTGCTCTGGGGGCGGAGGGCAGGAATGACTAACCTGGCCGGCGAGTCGGGGACAGAGGAGACTGGCGCTCTGGCTGTGGCAGGCAGAATTCTGAGATGCCTCCAGGATCCTTGTCCTTGTGTAATCCTCCCCGCCCGGCCCCCTCCCACCCCCGTGCGTGGACAGGACTTGTGACTTGCTTCTGACCCACAGAATGTGGCAAAGTTGAAGGGGTTTTGCAGAGGTCATTAAGATCCCTAACCAGCTGACTTTCATCCAGAGAGAGAGAGATCATCCTGGGTGGGCCTGACCTAATCAGGCATGCCCTTTGTTTATTTATTTTTAATCCTCACCTGAGGATATGTTTATCGACTTTGACAGAAAGAGAGAAACATTGACCAGTTGCCTCCTGCAGGAGCTGAGACAGGGGATTGAACCCACAACCCTTCGGTATATGGGACAATGCTCCAGCCAGATGAGGTACCCGGCCAGGTCATCAGACATGTCTTTTAAATGAGGGTCTGGAAGTCAAGGATTCACTGAAATAGAAACTCTGTCTTCATTTCTGGCCTTGGAAGAGCAAGCATCATGAACTCTACAGCTACAAGGAAATGAATCCCGCCAACAACACGAGGGAGCAGAGAAGCAGGTCCCTCCCCAGTCCGGCCTCCAGATGAGAGTGCAGCCGGGCCAACACCTGGGTCTCAGCCCCGCGAGGCCCTGAGCAGAGGCCGAGCCACGCCCTGGGACAACTGGGAGGTAGTAAACGTGCATTATTTTAAGCAGTAAGTTTGTGGTCATTGGTTACCAGGCAAATGATTACCAACTTGGCAGGTTCCACAGGACTATCTTCCTGGAGAAGGAAGACTTCTAGCGCTGAGCCTCTTGGTTAGCATTGCTGACCGACAGGAGCTGTCTTGCGTTTTCCGTATCCTCCCTGTGAACTCCAGGCCAAGTTTATGTATAAAAAATGGGGTCTCCCTGCCCGCCTCCTGAGGATTTCCTGTCTGGCACTCAAAGTAAATCTCTACTCGCTGTTAGCTTTGAAGACGTAGAAAGTAGTGTATGCTTTTCCCCACGATTATAAATGTACTTCAACTTCATGCAAATAATGTGATATTGACAAACTACAAAATTATCATTTTCAGGTAGGATTTCATTTTCTTAGCTTTTAGTTCATTTCACCAGTTCTCAAGGGTCTACAGAGCCACTGCCATGTGCTAGAACTACGCGTGATGAAAGACTGAAGGGAAATTGAGACACGTTTCTGGCCTTTGAGGAGCTGGAGAGAGAAGCTTCACGCAGTAGGGAACGTGAGAGAGCAGCGGAACGCCGGACTCCGAGAGCTGGGATGGGGAGGGAACTGCCGAGTGCCGAGGAGCAGGGGGAGGAATGAGTTTGATTTCACAGGCTTCTCCCCGCGGAAAGCAAGGGAGTGTTCTTCACTCTCAGCTGCACGGACACATGCAGCAGGCACTCGTGATCTCTTCCCCACTTGTTCATAAATCGCGCTTATTCAGGATTTGGGAATGATTTCAAAGTCACTGAGCTGAAACTTTGAGTCATCCGACCAATGTCTCAACAGAAGTGATTCAACAGACGATGTTTACTGAACGCCTGCTACATGAAGGGCTGTGCTAGCAAGTGAGGGCATATCTGGCGAATGTTTTAACCTGGAAATAACAGAAAACCCCCTTCAAGTGGCTTAAACAATGCACAGGTCTATTCCCTCCGCCAACAAGAAACCCTGAGGTAGGTCCTCTCCGACGGTGGTTTACGTCGGAGCTCACCGACATAATTCAGGATGCAGCTTCCTTCCAGTTTTCCATTCTCTTTAAGACAATGGCTTGTTCTTAGCTGGCTCTCCTCCTGGCACAGGAGAGCTGCCGCTGTTCCAGACACCTCTTCACAGTACTTCACAAGTACTGTTTCTTCCCATGTGTCTTTTTGTTTTATCAGTAAGGAAAAAATAGCTATCTTTCCCAGAAATCCTCAGCTGACTTCCCCTAAAGTTTATTAAGCAGAATTATATCTCACATTCGTGCCTAAGCCCATCAGAACCACACAACCCGGGGCAAGGCTGGCCTCAGGAGAGTGGGGACTCCGACAGAACGGGGGTGCTCCTGAGCGGAGGACGGGGAATGAAGGGCACCGGCAAAGGCTGTCTACTGGCAGTGTCCGTGAGTGTTGTAATCAAAGACAGTCGCAATGACCGTCTGCACTGGGGGACAGAAACAACCTGACGGAGGGCGTACAGTTACAAATTGTCACTAACACCGTGACCGGAGAGGACCGTGTGCTGTGAGAGAGAGAGCAGGGTGTCACAGGGAGGTGGCAGCTCAGGAAAGGCCATTGGGAGGCAGTGACAGGGGAGTGGGAACCAGCCAGGCACGGGGCTGGGGAAGAGCATTCAGGCAGAGGGAGCCCGGAAGGAGACAGCGCAGCCGCAGTGCTGGAAGGAGATGAATGAGCAGCACTCAGGGCCCTTCTCGTGCCCCGGGGGGATTGTATCCTGAGAGCAACGCAAAGGCACCGAAGGGTCTTTTTGTTTTCGATTGCTTTTTAAGCATTTTATTTATTTTTAGAGAGAGGGGAAGGGAAGGAGAAAGAGAGGGAGAGAAACATCAATGTGTGGTTGCCTCTCATGCACCCCCCACTGGGGGCCTGACCTGGCCCACAACCCAGGCATGTGCCCTGACTGGGAATCGAACCAGTGACCCCCCTGGTTCTCAGGCCGGCGCTCAATCCACTGAGCTGCACCGGCCGGGGTGGCACTGAAGGTTTTACAGCAGGGGCATGATGTGATCTGACTTGTGTCTTTGAAAGTCTGGTTGCCGTGTGAAGAACAGATGGGAAGGCAAGATGTTAGGAGACTGTACGTCCATCTGATGGTTTGGCGACAGGAGGGATGGAGAGGAAGGGGACAGAACTGAGCAGGAATGGCACGGTGGTGCTCTGGGGGATGCAGGGGCGGGCAGTCCCAGGACCACCTCCCGAGGGGCGCAGCCTGTTCTAAGACGCCAGGCACACCTGGAACTCCACTTAGGTGCCACATGGGAGTTCAGAAGCCGAGGTCACAGGTGTGGGGCTTGAGGGGGGACCTGATTCCAGGGTGACTTGTGAAGGAAGGAGATATTTGCACAGGACACCGAAGGCTGGCGAAGGTGGCTGTGTAGGTGCAGACACGGGAAGGGTGGTCCAGGGAGAGGATCCAGCCTGGGCCAAAGCAGGGAGGCAGGAAGTGAAGGCCTGGAGGGAGAGGAGCGAGTAGGGTAGTCTGTAGTCTACAGTGGAAGGCACGTTCTGGAAAAAGGGGCTGGAAAGGTCATGGGTGTCAGTTTAAGGAAAGTTCTGTGTGGCTGACTAGGATGATTAAATAAAAATGTGGAGCGGGGAGAGTTTAAATAAAGTCTAGCTTAGCTACAAAAGAACTCACCAATCAGCCACGAAACCACTGACTTTTCCTGGGAGAAATCAATGTGCACATCGGGGTTTGATTGTGTGTTTACTGGGTGGACCGGCAATGTCTCTGCCTGGCGTCTCTGTCACCTGCAGGTCATTGGCCAGTGATTTCTAACTTGTTTCTGGGATGCATTCCTTCATCACGCGCTGAGTATTGGTGCTGGGGATTCTGGAGTGAAGAGGTGGCACAAAGGAGGGAAAAGATCTGTTGCCTGGAGTGTGGGGCTAGACTTCAGAGAGGGGTCGCATTTCACCGGGCCTTCACAGGTGAGTAGGAGTTCGCCAGGCGAAGAAACGAGGTGGGAAGGCCTTCCCAACGCAGGGAGTAGAGGCACGTCTTCTCCGTTCTCACACTTTCTATCCTCTACGCCCTATAGAGATACAATTGTAAGTTTTGCTTTCAGACTCTTGGGGAATTTGGGTGATACTTAGTGAGTTCTTTCAGTTGCTACAGGGACGTTTCTCTAATACTAACAAGAAGTCAGGATTTCAGTAAATCACATTGGTTATACTCTGTACTCACAATGGTTCCTCAGGGAGATTTTACTGATTTTTACTTTTCTGGGTCAGCAAGGGGAAGAATCTTTTTATTTTATTTTTTTATTATATCTTTTTCTATTACCATTTAGTCCCCTTGTACCCACACCTCGCTCCCAGGGGAGGAACCTTAAATCTTTTTTTGGAGACTGGTAGATGCATCCATCCTCAGTGAGACAGTCCCAGAGTCCCTTCTGTTTTTCATGCGGGGGGGAGGAGCCGTAATTCACTGTCACGCACGGCTCCTGGTTTCAGCGTTTGCAGGAGATGGCTCCCTCCTGAGCTGCGCAAGCATTCATGACAGTGACTCAGATGCAGATGGACACCCAAGACCATCCTTTGGCATCCAAAAGGGGCTAATGGCTCATTTTAGCTCAAGATAAAACACAAATACTTCAAGATGGTCTATGAGGTTATGAGAAGGTGGGCGAGGAGTTCACGTAAGACTGGCGAGAAGTCCTCCTATCCTACACCCTCATTGAACAAGGGTGTGGCGGGCAGGACGCAGGGAGGTGCTCGGGCCTGCCCAGGTTGCCCTGAGCCTCGGGCAGAGCCCTGACCCAGAGCTGCGGCAGAAGCGGGTGAAGACAGAGAGGACAAGCTGGGTGACAGAGCAGAAGCATTTTGGGGAACTGATCCATCACAGCAGTATCTGATACACTTCCTCTCTCCCCTACACTCCGCCCCCACTTGCTCTCTCTGTCTCTTTCCTTTTCTCTCATGGCAGGGTTCTGCGTCAGTTTCCGAAAGGTGGGGACATTTCCTGACGCCTTTGCAACACTGGGAAGCTGTCTTAAAGGAGGCTGGACCCATTCTGAGCGCAAGGCCAGGAAAGTGAAGGCCAGGGGCTGCTGTGCCGGGGAAGGGCCCCGCTCACCCTCTGCCTGCCTCTGGCCAGCGCGCACAGTCCCCTGGTGTCCGCCTGACCATGTCTCTGGCCGAGGCCATCAGCCTCTGGAATGATGGGGTGCTGGCAGCCGACAAGAAGGACTGGAAGGGAGCCCTGGACGCCTTCTCTGCAATCCAGGACCCCCACTCCAGGATTTGTTTCAACATGGGCTGCATCTACACCATCCAAGAAAACCTGGCCGCGGCAGAGAAGGTGAGTGAGTGGAGGTGCCCCCCACCCCACCCCTGGGTCCCCACGGAGCCTTTGTAATTATGGGTTCCCAACCCTGGCTGCCCTGGGGAAACATCCTGGGAGCTTTACAAGAACAAAAGCTGCCTAGGCCCCACCCACGGCGATCCTGATTTAATTGGCCTGGGAGGGGTGCGGGAGCCCTTCATTTTTAAAAGCTCCCCAGATGGTTCAAACGGGCCAGCAGGCTGGGAGCCACTGTGGGTTACGCTCTCCTTTCTTCTCCTCTATGAACTGCACATCGTTCTGGAATGTTCTCTAACCCCCTCATGAAGACACCCCTGGTTATGTTTTGTTCTATGCACTCCTGCTGGCCACGCACAGTCTCTGCGTCTCACTGCTTCATACCTGATGCTAAACCACCTCTTTTTGGCTTTTCAAGACTTTCACTCATAGGGTGAGCTTTGTCTGCCCAAGAGGTCAAGAAGAGACACTAAAGTAAAATAGGTTTCACCTATGTGACAATTCATCTGTGTGGCACTTACCTGGGGCACGCTTTTAAGGATTTTGAGGCTGGCGGAAGGAAATCATACTGTGATTGATTGATGATGTCTGCCGGGGGCACCGTGTGGGGTGCCACAGCATCTTTTTCAAGTTTTTTCTCTCTCTCATATTCCCAAGCATGAGGTTGAGCATCCGAGCATCACCTTTTGCATTGGTTACGGGAAGCTGGAAAGGGTGTGGAGTTTGGAAGCAGATCTAGAATCAAAGCCCAGCTCCACCTCTCTCTGGACCTTGGGTCCTCAGCAACTAATGTTAACTTCCAGCTCTGAGAGTCTCAGAGGGGCTGAACATCTTGAGGATTGAGTGAGACACCACCTGTTAAAGTACTGAGTCACTTCACACCAGGGTATAAGTGTTAGTTCTTGTTTTTACGCTTTAGCCAGTCTTGGACAGATGGCTGACTACCCAGTCCCCTTACAGAGCCAGTTCCTCCCACAGCCATCCTCACTGTGACCAGACGTGAGCAAAGGAGAGAAATTGCTTGGAAGGACCCGTGCAGACCCATAAGTCCATGTCAGGTCCACAGTGGGCGGGAGCATGTGAGGGCCCCCACCTCCTCTCAGGGACCTGCCAGGGGGCGGAGCAAATAGCAGCCCAGAGTCTGGGGACTGCTGGAGGCCAAGTGCACCCTGTGGGAGAAGCTGCTCTGCGGCAGCCATGCCAGCAGAGGCTTGTGGCCAGGCTGTGCTGGCCCCGCTGACCTCCAACTCCAGACCCCACAGCTTCCTCTCGCCGCTCCGGACTTCTCCCTGCAGTCTGCTGCTTCTCACTCTCTCTGCCCTTCTCTGGTTTCCTGCGTGAGTCCTTACTCCTGGCATTTCATATGCACTTTTTATTATTATTCCCACCTCAGGACATTTTTTTCATTGCTTTTAGAGAGAGAGGAAGGGAGGGGAGAGAGAGAGAGAAAGAGAGAGAGGAGAGAGAGAAGAGAGAGAGAGAGAGAAACATCAAATCGTGGTCCTCCGTACACACCCCGACCAGGGACAGGTATATGGGATGACCCTCCAACCAGCTAAGCTGCACTGGCCAGGACTATTTATTATTATTTTAATTGTGCAATACTGATATAATAAATCTACATAATGAGTATTAATACTGTATAAGACATTTCCACTGTTTTCATATTTAATTGCTTCTATTATTTTAATCCTGTTGGTAGTGTTGAAAGGCAGAACTCAATATACCACTCTACCAAGAATACTAAAGTTACAGTAGATTAGGTAACCTGGCTCATGGCACGCCACCAGGAAGTGACAACACAGAGCGTTCTGACCCCGGTGTCACTGTAAAGACACCAACGATCCCGAGACCCTTCTAGCCTCACCCTCTGGCTCACACCACACCTCCTCACGGCCTGGCTCCTCGGCCACCAATGGACCTCCCGTCTCCACAGGCCTTCTCCAGAAGCATCAACCGAGACAAGCACCTGGCCATAGCCTACTTCCAGCGAGGGATGCTCTACTACCGGATGGAGAAGTAAGTGGCCCAGGGAGGCACCCGGTGCGGACATTCACAGAGAACCCGGAGGGGTCTCGGTGCTGGCTCGCCTGGGTGTTTGAGAAGCATCTCCCAGCCTCTGGTGCGAAGCGGGACTGGACCTGCCCTGGGCGCAGTTACACAACAGATCAGACAAGGCCCAGGCAGAGAGGGCAGGCCGGCCACCCCGTTAGAAATCAGCCGTGTCAGAGCTCGTGATGTAACCATCGCAGGCCTGGGGTTCCGCTGGTGTGGCTCCCCACGAGCATCCCTGAGGGGTCGCAGCTGGATGGTGCAGTTGTAAAGTGTTGGCCATTGAGGGGACAGCCCTGGTGGTCCCCCATTGTGAGGTATTGAACTGTCACACAGCAAGAGTCATCGTGAAACCACATCAAATTTTCCGTGGTTTCTGCAGACTGTTTTCAAAAGCCTAGTTTAACCCATGCGATAAAATACTGTTCAGCCAGCAATATGAGAATACAAACTATTCACACGATATGTATAAGAATATATTGATACAGACAAGTACGTAGCATATATATTAATACAGAAGAAAGTTCACAGTGGATGTTACATTCACAACATAGGTTTCAAACAGTCTGTATAGCACAAGCCCACTTCTGTTTCACGGAGGAGTCTGGAAGGCCGTAGGCCGAAACATTGTCAGCAGTTCTCCCTGGGTGGTGACATTGTAGGGATTTCCATTTCCTTCTGTCAGTCTGTCTGTGCTTTCTGCGGTATTTACAGCTACCACAAAATAGTTAGTAAAAGATAAATAGATAGAAAATCAAAGTTAACCTCGCTTCCGTTCCCCTCCCCAAGATACCCCAGTAACAAACATACCAATAACAAAGGGAAAATATTCTAAGCGTTAACGTGGAATGTTGTAGGGGATGGCAGCCTTTGCAGAAATTTCATTCCATTAGTGAGCACAGCTCTAGGGAAGAAGACTTCAGCTCAGGCTAATGAAGGACTTTCAGTGAAAACGGTCAGAGCGTGGTGTGGGGGGGGCACACACGTGTGCCCGTAGCGGGTGAGGCAGGGTGTTCGTGGGGCACAGAGGAGGCTGCAGAGAATGTGCAGGCATTGGGGTGGGGGCTGTTCTGATCGTGTGCAACCTTGCAAGGCTCCGATCCCAGGATTTGGTCAGAATCCAAGCCGGGCAAGCCACTGTGTTCAGCCGTTGCCAGGGGCAACTACAAGAAGCCCAGGAGACTTCCAAGATGTAGATGCAGCCAATTACCTGAATAAGAGAGGGCAGTCAAGTCTTCCCAGAAGAAAAACCACACAGAGGCAATCTGGGGAGAGAGGGCCTGGGCCTGGGGTGTGCAGGTGTGCGGGGCAGCCCGAACACGAATCCCCCAGCCGATCTTTAATCGTAAAAGACGAACTCGCAGGCCATCCCTTAATGAGTTCTAACTGCCTGTAACGAGGAGAGATACCGCCAAGAGGAAAGACTCCCAGAAGAAACTGCCACACGCAAATGCCCAGAAGCCCCTGAGCCTGCAAGGCTTGGATTCTGAGAGTCAGAAAGATTTCTAGATCTAGGTAGATCTAGAAATAAGACCCATCATTCAATTAGCATGCAATGGATAGTAGTTAAATCTGAGAGCAAAATCTACCAAATTTCATGGTTAATTCAATAACAGTCTATTGAGGAAATGATATACAGGAGGCGCTGCTCTCCACTGGAAGCTCCGCCTTTGCTTTCCGCTCCATCATGGACATCAGTGCCCCCCTATCCCCCCAAACCCTCCCACCCCCCACCCCCCGCCAAGGCTCTGCTCATGACCCCTCCCCCTTACATCACTGTAGCCGTGGCTGTTAAATGGCAAAATGTATGGGTTATCTTCCCAGCAACACACACAGTGTGTGCACACTTTACGTGCAGCTTCAGGGGGGTCGGTGTCCCCCGAGAATCCATACGTGAACCCTAGGGATCCCACCCTCTCCCGCAGCGCTGGCCTCCATCTGTATAGCCAGCTGGCTGCTGAATCTCTCCCTGGGACCAGCCCGGGATGTCTCTTTTTCCTCCACCTTGTCAGGTTGACCTCTGAAATATCTCTTGCATCCTGCCATTCTTCTCCACCCCCACCAGCTCTGCCCTGGTGCCGACCCCCAGTGCTCACCGAGACTGCTGTCATCACTTCCAAACGGATTTCTCAGCCACCAGCTTTGTCTTGTCCACCCTTATCCCAGACTGCTCTGCTTTTAAAAAAAATTAATGGTATCTGCTTAAGAACTTTCAGGGACCCCATGACTGTAGGGCAAAGGCCAATTTCCTCGCCTGCTCCTGTGCGGGCCAGCCGCTGCCTGCCCACTCCTGCTCCACGGGGTTGCCCAGCCGCCCGGCCCCCAAGGGGGCGACCACTCTCTTCCGTGCCTCCTTTTAGAACACCTGTCTTCCCGATGACAGATATGTGCCAGTATCTAACGTGACAGATATTAGATATCTGTCTCCTTCACTACTCTGCGAGTTTCTTGAGAGAAGAAATCTTTACTTGACCACTCTTGTTTTTCAGCATTGAGTACGGCAGTTAATAAATGCTCATTAAATGAATTAAACTAAAGTGAGAAAAATATAGCCTCTGCTTTGCAGGAATGTAATAAAAGGGGGAAACAGGTCAAGAACACCAGTAGCCATAGTGCAAGGCAGAAGGGGACAAGCGCTGGAAGAGCTATTTTACAGTAAGGTCCATGGGGAACTGGAAGGCTGACTTCTTAGAGAGCGGGTTAGGAATCCCCCGGATTACAGCAGAACTCCCGTTAGGGCGACAACTTTGTGGGTTTTCCTCTCCGCGTTCGCCACTTTCGTGTGTCCTGCTGCTCTCCTGTGGCTGCAGAGTCCCGCAGAGCATTGTCAGAACACATGTCTGGGAGGCAGGTGGCGTCTCCGGTGACCACGGCCAGACTGTCTCACTTCCCCACCCCCAGTCGGCCTCTGAAAGGGGAAGGAAGCTGTAGGTGTTTCGGGTCCTGGGCCTCATGAACCTGAGCGCTGTGATCGTAACCATGAGACCCTTTAGATGTCGCTGGCCCGAGGAGGTGACTCAGCACAGTCTTCGTCCTGCAGCCTTCGAAACTAAAAACCGTGACCCCCAGCTGGGTCACAGAGGTGTGCTGAAACTCTCCGCTTTAAAACTGTAGACTGCATGGGGCACGGGTAGAACAGGGACAATCGAGAACACAGCGGTTACTAAGAAACCTTTCCAGTTAGAAAAATGAGGGTTAGAAACCCCCTCGGGCTCAGAGTTTGTGAAAAGCCAGCCGGCTTGCCCCTGCCCCGGCCTGTGGGTGAGCGGGGTGTGGCTCGGGTCCAGCGCAGGCGGGGGCCCAGCAGGAAGCTGCCAGCACCTTGGCCTTCCAGGGACACTGTGCTTTCCAAATGGCACCGAAGAGAACTGAAGGAGGGCCGGAGGGGGCGGGAGCTGCAGGCCTCGGCCCACCAGCAGCCAGGGCTGCCCGCTGTTGTGGGATTTCACACTGAGCCGACTCAGGCCCCGGGCAGCTGGCAGTGGGCGGCAGGCTGTGTGGCAAGGCGGGTGTCCCTGGGGTGCAGCTCCTGGGACACAAGGGGGGCTGAGCAGAGGCCAGCAGTGAGCAGCCAGGAGGATGCTTTTAAAGACACATTTAAAATCTACACTTACAGAGCGCTCCCCACCAATTTTTAACACAAAGCGAGCCCTGTGAGTATCAATAATTTGTGGGATCTTTCTGTCTCCCACCAGGCCCAGATCTTTACACGTCGTGATGGGCTGGAGAATTATGAGAAGGATTTTGTTGGGGTCATTCTATACCGGGAGGCGTGGGCGGTGTCCCCGCACAGCTGAAATGCATCCGCCTCGCCAGGGCTTTGCCAGGGAGCGAGCGCGCTGCAGATTAATGCTATCAGTGCCTGGGGTGTGCCCTCTGAGCACTCCGGGCACTGAGCCTGTCACACACGCAGACAGGGGACACCGTGGAGCTTCGTGTGCCCACAGAACAGGGCGCCTGCGTTTCGCCTGCCCCTCCCTCTTGGCTCAGAGAGTCAGAGCCAGTCCCCCAATCCTCCAGCTTAGAAAGAAGGTCCAGAGATGCTCTAAAAAAATGTGCAGAGACCTTGAAGTGCTTCCTGCTTCCTAAGGAATGGCCTGCACGCTTTCAATAGGGTTTATACTCGTCTTTAGGAGTGACGAGGGTACGTGAGAGAAAGCCTTTCTCCTGTTCCTTCCGTGACTGCTGCAGCCACTGCTGCTGTGTGGCTACTTCAAACCCGGTGGTGACAGAAGGTCCAGCTTCTCCTCCCTCCACCTGGGGACACACTTTTTAGGACTCTCTCGACCCGCCTGCCCTCCTGGCCAGCTCCACAATTCCCTGAGATCAGAGTTCCAGCTTCTGCAGCTGTATATTTTGATCTCCTGATAATACAGTCCAGAGTGTTAAGGAGGCATGTACCAAATGGTTGGCATATGACTTTAATTGCCAGACTTTTAGAACTGAAAATAATAATAATGATGATGATGATAATCATGATAATAATAATAATGACTATGTGTGCCAGGCACCGTCCTAAGCACCTGAATGCTTCACCGCATTTAGTTCTCACAACCCTGGGAGGCACATGCTACTGTCACGCTCTCTCTCTGAAGATGAGGAAACAAACTTAGAGAAATGAAACAGCTTGTCCTTTGTCACTAGATAGTAAACAGCAGAGCCAGGAGTGAAGCCCATGTGGTTTTGACTCCAGAAATTAGATCCGGGGCCACCTACTAGCGGCCTCCTCACATTATAGACTCCTTGAATATAAAACGCTCCTGGTACACAATACTCTCCTTATATTATGGACACAGATCCTGAGGCTGCGGAAGTAACTCACCAGGGTCTCCTGGGCAGGGGCACAGCTAATGGATGTGGTCCCAGTCTCCTGGCCACTGTCCTAGGGCGCCTCACGACACCATACCACCTCCTGCAGGTCCCCCGCAGCCTGAGTCCAAAGTCCAGGCTGCCTCCAGGAGAAGCCGCATGTGGCAGCTCTGGGTCAGAGAGCGGCTTGGGGACTTGTGGTTCAGGTGCCCTGTGGGAGCCACCGCCAGCAGCCAAATTTGTTCCTTCCAAGCCAGGGGGCTGGCGGGGAGGGTGGCTTGCTTTTTGTTGCTCCCCCCCATCCCACGGCCTCACAGCCTGAAGCCCAGCAATGGCTCCCCCCTAAAGGGGCAGGGAGGTCAAGGGCAGGCTGAGGAAACGTGGTGCAGGTCCTGCCCACCCGTCCGTGGGCCCTGCTGATGTGACCAGCCCCATTCTCTGCCCCAAACCCACGACGGCAGCCCTTGAGCTAGTCCGCACAAGGCCAATCCAAGAAAGCACAGTGCAGCGCCAGGAGCAGGGGCAGAAATGCTCTTGGCTCAAGGGGTGGTTTCTTTTTCCCAAAGCGTGTGGAGGAAGAGGGAGGGGAGAGGAGACCAAGCGAGCCACAAAACCAGGAGCTAAATTGGACTCAGAAGCCAAGGAGAAGGCTCGGGGCGGGAGAGGGTGTCAGCAGCTGTGGGAGGGGCCCCTCGGAGCCCTGGTGTCTCTGTCAGGCCGGCCTGGCCTCGTGCTGGGGGCGGGGCGTGAGCAGCCCTCTGAACCACCCTGCAGGGACCCAGGCCCGGCAGGTGCTGGCTCCGCCTGGAGCTCTCAGGAGAGAACGGGGCTCTCGTGCGAAGTGGCAAACCTGTCGTCAGAAAGGTGGGCGCGGTATCCAGTCAACGGAGAAGGAAATACCTCCGGCTGCCTGCGACTGGGGGCCAGCGGTGTGTCAGACCCCAGGGGCCCCTCGCACACTGGCTTCTCCAAAAAGCTAGAGCTCAGGGTTGGCAAAAAACTGGAGCATGAGAAAGGCTCTCATCCCCGAGAGACCGATGGAGAAAGGGGCGCAGACGTGCATCTGACCCCACAGTTCCTCCTCCGTGCCCTGGACTGCTTTGTCTTCTCCCCTCACCCTGCAGGTACGATCTAGCAATCAAGGACCTTAAAGAGGCCTTGATCCAGCTTCGAGGGAACCAGCTGATAGACTACAAGATCCTGGGGCTGCAGTTCAAGCTGTTTTCCTGCGAGGTAAGGAGGCGCAGCCTGGACATGAGTGAGTCGGCCTGCGAAAGCGTTCATCGTAATTCACATTGCTTGGGTTGGCAAGTTATTTGCCCAGCATTCTGCTAACAAATCCGAATCGTGGGCTCGCTATCCACGCAGGGCCTGCCGTGACCTTGCTCAGTTCCCAAGGTACAGACCACGCTCTTTGCTGTTAATGGTTCTGACCTTGTGTACTCGGTCGATAACCATGGAGTGAGGATAATTTGGCACAAATCTGTCCCCTCTCGGTCAAAGAACAGCTCAGCACACACATTTAGGAAAGGTCCCCATAGGAGGACAACATATTTTCTACATTACCAAGGAGGAAAAACGGGACTGGCTTTGATTTCTCAAGTTAGTGTACTTTTTCCAACCCGCACCCCTCTTCAACCTCAAATGTCCCAGTAGCTTTGAAAACTAAAATCCCTGCAAATATCGTAGAACTTTATTTAGAAGAATCACTGAAAAAAGTCCCTTTGCTTTGGTTTCTCAGGTGGGAGAAGCCGAGTGTTTTCAGGGTAGCCCAGGGCTAATAATAGCATCCACAGCTGCCCGGGCCCCTGGGGACACGTGTCCCCATCCAGCCCTGCTGCGGGCTGGCCACTTACTCCACTCGTCCCCGCCTAGGGGATGGGGTTTTGCAGTGGGGACTGCTGGTATTCGGCCAGCTTCTAGAGTAGGGTTTCTCAATTGTGGCACTTCTGGTATGTTGGCCTGAATAATTCTTGGTTGCGGGGGCTGTCCTGGGCATTGTAGGATGTTTAGCAGCATCCCCGGTCTCTATTACCCACTAGATGCCAGCCGCACCCCACGCCCAGTGTGACAACCTAACTATCTCTAGGCATGACCAATCGAGAACCACTTACATAGATTGAAGGGCTGGGGGACCACGGAGGTCTAGAGTGAAGGTCAGGAGACAGTGGCAGCGAGGCAGCCTCCCGTGGGAGGAATGTTCCTCCTGGAATTGACACTGAGATGACCCTGGGGCAGGAAACGCTGGCTGTCTGGGCCTGTCTGCAAGCAAAGCTGGACTTTCTGAGGCCGAAGGCCCTTCTGCCACTCGGGCCCCTCCAGGCGCCTCCCCACCTCTAGTACCACGCCTGCCTTCCGCAGGCTGTGACTCTGCCTCTGAGGAGTCGACCATCGTTTTTGAAAAGAGGCCCAACCTTTTCCCGTCGGGGAGCCATAAACACCTGGTGTGGCAAAGGTCTCCGACAAAGGTGGCCGGGAACTGCACAGGAAGCTTGGCACGGCCTTGAGTGGTCCTTGCTCCCCGCACACACGGTCGAGGGTGGGCTGGGCCCTGGTGTGCGTGTGGAAGGCGACCAGCCACTTATGGAAGCTCAAAATTGTTTTCCGTTTTGTTTCGTTTTTTACAATCTTG
Source organism: Trachops cirrhosus (assembly GCA_028533065.1). Lineage (NCBI taxonomy): Eukaryota > Metazoa > Chordata > Mammalia > Chiroptera > Phyllostomidae > Trachops > Trachops cirrhosus. The sequence goes on from CM052551.1 coordinate 34,585,418, forward strand.
CTGATGCATCTAAAAGATTTATGTGTATGTTGTGAAGCATGATAACCAAACACACACTCATGAACCTACCACCCAACTCGAGACCTGGAAAATCATAGCCATTGGATGGGTGGGCTGTTCCCTCCCGCCCAGGTGAGGCGCTGTGCTGGGCTTGTGCCGAGTCCCTTTCCGGATTCTGTCCACACAGTGTCGGAGTGTCCTCACTGAGGTGCCTGGCTCACAGCCTTGCTAGTGCCGCGTCCCGGGCGGGGTTCTTCGGGTGCTGGTGCAGGACGCTGTGTCTGGAACCCTCTTTCTCCCCACCCTGCACCCACCCCCTCGGCCTAGGCTCAGAGGCAGGAGCTGTTTTGGGAAGCCACACATGTGTATTTATTCCCAGCTCTTCGAGGGGCCTGGAGCCCATCACTCTTCTTGATACTAAAGCCACACAGTAACTCTTGTTCCTCCTGACCTGCCTGGTTGTCCAAACACTGTACACCACGGAGCTGGATTAGTGTATCCCGTGAGGTCCACTTAACACCATCCTCGTGCGCACGTGACTCGGTAGCAAGATGGACAGTATTGCATTCCAGACATTCCCAAGGGAGCTGGGAAAAGGAGACGTGTTGCCAGGCAACCTTCCAAGGGCACCATGCAAGCCCTTTCCTGGCACCCAGATTTGGAGCAGCCTCCAGCTTTAGGGTGCGGCCTGTGCCTTTCTAGGTCTTGTACAACATTGCTTTAATGCACGCCAAGAAGGAGGAATGGAAAAAGGCTGAAGAGCAGTTGGCATTGGCTATGAGCATGAAGTCCGAGCCGAGGCATTCCAAAATCGACAAAGCCATGGAGTGCATTTGGGTAAGCGGCCGGGGACGCAGGCGGTGAGAGTGTGTCATTGGATTTTTATTTGTTTTGGGGGGTGTGCAGGTTGAGAAACCATAGAAGTGGTGCTTTTACTTTCTCTGGGTCCTGGGTAGCGCTGATCTGGGGGTAGAGTTCCAGGCAGGAGCTTGACTCTGGAAGTGCTGGGAAGCCAAGGCCTAGAGTACGGGACCTCAGAGCCCTATCTTGGGCCACCACCCCCACCCACGTGGGGCTCCGTGGCAGCAAAGGGGAGCAGGAGGCTGGAGGCTGGAGCCCGGCACGTGGGGGCAGAGGCTGTGCTGCCGGTTCACCGTGAGTCCTGGCAGCCGGGCACTGTGCCAGGCACACGACTGCTCTCGACAGAAACGCCTTGGTTACATGAACAAATGGTGAAAAGTAGCCTTTGCTTGTCTGAGCACATTTGGGATGAAGCTCGGTTTGAATCCGGTTTTTAAAATGCAAAGAACAGGGGACACAGGTCTTTACACGCCTGTCCTGCAGACACTGATCCCAAGACCGCACAGTTCTGAGCCCCCCAGGGGGTGGCAGCCCCACCCAAGCCACACGGCGTGGGAGTGGGGCAGCTCCCCTTCGAAATGAGGGTGCTGGGCAAACCACACTGACAGATGCCCACACAGCCTCTCAGTGAAAATGACTTTGAAACCCGCCTTTCCTACCACAGACACCCTGGAATAGCGACCAGTTCCATCCTTCCATGTTTGGAAAAAGTGCTTTTGTGAGGTGTTCTCAGTGGATTCTTGCATGTGTGCGGTAAGGCAGGCAGGACAAACCTCCTTACAAGTAAGGACATACTGTGCTGTCTGTGTCACAGAAACAGAAGCTGTACGAGCCGGTGGTGATCCCCGTGGGCAGGCTCTTCCGACCCAACGAGAGGCAAGTGGCCCAACTGGTCAAGAAGGATTACCTAGGCAAGGCTACCGTAAGTGGATCTCTCAGCCCCCCCGGGAATCTCCGGAGATGTGGGCCATGCAGAGCATGGTGGGAGGGACTCAGGGAAAAGGGCTCCCCCTTGTGGTTCTGCCCCTGAATGGCAACGGGAGACTTTACAGTGTGGCGCTCTTGCTGAAAGATGCTTCTAGTTTACTTTCTCCGGGCTCTCATCCCTCCCTTCCAGCCTGACCCTGGGTGAGGGCTGACTCACGGGGTGCTGAGTCTTGGGGACTCAGTGGAAGGAAAACACAGCTCTGAGGCGCTCACTCAATGTGGAGAGAACGTGTCAGGGAAACGGACCAGAGTGGCATCTTCTGGGCCCAGTGCTTCCTGTGGCCCCACTTCCACAGCCCTAGGACCAGACTGGAGTCCTTCTGAGCCCTGGTCTTGGTCTTAGGCCCTTTCAGGAATGATCCACAGTTAGTCGACAGCCCTCTTCCAAAACTGCACTTGACTTTGATGCAATTGTAGGGCTAAAGTTCCTTACCGATGGTTTAGCTGGTTCTGGCACAGAAGAGAGACTGGGTCAGTGGAAGCCCCCGGTGCCCATCAGTGGGTGAGCGGATAAGCAAAATGCAGTATAGCCGTACCATGGAATATAAGTACCAATTCGAGTCACAGCATGGATGGACCCTGGAAAGATTATGCTATGTGAAGGAGGCGAGACACAAAAGCCCCATGTTACGTAATCCCGGTTACAGGAACTATCTGGAATAGGTAAATGCACAGAAGTAGGAAGCAGATTGGTGATTGCCAGGTGCTAGGAGGAGAGGGGATGTGGGCGTAATGGGCACGGCGTTTCTTTGGGGGCCGGTGAAAATGTTTTGGCACTAGATGGGCGTGGTGGTCGCACAGCATCGCGATTGTGCGAAATACCACTGTGTCGTGCACTTTAAAATGGTTAATATTATAGCATGTAAACTTCATCTCAATAAAAATTTCAAAAACGGGAAAGAGAGAGAGGATGCCTGCTGGGTTAGCGGGGGCGGGGTGTGTACCAGTTTCTTCAGTTGCTGAAACTTCCAACCCAGAGGGTCGGTAAGCCCTTCAGTCCCTAGCCACTGTCCACTTCTAGAAGCCGGCAGCAGTGACAATGGACCCAGGGTGTGAGAACGGAGGGGAACTTGATGGGGAAACGGTGCTGGCGGAGCCCTCACGCCCTCCTTCCTCTGTTTCAGGTGGTGGCGTCCGTGGTGGATCAAGACAGTTTCTCCGGGTTCGCGCCTCTGCAGCCACAGGTGAGGCGGTCCTGCCTTCCCCGTGGACCTCGTCTCCCGAGCTCTCTGTGCAACGTCCAATGGGGGGAGAATATTTCTGCTGGGCGGCCTCATTTTAAGGGCTCCTTCACCTGACCGCTCAGGGCTGCTGAGGGTGTCTGCCTGCCCTTCCTGGTCCGGGGCCCGTGACTGGTGGGAAACAAAGCAGTTTGAGGTTTCACCAGCCTCAAGTCCTCAAGAAGCCAACCCTCCTGCTTTCCCCCAACCCCCAATTGCCAGCCTTCACTGCTCTAAGTTCTGAGAGCTGGCTGCATCCATCTGCCTGCAATCAGGGGTTCCCTGGGGAACACAGGGAGGGTGCCCGCAGCCCATGCTGGGCTCAGAGACGTGGTTCCTGAGGGACTGGATGACAGGCGTCCAGAAATGCGAAGGCAGGAGGCACAGCTTCCTCGGGAAGGGAAGAGGGGAAGACAGGCCAAGCAGAACCTGAGCTGTGTTGCCAGAGATCGTGGATGGGCAACAGCGTCGCTGTGCACCCGCGGGGTGGGGGTTCCGAGTGGGGCGCCTCCACTCCGGTCTGCGCGCCCCTGGGCACTCCCGAGGGCAGCACTGACAGCCGGCCAGGGTCCAAATGGTGACCACTAGCCCAGAATGTGACCGGTGCTGGGGCTCCGGAGAGTGAGATGAACGAAGGAGAATGGAGATCCAGATTCTCCGACCTTGTTCTCACACTAACTTGCGGGAAAACTTACGAAGTCGCTTGGGCTTCTGAGCCACCCGAGGGCTCCAAGGGGAGAAGATGCCACTCAGGGTGGAACAGGAAACACGCATGGAAAGGAGGCTCTTGCCTGGCCAGTGGATCTGGAGTTGGCTTTAAACACCCACAGGCAACATGCGATACAGCAGACATGAATTATAGAACAGAGCTTTGGAAACTGTCCTAACGAAGGGACGGAGCTCAAGGTCAAAAGCATCCTCATGACGCCATGTGGCTCTGTGACAGCTAAACTTCCCCAGGAACCGGGTCTGGCTGAAGACCAGTTGCTGTGCCCGTGGAGCCTGTGCCCAGGGAGCGGGCGGGGGTGTTATTTCCCAGTGTTTAGTCAGGGCACTCCGCGCCCTCTCCCTGGACGGACTCTTGTCCCTGGACGGAGTCTTGATGGAGCCACAAATGCCTTCTTTGATTTTCTGCTCTGGGAAGGAGGCTCAAATTACCATCAATAATCTGTTCTCTCTTTCTTTGCTGTCCTGGTCATCTTGGTTCCTCCTGAACGTTCACTAGGCAGCCGAGCCTCCGCCCAGACCCAAGACGCCGGAGATCTTCAGGTAAGTTAAACACAGATCAGTGCGCACAACGGCCAAGCTCCAAGCCTAGGTTGGTGGCAGTAGAGGGGGTGGAGAAAAGGAAGCCGGGGTCAGGGTCTCCTCTGTGCTGGGACTGACCCTGGGGGCCTGGAGACAACTACAAGGTGTCCCTGTGTCCCCATGACAACGTGCACGCCACCACGCAGTGAAGCATTCTTGCTGAACAGCGGTAGTGTCCCAGGGAACCCTGTCCCTTTCTCCCTGCGGGTTGGGCGCTGGCTGGGCTGCAGAGCAGAGGCTGAGCTCGTTGGAGCCCGGCGAGCAGAGTGGGAGGCTGGAGTGGCCTGTCCTTTCCTGTGTGGCTGTGTCTTTGCCCCCTCTCCGCACAAGTTTTCTGAAGGGGAAGGACTCAAGAAAAAGAAGTCATTCTTCTGTAAGATAAGAAGCAAAGAGTGACCTAACCTACAGCTTTCTTAAGAATTGCCTCTCAGGGAGGAAGCTCGCCTAGCTCCTCACCCCCAGAGTTACAGCAAGTGAAAAGAGTCCCGAAGCAAGTACACAAATGAGGGTCCTGGAGCAGCTCACTCCTACACTCTGTCCGCGGGGGACTCTGTGCCCACTGTGTAAATAGACACAAGGGTTGGAAACAAAAAGGGGGCAGAGGGCCAAGGGACAGTGGGGAGGGGAGGGACCCAGGGAGCCCGGAGTGAGGGGAGGAGCGTGAAGCCACAGCAGGCCACCAGGAAGCCAGCCTCGAGGTCACACACTCCAAAGCACCCAGCGCCTTCCAGAGCAGAGGAGGCGCGGAGGAAACGGTAAAGGGGAACAACCTTGTGGAACGCTGAGCCCACACATCCCCTTCTCCTCACAGCGCCTCCCGAAGGCGCTTCTGCCCCTTCCTGACCCCACCCTGGCTCGGGGGCCCCCTCCTCCCTCACCCCCCACTCATCCCCTCGCCCAGCTGGCTCTCACCTGCACACTCACCTGGCCGCCCAGCCCAGCCCGGACGTGGGAGCTGGCCAGCACACCCTTGAGCCTTCTCCTCAGAAGGGAAGGCAGGACAAGGAAGGAGGACGGCAAGGCTTCTACATCTATGTTGTTTTCTTTTATTCTTGCTCCCCTGTGTACACGGTTAGGGAGCAAGTCCACGTGCGTGTGTTCCCTACTGCCTCCCCTGGGAGCCCGGGGAGGCCGGCGCCGCTCAGGGTCACAGAGGCAGTTAGACGTGGAGTTAGAGGGTGTCTGGAGCACGTCTCCCGGTTCCAAGTCCCCTGTGCTTGTCCCATAGTGGGAGGCGATGCGTCCCAGGGCAGACAGTGGACGAGATCTGTGTCTACCCCTCAGGGCCCTGGAAGGGGAGGCTCACCGAGTGCTGTTCGGGTTTGTGCCCGAGACACCAGAGGAGCTCCAGGTCATGCCTGGGAACATCGTCTTTGTCTTGAAGAAGGGCAGTGATAACTGGGCCACAGTCATGTTCAACGGGCAGGTATGCAGGAGCCCCAGGACTGGTTGGGGGGCATGGGGTCCTGGCAGCACAGGGCAGAGCTTTCTGAGCACCAGTGTCCGCTGCCTTCTTTGCAGAAGGGGCTCGTGCCCTGCAACTACCTGGAGCCGGTGGAGCTGCGGATCCACCCTCAGCAGCAGCCCCAGGTACCGTGGCGCCAGAGCCTGACTCACCAGCCCCCACCCCAACCACCCACGGGCCTCTCCACCGTCCTGAGCACGGAAGAAAGACTCGCTGGCCCCGAGCCCGCCTCTCGTGGCACCAGCTGCCTGGAGCTGCACCTGGGATGCGGGGAAAGGCCCAGATGTGCTGAGTGGAGGCGTCTTCAGGACCTCCTGGGCCCACTCGCCGTTGTGATTCCTCCCGGTCAGGGTGACATGGCTCCCAAAGCCCGTAGTATATGAAGGTTAGGTCTTCCCAGAAACGTTCTCTTCACCTGCACTGGCTGGTGAAATATCATTAAAAAAGAAGAAGAAGACAAGGAGGTCTGCTTTAGAGCACTGACCGAGTGGGCTCTGCCCATCACTGCTTCTGAAGCCGCCACCACCCCCTCCATCACCCCTCAGTGCCCTCCTGCTGGGCCTGGTGAGCGGTCTTTGTCGGGTCTGAGCAGCCGTGTAGGTGGCTGGGGGCCGTGCAACCACGTGTCCTCTGTGGGCTGGGCCTCCCTGGTCAGAACCACGACATCCAGATGACTTGGTCAGAACCACGACATCCAGATGACTTGGTCAGAACCACGACATCCAGATGACTTGAAAAGGTTTCAATGCCTTACAAAGAAGGTGGGATTTTTCCTTTGAAGGGGCAAGGTGTGGCGTGAGAGGGTGAGCTAAGACCAGAGCTCAGGGTCCTACCCCGCCCCATCCCCCCGAGGATTTTCAGTGTGGCTGACTGGGTGATTCGGCAGCAGGGCCTCTGGGAGGGGCTAGGACTCCAATTGCTACTGTGGCTTGTTTGCACCAGGCCAGGCCTGCCTCCCCATTCCACCCACACTTTCCTCCGTCTCCCCGGGATGTCACCACCACCCCAACTTGTTGGAAGTCATTGCACCTGGCTCTGTTCCCTGGGGGTCTGCAGGGGCTCCCTCTACCCCACCCTTACTCTTGCCTAAGAACTTGGTCAGGATGAAGGTTCTCACCGTCCCTTCCTATCATCCCCAGGAGGAAGCCCCCCTGGAGTCTGACATCCCGGCTCCGCCCAGAGCCAGTGCTCCCGGGAGGCCCCTGCAGTCACCAGGTTAGTGTCCCTGGGGCAACTCCCCAGGCCCCAGGGGAAGGAGCGCCCCAGGCCGCTTCCAGGACAGGCTGGTTTCCTCCCCTCCCAGCAAGCCACTCAGCGGCAGATGACCACACGGCCCCAGGGTCCGACTCTCCTGCACCCATGACACAGGAAGGAGAGGCCCCGCCCCTCCTCCAGAACATCCATGGGGCCTGGGTGAATGAGGCTGGTTTGGGGGGCAGAGAGCATCCCGACTCAAGTAGCACCAATCCCCCCAGTCAGAACCGAAACCACGTCCCAGGGGGAGCAGCTGAAGTAACTCAGAGCGGGTGGAGTGGCTCCTTTCAGAGCGTCTGCAGAGCTGTTACCCGGAAAAGAAACTGGCCTGCAGAGCCCTCGGGGTCAGACGAAGAACCAAGGGGCAGATGGGGAAGGGAGACCCTGCCAATAACGCGCTGTGTCTGTAATGCGGTGTAACCAGATTCCGAGCAAGTCTGGTAGAGAGGCATCGGATGGGCGGCGTGCCCAGACTCCAGATCAGTGGTCGTCACGCCCACCGAGTCGCCAGAATCCCTGGGTGCTCCCCACACCCGTTTTCATTTAGAAAAATGTCAGAAAAGTTGAAAATATGGTCCAAAAAAATACCAGAATACTTTTCACCCAAATTCACCAATTGCTGACGTTTTGCGCCATGTGCTTGCCCTGCTCCGCCCTCTGTATACTGATATTTCTTCTGAGTGGCCGAGCCACCTGAGTCGCAGACTGATGACACTCCGCCCCACACTTCAGCACGTGTCTCTTAATAACAGGGATGTTCCTCTGCGTGCCCCCGACACAGTTGTTATACCCAGGACTGTCCAATGTTAGCATTACACAGTGTGTATTGCAATTCGAATTTCTCCAATCCTCCTCCAAAGCATCCTTAATGCCTTTCGTTTTGTTTTTCTCTCTAAGGGGCCTATCCAGAATCTCCTATTAACCTAGGAAGATTTTAAGAATATAAATGCCTAGGCCTTTGGTTCTGCTTCTCCAGGACTAAAATTAAGCTTAGGAACCCGTATTTCTAGAAAAAAAAAATGCCCAAGTGATTTTCCTGATCAGGCTTGGTTTGAAGTCAGTGACCTCTTCTGGTCCTGCCCCCCAGCACCTGTGTACACTTGTCTGACATACAGCATATGCACGCTGCCCTATTAACACACTATCACGTTAAGAACACATACACAAAAATAAAGGGTTAAGGGAAAAGGAAGTGGTTCCGCCATCTCTTCTTGCGGCCCCTGGCTCATCTCACATTCCCTGTTTGTCTTCACTTTGCCGTCCACTGGTGTAACTGGCCTTCAGGGTCCCTGCTGACCCCGTGGGTGGGGGCGGATGGGCGGTCCTTCAGTAATTGCCCAAACGCCCCCTAGAAGCACAGCCAGGCTCCTCTGTGGGCTCATGGCTTTGCTCCTCACATCTCCCAGAGTGAGGTTTTCCCCGCAGTAAGGTTAGTGATGCCCCAGAGGTGAAAGGGTACGGAGCTGGGTGCCCTGTCCTAGGAGGTTTCATTCCGTGTACGGACGAGCCTGGTCAAGAGTGTTCATTCATCTTCTTTTTTCACTCCTTACCCTCTCCCTTTAGGTCAGAAAGAAGAAGAGCCCAAGGTAACCTTTTTCCCTGGTGCTATTTAAAGTGGGAGAGAATGGAAGAGCTTGGGCCGTCCGCCATGGGCATGTCCCCCTGGATGATAGAATGAGTCCCAAAGAAAGGGTAGACCAGTTGCCACAGTCCACAAACTAGAGGCCCCTCCACCCCCCACCCCCCACACACATTTCCTGCTGGCCCATGGCTGGTGGGCCCGACCTCATGCAGTAGGAATTCCCATCCAAGCAAGAGTAGCGCTAGAAGACCTTTGGTCTCGCCCCTGGCTACGTACAGTACTCCCTGTGCCACCAGTAAAGCCGTGGTGATCCTGGATGTTGCTGGAGGAAGCCTCAGAGGCCCACATGTTCCCTGTGCTTCCTCTCCCCTCAGGAAGTAAAGCTCAGCGTCCCCATGCCCTACACACTCAAGGTGCACTACAAGTACACGGTCGTCATGGAGACGCAGCTCGGCCTCCCCTACAGCCAGGTCCGGGACATGGTGTCCAAGAAATTGCAGCTCTTGCCGGAACACACTAAGCTGAGGTGAGCTCCATGCAGGTAGCAGGGAGGGGACAGCCGGGGACCTGGCGCTGGCCTAGAGGACAGGACGGTTTTACACAGAAGCTCTCTGACGTGGTGCTTCCTCATTACCCCCACCCAGCTATCGGCCCAAGGACAGCAATGAGCTGGTGCCCCTCTCAGAAGACAGCATGAAGGCTGCCTGGGGCCAAGTGAAAAACTACTGCCTGACTCTGTGGTGTGAGAACACAGTGGTGAGTGCGGGAGCCCGGGGCGCCTAAGGTCGTGTTTCCACTGGGCCACTTCCTCACCAGCGATTCGACCTGTATCAGGCACCGTTGCATTCTCTAGCCTCAGTCTCAGGTGAGGAAACGGAGGTTCAGAGAACTTACGATGCTGGCAAGCAGTGGAGCTGGGGTACAAAGCTGGCTTTAGACCCCTCCGTGCCGCTTGCACCTTATCGTGCTGCCTTTCCATACAGAGGCTCTGCCCAGGTTGGAGCGAATCGCACCAGGAAACGGGCACTTTTAACACACAGCGCAGCACTCAGCCTCGCGGTCTCTAGTGCCGGTTTCTCAAATCCTGTGGTTCACACTTCCAGACACCACACCCTTCCTCCACGTTTGCGGGAAAGAGCTGACGTTAATGGCCATGGTCTTGGATAATCGTATGGCACCAAGCAGCGGTCCCCAAACTTTGGCAGGGACCAGAATTACCCACCTACAGGTCTTGTTAGCGCAGATTGCTGCACCCCACCCCCAGGGTTTCTGACTTGTTAGGCTTGGGACGGGGCTGCAAAGCTGCAGGTCTGGCAAGGTCCCCGGAGTGGTGGGTGCTGGGGAAAGGGTGCTGGACTCCGCTGGAGACCTAGGGTTGCCTTTGCATTGTGCCACTCACTGGTGAGTCCCCGTTCCGCCATCTGGAAAGAAGTATCAATAGTGCCCATTCTACCTTTTTTGGGATGAATTACTAAGTTTTCAATAAGACTTTGGGGCAACATACGGCCCTGTAGACCTTTAGCTTTGTTCATCCAGCCATCCCGTGTCCATGAAGGACACGCCAGGTGTGTGCCGGACACCGGTCCCAAACCTGCCTTTGAGATCACGTGGCACGCCCTGCACCGACATCTCACCGACCGAGTCCTTTAGCGACGACGTTCACCGCCCACTGTCCAGGGAGTTAGGAAAACGGACAGGCCCGTTGTTGTTTCAGGGTGACCAAGGCTTTCCGGATGAACCCAAGGGAAGCGGAACATCTGAGGCGAGTGAGCAGACACCAGAACCTCAGGTCAAGGAGGGGAGCCAGGTGGTAGCCCTCTTCAGTTACGAGGCCACCCAGCCGGAAGACCTGGCGTTTCTGGAAGGGGACGTGATCCAGGTTGTATCCATGGGTGAGTGCTACTCCCGATTGCAGGAGTTAACCTGGAAATAACCCATCGACGTTTTGAAACTTTGTAACACGTACAGAGAAAACAGAATTCAACATAAATACTGGGTGGTGCTGCGGGTGAGTTCACCTGGTTCGATGGTTATAACCGAGATGGTTTCACTCACCCAGTTCTTCACGCTTGACTGTGAACTCCCTGGGGATCTTGTCAGAACGGAATCCCATCCTAACTCCGAGTTGGGGCGGGGCCTGAGATTTTGCATTTCCAACGTGTGCCCAGGATCCAGGACAAGCCAGTGTTTCCAGTCCATGGCTTGTGCTATGAACAGGAAAGCACGAACGGGCTGCACCGAGAACCACCTTGGGGGAACTTTAGAAAACACCCCGGTGCCCAGCCGCCCCGCCAGATTAGAGGGGTTTCCGGGCCAGCGCCCAAGCCCCGGGGCTCTGTGTCCGACCTGGACGGAGCACACCCGAAGACGGACCCTGCGCCGCCGGTGGGGTCTGGGAGACGGGCTCTGCAGCAGGTCACCCCTGAACCGTCGGGAATTAGCGGAGTGCGCTCACGAGCTATTAGTCTCTCTGGGTCTCCTTTTCCTTAGGAAAATGGGACTATCTACACCTGAGTTATTATGAAGTCCACATGTATGTACATATATGTATACACACACACATGTACACATATCCTAGTACAGTTCCTGCACTTTAGTAAATAAAACCCTTGTTTTACAAACATGGACCGAGCCCCTCACTAGCTCCAGCTCTCAACCCTTGGACCATCCGCTAGTGACCACTCATGAGCAGTATACTTAGCCAGTGGCAGGTCCCTTCCCCGTGGTCAAAACAAAGATTCCCAACGAAGTTCAGATAAAACTCTTCGGTTAAAAAATGCTACCTAAAGATCATCGCTCAGTTTCTTTCATCTCACTTCCCCCTTCGAAACACCCAATCCCTCCTCCTGCGTTTCACTGCTCCACCGCGTCCCCGGCTTGGGCATCAGTCAGGGGCCAGCCGAGTCCCACGTCCCCTCTGACCTCTCCCCTGGCACAGTGCGGGTGGGGGACAGGCCCACGGCCCACGGGGACACCCGGATGAGCCGCTCCCCCAGCCCGGGTCTTGGACATCAGCCTCTGCTCTCCCTCCCTCAGTGAATGACGACTGGCTGGAAGGGGAGTGCCACGGGAAGGTCGGCATCTTCCCCAGGGCCTTTGTGGAGGACCGGGCCGCCGCGCACCCGGACAGCGCTCCCAGAGGAGTCTAGGACGCCTCGCAACCCAGAGTTGAAGGAAGAAGTACCACCTCCCTTGCGAGACTGGGGACGCCTCCGTGGCACACGGTGCCGAGACCGTCGCGGTTTGGAAGTGTTCACTTTTTCCTGTTCAAGTCGAACCCATCAGACCATAATTTAGGAGGATGGACACCTCGGGGCGGGGTGGGGGAGTGGTTGCACGTGTCTCCAAGGGCGTGAGGGGCCCTTCCAGGGTGCTGGTTTCTTGCTCTGAGTGCTGGCGGCCCGGTGTGTTCACTTCGTGAGGAACTCAGTGAGTTGTGCAGTGATTACTGGTGCACTTCTCTGTGTGTGTGATAAAAATAAAAAACGAAGACGGCCAGAGTGCCGGCCCGAGGCCCAAAGGGAACTCGCTCTGTTCCTGCACCATCACGTCACAGGCCCCTGGGGCCTCCAGTGACTCAGGGGGCAGACACGAGGAAGCAACTGCTCTGTAAGTCCCCCGGTGTGAACAGGACCTGCACTGAGCTGGGTTCCCCTTGAGTTACCAGAGTCACATCCCTCCGTGCCTTCTCAGGGAGAAACATTTGTCCGCAGTTTAATGGGAACATCTGCCACTAACCCTGGGGCAGCCAGCTGGTTAACAGTATCCTATCAGCTGACATTCTACCGTATGTGCAGTGCGAACATGGAAGCTAGAATGGTATGGCTTTATTGTGGTTGTCATTTCACCAAATGGACAGGTTTTCAGGGTTAACTTGGATGAAGGGCTCCACAAACACGAGACCTTGATGTCCCTCCCCGCCGCCTTCCTGCAGAGTCCACAGGGCGTTGTAACCATTTTTCGTGTGCACCTGCTCCTGAGAAACAGGGCGAGGCGCAGACCGACGCCGCACCTGGGCGGGAGGCCCGGCAGGCTGCGCTGGGCCCTCTGGACACAACTCGGAGAAATCAAACCCAAAGCTGACAGCAGTCACTGCTGCTGCTGCTGCTCAGACTCGGTGACGTCTGCTGGCCAGAAGGGTCAGTCATCTCTGCACAGCCTAACAGAGAAGATAGGGAGAAAAATGGTGGATGTGCCCACTCCTCTGCATAAGCCAATTCTTTATCAAAGGAAAGAATTTTGTTGGTTTCCTCCTACCCGCCCCTTTCCAAACTAATACATATTGGCTTGGAGTGCTACTAAAAGCAAGAAACAAAACAAAACAAAAAAACCCCAAAAAACCCTGAAGCGTATTCGACTTTGGACCATCTTTGCTTTCCTCGAGGTGACTTCTGAGTAGTTTCAAGTCTTGCTTTTAAAGTGGGACTTAGTTTTAGGGTAGAAAATAAACCATCCACACACAGGTCTGGTTGGAGAGAACATGGTTTAATTAAAGGCAAAGCTGATTTCAGCAGCTGCAGGTCTTGCACAGACAGACCAAAACAAAACAGAAAACCAAACCAAAACAGAACAGAACACAAAAGAAGGTTTACTACACAAAACCAGCTTCTGATGAAGACTCTCCTCCCTCCTCATTACTCCACACTGAGGATGATAAGGCGAGGAAGGGGCCCCCAGAGTCAGAAAACATTCCGAACACCAAATGCTCATGCAGAAAGGGGGCTGCAGAGGGGACGTGGTGCCCCCGGGAGCGGGTCGGCGAGCCTGGTCATCTGGTCTAGGGTGCGAGAGTCAGCGACAGGTCACACACTGGAATGTCGCAGCTGCCTGAATGCAGAGCTCACACGTAGGCAGTGGGGCCGGGAAGAAGGGCGGAGAATTGGGAGGGAGGGGCTGGAGAGAGGTGGGCACAGGGAAGGGGCGGGGGACAGCACAGAGGGTTTCATATGGCCATCGGGCTGGGGTGCAGGAGCGGGGGTTCACCCTTTCAGACCTTCCCCCCAAAAGAAACAAAACAAAAAAACCCAAACACCACGTCAAACTGAAAGAGCGATGATGGACGCACTCGGGACTCCGGCCACCCTCTCTGCAGAGCAGTGAGCGCGCTCTCACCCCTTTCGGTCGCTGGGGCCGCCCGACTGCAGGGCACCCGGGGCTCCCGGACGCGCTCCGCTCTGCAGCCGCCCCCAGCTCTTACAGCCCACCTGCCTGCGCACATTCAGACGCACCCCCCCCCCGGAGAGCAGGGGGCGTGCACGTGCACACACGCTCACACGTGCAGAGGCGAGACCCCCCAAAATGAACCCTACCACTAGCACAGCAATTGGACGTTGAGATTGTTTCCATAATTTCCCCTTAAAATATCACTTTTCCAGGAAGTGACTAACAGAAACGCTGTCCTTCTGTTTCTACACAAGAAAAATGTCAGTCCTCTTTCCTCCTAATAAATACCAGGTAAAAGTTCGTCTTCCTGTCTTCTGCTTCTTCCAGAATGGACCTCGTCGTGTTTTCTTCTGTGCGCGACGCACGTGTGTCCACGCCGCCTTGCATTTCACTCTGGAAGTGGAGGCTGGGGGCCGCGGCCGGGCGCGGGCCTGGCCCCTCTGCGGCCGCTCAGGCGCCGCTGCTTCCTTCCTCTCCAGACTGTCTTTTGGGCCCCAGCTGCTGGGCCCCATGCTGTCCCTCCTTGGCGCGATGTTGGACACGTTAGGAACAGAAACAATTACTGGCGAATAGCAAAGCGCAGAAAGGGATGGAGCAGGGAGGGGAGGAGGGGATGGTAAGTAGGATAGGGGTGCAGAATCCAACCGAACAAAAATAACCACACTGAGAGCTTCTACCTATCAAATGTCAGGCCACGAATGGACTGGCCTGCCCTCCGGGACCCTGCCTGCCCCGCTACCGCAAAATGCGCAGGAACGGAAGACGCTCACTGAAAACCCTGCAGCAGCCGCCTGCTGGTCCGGCCCAGCACCACCACCCACACTGCGTCCTCGGCTGGGGCTCGAGCACCTACAGAGCGAAGGGCGTCTCCTGCTGGAGTCTCCGGGCCAGAGGAGGGCCTCCCGGAACCTCCGAGTGGAAGCTGAGGCCTTGGGCTCGCCCTGCTGGGACACTTCCCCTGGCCGCAGAGGCCCGCTGCCCGTCCTGTCACCACCAGCTGCGCACAGGAGCAGCGACCGGGCTCTCCTCGCTACACACTGACTAGAAGAAGCACGTCCGTGTGTGGAAGAATTCAGTGTGACTTGTTACTACTGAGAGAAATAACAATAACAAAAGATGTTGAGGAGTAATTTCAACTACATTCTCAGTCAGCAAAGCAATCATTAATGGATTCCTATTTTATTCCCCAAAGAGGAGAAAAGGACTGAGAAGTTCCCACTGGCTTCTCCCACCTGCCTTCCCTTCTCAGCTTTCACTCCCCACGTGGCTGGGGACATGCACGATGGAGAAGGTGAGCGGCGGTGCTACCAGGTCACTGAGCGAGACAAACAGCAGTTCCTCTCCCTCTGGAAGGCCCCGGGGGGCGGGGGGGACGGAGAGTTCCCGACGGTGTTTCGTTTTGTTGCACCGCGGACACTTCGTGCACACTCAGCGGGCCGGTGGGACACTTACACCCTCTCGACGGCAAGGAGCAGAGGAGAGGGCTGCCACCTGCAGGGGGCCGTGTGGGCCAGGCCTGCACGCCCAACACGCCATGGTTTATGGAGCCTTCGTTCCCAGGGTCGCCACTCCGGCCTCAGTGTGGAGGGTTCATGGTGCCTTGTCCCCGCTGCTGTTTCTGCTTCTGCTGCATCAACAGCTGCTCCAGAGCGGACGGCCCAGGATGCATCATGGAACTGGACCAGATAGACTGCAAGACAGCCCAGAGCGTGTCAGCAGGGGTCGAGGGCCCGGCTGTCTGAAAGGGTCTGGCTTTCAATCCCAGCCAAACATAAAGGCACAACGTCCAAGGCCCCCGCCCCCTAAAAAAAATTCGGCTATTAGAAAAGGGCACTGTAAGACTGTCTTAAAGACTAGATCCCATTAAGATTCAGGACAGAAAAGCTGAAAAGTATGTTTTATATTGTCTTTTTACTAAAACTCAGCTCTGTGTGGGACCACAGAATATTTACTATTAGATACGATACTGTTCTTTTTCTTATTTAGTAAAGGCTTAAATCAAACATCCCAAGATGCATCGGAATTTTCTTAACCTCAGAATGCAACTAGGTAGGACGTTTGTGTCTCTGTCCCCCTGAAGATACTGCTTCCTCACTAATAAATTCACAAATTAAAACAAAGATCCCACTCAAGAACCTCACAAGGCAGACCATGTTTCTAGGACTTCGCTAGACATGTGCTGTTCATCGATCAGCTCCGAGGGCCTCAGGCGTGAACCTGGCTACTCGGGGGAACGGAAGCAGGGACGCGCACTCACCTTGAGGCTCTCCATGAGGACAGCGGAGGAGTCCTCCACGGAGGGACCGTGGCCTGCCCAGGTGCCACTTGGAGTGCTGGTCTGATGCCAGCTGCTCTCAGAGGATGATGTTGCTGAGAGATAATCAATGCCAAACCCGCCCATGGCTAAGGGATGAAAAGAGATAAGAATCCAAGAAGGTGTTTTATCATCGCCAGATGCCAAAAGCCAGGGAAAGACAGAGCAGGTTGTTTCGCGTCTGTGCAGTCTGGGTCTCACCTGGCTTATCAGTTTTCCACCGATCTGCAGCTCTCCTCTCCCTGTTATCTGGAGTCCCGATGGGCCCGAAATTGGAGAATGGAACAGAATTATGGTTGTGTGTTGGAGGAGAGCTGGGCAGGCTGCTTGGGTTAGAGGAATGCGGAGACTGGCTGGCTGGTGTTGAATGATCTATTAAATGACAGCAACAGAGAGCATCAAGTAGGTAAGTTGTTTCACAAACATACTAAGACCTGACGTTTTCTATAGATCTGATCATTTAAATTCTACTGAAAACAACCCTAGGGCTTTGGAGGAAAGGCAAAATAAGGTCCCCAGAGAGGACTCTGCTAGACGTGCGAACCGTTTCACTGAGTTTTATCTAGGAACACTCCCCGCCCTAGAACAGAGAACAGGACGAAGCGGCAGACGATTCGGTCCAGTGCATGCACTCATGTGGCGTGCCTGTTTCAGTTAAGACTCCACTGGCATCAGGGGATGCTGGGGTTGGCCAGAAACTCTGCGTGGTTTTTTCTGTACAACAGAATACCCATTTTTCATTTTCACCAATGACTTGATAGATTTGGACATGGTGAGCACGTCGGCTGTCTCCCGCGTGGTGTGACGCCGATCGTGCTCAGTTCAAGTCTCGATTGGATCGCTGTCGACTTCAGCTGGTCTACCCAACTGTGCAGCAGCGTCCAGAGGGACGTCTCCAGTGCGACACTGCACAAACCGCTCGACACCTTTGATCAGTCACAGCACCTTCTCCATACACTGCACAGATCTTGTTTTGTGTTTCAGTTGCATTTTTACCTTTCTTGAAATAATGAAGCATACATAATGTGCCGAAAACGTTGCATTTCCTTCCACCTTCAATGTTAAAATGACTACACAAAAATTCACCAACTTTGTTAAGTTTTTGTTTTTTTAAATGCACAATGGTATGACAGCTGCCACAATACAATCTAACAAAATTATTTCGAATGAAGTTAAAGTCAATGAAGCGCTACGAGAGCCATGGTTCAGAAAAAAACAAATGAACTTTTTGGCCAACCCAAGAGAACTGCCTAACCTTAACAAGTGCTGTGAAATCAGACTTCACTTATAAAATAGGAATTTAAAACACCTCTCCTTTAAAAACTGCAGTTCTCCCCACGAAGAATGAACACCTACAAACAGAACTACAAAGCAGCCGAAACCTTTACGACAGAGCCGTGCGTCCCTCCCCGACCGCTCAGCCAGCGACTGAGCGCGTGAACAGGCGTCTGGGCATCTGCGACGCAAACCAGCCCGTCGGCCTTTTTCTATTTTTTTTTTTCAGAAGTTACTTTAAAAAATTGACCTGATGTATTTATAATTACAAAATCATACGAACTCCACTTTAATTTACCGGTAACGTCAGGTCTGTAATTTAAAGAGCAGTCCAGACCTGAACTGGCAGGAAGTGACGGGGACCACGGGGTCCCTTCGAACAGGGAGTACAGTGACGTCTCCTGCGGGGCCATCGAGGGAGTCAGGTCGGCTTTGGAGCTGGTCGTCAGGTTCTTCCCGTACACCTCGTTGAACACGCTGTTACTTGGGTATCTCTCCTGAAAGGCAGCGACAGCCACGTCACACAGACTCACTCCAAGGAAAGTGGCACAAGAGAGTGCTGTAACTCTCTCCGCAGATGCTCGAGACCTTAAGCTTTTCTTAACAAATTTTGAGGGCTTTTATTTCTTTCAGTTTTCCTCTTGAATTCATTTCCCTTTGCTTTCCTCCACCCTTTATTTTGTTCCAATCTGTGCGATTCACCCATGTTAGAAAGTGCGAGTAATTTATTGGGCTGCACAGAGCCCTGAGGACTTCAGCACGAATGAAAAGTTAAAGGGCTCAAACCTGTGGCAGACAAGTCTCTAGAGCACCCTAACCAGAGGGAGAGCGGGTAACACCCAGTGCCCAGAAGGTGCCCACGCACGGAGGAGACCGGAAAGAACCCATGAGCCCACGCTGACATGCAGAGCAGGGCTCTCCACGGCGTACCCACCTGGTTGAGGGAGAATCCGGTGAGGGACAGGAAAGAGGGTGAATGCGACATGAGCTCGGAGGGCTTCTCCAACAAGGATTTCTTCATGGTCCCAGAAAAAAAGGGAGTTAAATTATGCCTTCCGTTTCCTTAACGTGAACTTTAAGACACTACACGGCCAAGTAGAAGACCATCGTGCCAGTACCCCCAACGCACATGACCTAAGGCTTACAGACATGACGTGGGCCTGTCAAGACCATGACCCCAGGGAAGGGCCAGTTGCTACGGCAGGTGCTACAACCTCGCACACAGACCCCGGCAGAGACAGGCCCTGGAGAACTCTCAAAACAAGAGGCGGGGCTGATCGGGCACCGTCTTCGCCCCGTGTTTAAAACTCGGACAGTAACGGCTTACGAAAAGCCTTGCAAACCCATGTGACACTGTTTCCGTGAACACGGTCCCTAAGCAGCTCTACCTGTGGTTTGCACTGAGGTGGCAAAGGGAGGGTCACACTTTCGTGTATGCAAAAGTTTATTCTTGCACTATTTGTTTATTCTTGTTATTTCTTCCATATGAAAAGGTGTACGCCTGCTTTTGCCCCACTCTGTATTAAAATAGTTGCTAAAGTCAAGCTTCTGTTTATTAGCTCTGAGAGAGTCATTAGGGAAAAAAGGTTGGATCTGTGATGCTCACTGTCTTTGAATAGTTGGTCAACAATGCTTTTATTAAATACCTACTACGTGCAAGTCACTTTTACACACATCGTATCATTAGCAATGTTAAAAACAGAAAGGTTATAGTCAGGGTGTTTAAAAACATAAAACACTGAAACACCCTCCCCCCACTGTTCCATGAGCTTCATATCCTATGGAAGGAGCAAGCGCAGCAGGAACTAGGGTTCAGGAAGCAAGTGGACAGATACACCCCCACCCGCCCCAGCAAGGAAAGCAAATGTTTAGAGACAGCAGCTCAGCCGCAGGGCGTCCCACACGCCCAGGTACCGTCAGGGCACTGCCGCCGTTCCGGTTTCCAGGGGATTTCATTTCTGCTCACTGGGGGTGGGGTGGGGGGGCGATCTGTACGGTCACTCATTCAGGCAAATTCTCGAGGGAACTTCAAGTGCCGGGGACGGCAGCTTCTGCCACGAGCACCATTCAGCTTTTATTTCTCCTAACACTAAAATCACTGCACTGCAATCATGTTTTCTTGTTCCATGTTTACGGGGAAGAAACAGCAAGAAATCAAAACTCAAACTGCTTTATGAAGGTGAAGTGAAGGGACGGAAAACGCCTCCCAGCGCACGTCTCCCTTTCTGCCCCAGCCCGGCAAACACAGACGCTGACGGCGCCCCTGAAGGGCAGCCTGGGTTCTAGGAGAGAGCCCATCCGTTCTTTCACCTTACACTGTGCCACCCCAGTGATCTACCCCTGCGCCTGCTCATTTACGGCACTCCGACAGCATTGGTAAACCAAATCCTCTTCCTTTTTACTCATTGTTTATAAAATTCTGGCTCTGAGCATGGCTGTAAGTTAACCAAACAGAAAACAGCCACATACCATTCAAAGACATCAGTAAAAAATCTATAAGAGCCCTGGCCAGGTGGCTCAGATGGTTGGAGCATCATCATCATCATCATCCCTTGCACCACAAGGCTGCAGGTTCGATCCCTGGTCAGGGCACGTACCAGGGCGCAGGTTTGATCCCTGGTTGGGGTGTACATGGGAGGCAACTGATCGATGGTTCTCTCTCACATCGATTTCTCTCTTGAAAATATATCAATAAACTTATCATTGAATGAGGATTAAAAAAACCCTAGAACCTTATTTCATTTCCCAGTTTGAGTACATGAGAAAAAAATCTTGCTGTTCCTGAACAAGATTAAATGACACTGAAATCCCTGGGCCCGATGGAAGTGCCACTGGAAAAGGGAGCCCCTTGGCCAGCATCACACCCCGTGAGAGAGCAGACCTGCAGGAGCCGGTGCCCTCCCACGGCTGGGACTGGAAGGTCTCGGGAGCGAGGCGGTCAGCAACGTCCCTGCCGTGTTCTATTACCATTCGAAGGGTAGCTCGGGCCATTGGGAAGAAAATTTGACATTTCCGTGAAAAAGAAAAGCCCCCAAAAAGAAGAAATCACCTATTTCAAAATCTCAGGAAAGCAGCTGGGTTAGAGCAAGAAGAATTATGTCAAATACATACAAAGAGGCTTCTTCCAGGAAGAGAGGCGAGAGGCCCCAGCAGAGCTGGGTAGAGATCAGGAGGGTTAGAAAAGATCAGCTCTTCCTCTTCCTCCAAGGCAGCCAGACTCTTTAACAGGTCCGGAGGAAGCAGAGGGGAGCCTTTGGGGTCCTAGTGACAGAAAGGATCACAGTGAGATGCAACAGGGACGACAAAAGCCCTACAGAGTAGTAGCAGGATTAGGGGGAGAAGGCAACTAAAGCCGAGGACGAGGAAGTAATTGACAGTGAGGCAGCGTTATGCAAAGAGGAAAAGGCTCTGAAACACAAAAGCAAAGTGACACAGGACAGCAGGTGAGAAAGATCAACACAACACACAGTGGCAGAAACAGGGACACGGAGCGGAGCAGAACAGGTGAAGTGGCCGGTGAGTAAACCAACGCAATGGGGCCTAGTGACTAGCTTACCTCGTGCTAGCTAACAAGTTACAAACACGTACCTGCATCTCAGGGAATAAAAAGGGCAAGGAAGGGGGCCTCCACTATCAAAGGTCACTGGCTGACTTTGTTCCTCTCTGAAAGCAACTTGCTGGAATGTGCAGCAAACCTATTTCTAAACTTAGACGGTTCAGCACGGTGGAGGGGGGCTGTTTCAGAATCCTCTAACGTGCTGCGTTAGAGACTTCTGCACACGACTGCTCTGCCAGACCACCCGAGTTCCGAATCTGCCACGGAACTCTTCAGCCCCCCAAACCAAACGGGCCGTGCAGCCGTGAAGAGGAGACCAAGCGCTGCGCCCTGTGCTCAGCAGCACCTCGTAACACTAACGGATCACAGGGGCCGGCATAACACCAGCCCCTGAGAAAGTCAGGAGACACGCAGCACCACACTGCCTCCGAAGTGCCTAGTGACAGGGAAGGGCACGCACCTCAAATGGCATCCTGGGCACAGGGTCCTGCTCCGGACGGAAGACACCTGGGGACCGCTTGCCCCTGCGGTCCAAACTTGCTTGCTGGGCCATCACAGCTCTGTTATCAGCCACGCTGTAGGAAGAGTCCCAGTAGAATTCTGGGACCTTGACTTCTGAGGGGTTGTGGTTATATGGCTCCATGGGAAAAGGCTTCATTTTTTTCTCGAGGGGCTGCTGCTGCATCACAGGGGGCTGCAATGACGGCTCAAACAGTTTTATGGGGTCTTGGGTCTGAAGGTAGTAGGGCTGTTTCACAGGCATGATTTTCCCTAGTGGGCCTTGAACCTGAGGGGGATTCCACAGCTGTTTGGAGGCATCTGCCTGTTGATACTAAAAAAAGAGATGCTTGTGGTCAGGACGGGGTAACTTGCAATGTCACTTACACTAAGTACTCAGAAATCACAGAACAGACTCGAGGGGTTTTACGATCAACGAATCTCTAGGCCAAGGGTGTCAAACTCATTTTCCCTGGGGGCCACATCAGCCTCTCGGTTGCCTTCAAAGGGCCGAATGTAATTTCAGCTCCTTAGCAGTTAAGGAGTAGTTACCTTCATACAGTCCTAAAATTATTTTGGCCCTTGGAAGGCAACTGCAAGGCTGACGTGCCCCCCCCACCCCCGCGCCGGTGAAAATGACTTGGACACCCTGCTGTAGGCAATGCAGCCACTTCCTTTACCCTTCAGGCTTTGCAACACACAGAGCCTCCTGGGCACAGGTTACAGGCACTGAACTCAGGTTCTTTCAGTCCAATTATTTAAGAGGGTTTAATGACTGAGTGAGTGAGTGTGTGTGTGTCCCCCTCTGGTTTCAAGTGCTGTGGGGATGACGATGTTTACGATTGGTGTCATCCTTAACACCTCACCAAGATTATGATTCTACTTTCCTTCTAGTTTATCTTCACATAGGAAATAAATATTTCTAGAAACCCTTTCCAATAAGACTGACAGGCAGTAGCAGCGAAGAACAGTAAAGGTCTAGTATCCTTCACTAAAGTACCAAGGAAAACGCCTGAACTTTCCTAGTCAGCAAAGACAGCACTGTCACATTCTCATCACCATTCCGAGTCTAAGAGCTGCAGCACCTGAACGTGGAACTGGGGCTTTTAATGAGCTGAACACTGGCTAATCTCAGCCCCCTCCTTCGGACGCCGGACAGCACACACAGCGCCACCTACCTGCTGGAACCCAGAGTGGTGAGGAGGGCTTTTCCCCAAAGCTGGCACAGCTTTTGTAGGGGACTGTTGTTGCTGAGCTAGAGCTTGAACCTGCAACTGGCTTGTAGACTGTGCTGTTGGCTGAGCTGGTAGAGATGAAAGGGGTTGCTGGGAGGGCGGCTGTGGTTGTTGAGGTCCCTGGTTCATTGGCCCTGGTCCAGAGGGCCGTTGCTGGCTGTAAGGAATGTGGGACTGTTTCCCAGCTTGCACCTGGTTTCCTGCTGGAGAGTGAGCTGTAGGCTGAAGAAAGGTTCCTGGGACAGAAACACCAGCTGGGAAGGTGTAACCTGAGCCCATAGAAAATGCCACAGGAGGGGGGATAACGTATGTTGGGGGCGGGAACCCTTTAAAATAAAAGAACACAGCTTTAGTTCCAAAAAAAAAAAAAAAAACCCCTGCAAAAAAAAGGGCAAAAATAAATTTGGGTTGGGATAGGGTGGGGAAGAGGTTTTCTCATAAGTTACAAAAGGCACGGATTGACCGTCAAGTAAGACTGATCAAGTGAAAATCTTAAATTTCATTTCAATAATTAAATATAGACTATTGGCTGCTACTTCTACCCACTTAAGTAAGTGGAGTGTTCTGAACATCATGTTTAGTGGTAGGAACTCCTTCATGCACTTGTATATAGACTACCAGAGAAATGGCTCCAAACAATTTCATAAGCATTAGGGACAACGTGCCATGCCAATGGCGTATAAATGACTCAGTGAATGGACAGAAACTCGCACACAGAGGGACTGAGGAGGAGAAACGATAAAACACAGATACCTGGCCGGCTGGGGAGAGGAGGGAAGGCTCCAGGGTGATGAATGGGGATGAACTGGGAATTACTGGCTTGACTTGGGGTTTGAGTTACAGGTGTTTTCCGGGCTTCGGACACTGGAGTCTTTCTTAATTCCACCTGGGATTTTACCTGTGACCAACAGAAGCAAAACTATGATATTCTGAAACCCAAATGTGTCAGAAAGAAGCAACTACTCCAAGAACACAAGTATATGTTAAAGATATTTAAATTCACCTAAATTAAAAAGAGGAAAACCAAAACACATCGTTTAATTACCAATAAGACATACGGGCTTAGTTTTGCTAGTACAATTATTTTGCCTTCACAAATCATAAAAACACCAAATACGGAAAGGACCTGAGAGCTCATTCGTTTTACAAATGAGACACCCGATGCCAACAGGTTAAAAGACTTGCCTACGATCTTAAGGTGCCTATTTCGGGCCCCAGTGCCCTTTAGAAGACACACATAAATTAGGAATTACTAATGACCCACTCTGGCCCTCAGCTTGGTTTCATCTGGGCAGCCTAAAGGGCATCAGTCAGGCATCCACCCTCCACTCTGCAACCTCACCCCCTTCCGAACAAATAAGGACACTTTCTAACAGGCCCTGAGATCCCACGCATGGAGCCAGAGAGGAGTGGGTGCCACCTGCACTGCTCAAGAAGAGTACAGTGAGGCGACAGACAACTCCGGATGAGGTGCAGAGGGCGGTGATGCACTGACTGGGGCCGGGCCCCCTGAATCTAATCACCACAGGCAGACTGCAGAGGGGGAGAGACGAGGAGGAGGCGTTATTTTCAGTCTGGACCTTGCTGGGCCGCAGTTGCAGAGAACGGAGGAAGAGCAGGCAGGAGGTGCTGGGCTCTTTACCCCTAAAACACTGATCCCTCAGCTGCACAGTTCATTTAGGATTTCCCTGGCACCTCTCTCTCTCGATGGCTTTTCTTAATTTCTACATGTTTTTCCTCTCCATTTCTCCCCTTACTACTAATCTTAAAATGTTCTTATTTCTCCCTTCCCCTCCCCACAAAAATCCTGCAAGAAAATACACTGGAGGTAGTTTATTTGCAAGCAACCTTCAATAATGTACGGTTCCTTATTTATACCTACTGCGAATATATTTGCCAAAATGTGTTAGCAAAACAAACGGCTTTTACTCAAAGATTAATGGCATTAATAAAACTAGTAGAAAGTAAAGACCCCTGTCCTTTTATACAGAATCATCTGTATCTCTTTAGAAAGGTGTAAAAAAATAGTTACAAATAACTGAGCCATGTTCTTGCTTGGGCTCTCACTTTACAACTTCCCTTGAGCCAGGGTCACACCAAAGTGTTAATAATGCTGCTGGCCAGGGCAGCTGTAAATGTCAAGGAAGAGAGCCTCATCTTTCTCTAAGAATATATTTTATCTTGTACAGTGAGTCTAAAAAACCCCCCAAGACTTAATATACTCTTAGTTCTACTGGATCTACCAAAGACCCCAAATTTCTCACTACAGCATTAACGAACGGCAATACTACCTTCCAGAGAAAACACAGTCTTTGCAGAACCGACGGCTCTGCACCTGGACATTTCAAACCCCTGAAACGGAAGGGAACTGATAAAAATGCCAAACAGGTTAGGAGTCTCTCACTCACATGGCAATTCCCAGCGGCCAATGAAGTAACCACCTACTACTACCTCAGCTCTTTACAGGACCTCACCGTGCAGCACTGAAGAACGCCCTCCAGCGTGCAGGACAGCCAATCCTCAAGGTGTTAGGAACGAAATGAAAACTCTTGCCTTTCGTGTGAGCCTTCCTCTACCTCCTTTGTAGTTCACATACAGCTTACCTGCACTGCCACACTCTGCTTTCCTGTTTCCTGCAACTTTTCTAGGGTGCATTTCTTGGGTTCTGTTTTCCTCTTGTTGTTGTCCTTCTTTCCATCATTCTTAGTTACAGTTACTCCTTCACTACAGTCCCTTCTCACCTCTTTGGGAGGAAAACTTCTTCCTTGGTCTCTGTTCACTTCTCGTGGCTTAATGTTCTCTTTGAAGGTGACCACGGGTTTCTCTCCGGTGTCACAGTTGTTGCTTAGATTTCGGCCCGTAGACAGCACCGATTTCAGTCCTGGGTTCCCATCCGTAGCCAGCGACTCTATCATGGATGTCTCTTGTAGGCTGAGGTTCTCTTTGGCTTCACTGGGGTCTTCCAGTATTAACTCTGGGATTTCTGTGATAAACAATAATTTCCCTACCTCATTTTCACACTGAATCAGCCTAAAAAAATAAAAATAAATCCATATATGAACATAATCCTAAAAAATAGTAACAACTGAACTGCGTATGGATCCAACAGTCAAAATATTCCCAGCCCTAAACACTCAGACTGTAACAACGTGGATTCGGGTAACACAAGGAGTAGTCATGCAGAAACTCAACTCTCAGCACCGTGCTCAGCATCACAACACATTTCCATGCCCTGTCCGTGTTCTCCAGTAAGCACAGTTACAATCACTGAGCACGTCTTCAGCACAGGTACTACATTAGGCCCGTGAAGCAGCTATCTGTAACTACCTAGAACTCCTACTGTACAGGTGTGGAAACTGAGCGAAGAGCTGGTAAGTTCATTCAAACATGCAACCACCCAGATGCTCACAGTGTGACAGGAACCTCAACACGAAAATGACTACGACACAGTGACTGACTTTGGAGAGGCTACGGGACACAGACCTGGGGAAGCAGCAGACCCAGAACCTGAACTCGAATCTGCCTGACTCTAAACCGGTGCCCCTCCACTACACCAACCACCCCACGTGCTTTGTGCTTAGCTGGCCACCGGCCCCACCCTGGTCAGTGCGGACTGAAACCGACCGCGGTGCCCTGTGCCACCGAAGCACCGTAACGGTGCACGGACAACTTAGCTGCACAGTCGCACAGATGTTTATAAATCAGAGCAAAAGCTCACGATAAACAAGGGGCAAGGCCAGTTCCTCTACAACAGACAGTGTGATGGAACGAAGAGAAATTTCAGAGCATAACGATCACTAGGGCCACAACTTATTTTACCAATGTTTTGTCCTAAGAGCTTATAACCAACAGCATTACACCACAGACCAAAACGCGGGCGGGAGTCTGTGTGTGGCCAGTGAGGAATACCTCGGCTGGTTATCGGCGATCCATTTGCCTATGGAGATCAAGCGCTGCTGCCGTATCTGCCGCTGCTGACCCTCTTTGTCTCCCGGGATCCCCTGGTGGCCTTTGGAAAAATCCAAGTTCCTAAAGTGGATACAAACAAGTTACAAAAAGCTAAGCTGCTAAAAAAGATATTTTCCAGGCGACCAAGTTCACCTAATTAACTGAGACAGCTTCAGATTTTTCCATACAGGTTGGACAATTACTTGATGTAATCTACTACATTTGTTTGAATTTACATTCCCAAAGATTTTAAAAGAAATCCAGTGAAGCAAAGCAGAAAAAACACTATGCCAAACATAAGAAAGGATAGTAAAAAGAGGAGAGTTAGTTCCTTCTGATAAGTTCTGAAAAGGCTTCACAAAATAGTTGCTATCTGAGCTAGAGGCTGGCCAGTTATGGGTGAGTACTTACAGGTTCGTAAGGCAAAGAGAAAGACGGAATGTTCTAGGCATAATGTGAACAAAGTTTTGGAGGAATAAAAACACAGAGCTTTCAAGAAGACAACAAAGTGAATATATAGTATGTTTAGGTAGGTG
This sequence comes from Trachops cirrhosus, assembly GCA_028533065.1. NCBI lineage: Eukaryota > Metazoa > Chordata > Mammalia > Chiroptera > Phyllostomidae > Trachops > Trachops cirrhosus. Next base: position 34,612,620 of record CM052551.1, read on the forward strand.
TTGGTGGGGAGGAGGGTAGAAGTGGAAAATGTGGCTGAAAAATTAACCATTGCTCAGTGACAGAAATATACTGAAAAACAAAGCATCTGGACAGCGCGCCACTGGAACAAAGTGTTTCCATATTAGCAATGGGGCATCCATCACCAGGTCTGTGCTTTAGAAACAGAATGTGGAAACAGGGCAGAAATAAACTATAGATAGAGAGGGACTCTCAGTAGAGAAGTTGATTAGGAAGCCTTTTTACTCCAGGTAAATGTTAATAAAAGCCCAAACTATCAGGAAATAAACAGGAGGAGTTGTATCTAAGAGGCGTTTCAGACAATGAATTACAAAGACTAGGTGAGAAAGAGTAACAGAAATAAGAATTTTTCAGATTTCTAGCTTATTTGTGTAGGTGGATAATGGTACACAGGTTAATATTGAAAGATTACATTTTACTGACCAAATAGGAAAATATTAGCTGATTTTTGGTCATGTCAAAGTTTAAAATGCGAAAGGGAGATCAGATTTTTAGAAATGTAAGTCCAAATTCTACATGAAGTCAGAACTGAAAATTATGGACTTAGTATTCAAGAGATGAAAGCTCAAGCCGAAAGGATGGATCTGAACACCTCGGGGAAGGCAGAGAGTGGGAGGGAAGGGCCAGCGAAGAGCCTGGACAGCGGCAACATTCCGCAGCGCAGACAGAGAGCGCCAGAGGCCGAGGCCTCAGGGCAGAGGGGAAGGGGGAAGGGCAGTGCTGCACAGCTAACCAGAAGGAGGATTCAGGAAAGAACATGACCGTGACCATGACCGTGACCCACAGAGGCATGCTGAAGACAACTACACGAGGTGAAAATGACGGGGCGGTGTGTTTTACTGCTTAGAAAGAATACTGCACACCCCATTGTTATAGGCCAGAAGGAAGTAGTTGGTTGTTAAAAATAAATTAAGATACTGACACTACCACACAGGGAGAGATGGACAGATGGAGCCAAGTTCTGGGGGAGGCAGGAAGGCATGAGATCAAGGACTCAGATGAAAGGGTTAGACTTGAAAAGGAGTAAGAAGTTATTCCACTGAAAGAGGAGGAAGAGACAAAGAATGATGGAAGAACAGACTACTTTATTCTCGTATTAATATAAAATATGTCAAGCAATATCCTTTTGTTTACATCTGGTTCCCATTTTTGAGACTTACCCCTAATTTCAAGAAAGGCTCCAAAGTAAATAAATATCACTTGGAAGAAGCAATTTCCCTTTCCTTCCCTCCACATTTTTAAAGCACTTACTACTGGTATTACACGGGAAATAAAGGCGCAACCTATTTAAATCCATCTCACAGCGACGACTTTCACTGTCAGGTCAGTTATGAAAAGACAACGCTGAGAAAGACCACAGGCGCTCCTGCGCCCGCGCCTGATTCCCGCTACTTTACCACTGCGGTCGCCAGCAATGACTCCTCATCCTCCTGCTGCCACTCACCTGAAAGAAGGTCTCAAAGCCAAGAATCCTTGTAACTCAAACTCCTCTGGAAGTGGTGTTGCTAGAGAAGGGCAGAAAGCAAGACTTGTAAACATCTGAATTAAAATACTGTTGTTTAGAATACTGCTTACAAAGGGGGAGGGGTGTCTTCTATACAGGACTGTATGATGTTCACAGTTCCCCGCTCCTCTTTATAGCAACAATCCTGACAAAACGATGGACCTGCCAAAGCCCTGTGCGTGGTCTTCGGGCCCTGAGCGTCGTCCTAACCCTCACCTGCTCCCCCGAGCTTAGGAGGAGGGTAGGATGGCTTTTTCTCAGCAGTCTTAAAAGTTCACAGCCTCAGACCCAGTAACCCCAAAGTACTGGATAAAAAGACTGACACTACCTGGGAGAAACCAGACTTTTGGGCACTATCCCAAACCTACTGAATCATAACCTGCATTTTACAAGGTCCCAGGTGACTGATATGCAAATCTAACACTTAAAGAGCACTGACCCAACGGAAAAAAAATAATCAGAAAGGAGTCAACTACAGATGGTTCAGAGTAGAATCACTTATAATGGAGAAATTTTTTAAAGCAAATGGATAATGATTAAATAAATTGTGGCACATCCACACTGCGGAATATTATGCAGCTGGTAAAAATGTTTCAAAGACAAAGGAAAATGCTAATAATATGTTCGCTTTAAAAAAGCACAAAGCTGAATCTGACACCAAACACACACTCTCCTGCAGGCTGTGTGCGTGCACACCAAAAAGGCCCGCAGAAGACATAGTGCCACGCGAACAGCACAAAGTTCTGTCTCCCAGAGCCATGGGTGACCTGTGTTCTTCACATCTGTATGTCCCAAATGTTTTACGATACGCAAATATTACTTTGACAGAGTGATGCTGAGCACATTAGTTTTTTTTAACTTTAAACAGAAAGGAGGAGGAGGATGGGAAGAACCTAATGGGGCGCACTCTCCGGACTCCTGCTCAGATGCAGCTGACCAGGAGAACAAGCTGCTGGAAGAACATCACCTCTACTGCCTGCCACTCGGTTGGTGTAGAGTTCAAAGTCACTTCTGAGATATCTAACTTTATAAACATGTAAGAAGAAACCCGTTTTTCTCTGGCCCAGAGCCCACCCTTAGTGATGAAGAACAATCTCAACTACACCAGGTTGAGCTGACCCTTACCATTAGTACTCGAAAGATCCTCTTCATGGGGGTGGAAACTATTTAGAAGAGAAATCAGCCAGGGCCAAATGCTGTAAATGAGAGAGAGAGAGAGAGAGTTCAGACTTTATTTTTGCACAAGAGCAACCAGAACACTAATAAGCCATGAAAATGTTACCTATAGGGCCTAGACTTCATGTGTTTTTCCCTTGCTTCAGCATTTTAAAGACTGTGTGACTTCCTAAAACATATTTGCCAAGATTTCTAGATAAAAAATACCTAGATACCAGAAGGCTCAAATTTCCATGGTAGATAGTTATTACCACTGCAGATGTTTTCCAAGCTCCTAATTTAACAGCTAGTGAGAATAATTTTTCGGTTTTAAACACTGAGAACCGATATTTACTGAGAAAACTCTACCAGAGAAACAGCACGTTTGGGCCTTCACACACACATCAGCAGTGCAGCCCGCTGCCAGCTCTTCATCGGGGGCAGGGTGCGGTCACGGCAGCCCAGCCACGGGCTCTGCTCAAAGTGACCACTACACACTTCTCTTTATCCACAAAAACACTCGCACACTGTTACAACACCCTTGCCTCTAAGCTGTTTCCTAATACACAGGCCATTTTTGTGAAAGTTTGCAAAATATTTAAAAAATTTTAATATTTACGTAAAAAATTAAAAAATAATCATGTTCTACCTGAAGGTAATACTAACCTTTCCTTGGAATTTTAACTTCTCACCAATGTTGGCGAAAGTGTGACTTAGAGAAAGGCCAGGGCAAGGCGCCCACGAACCGGATGGGAACAATCCCGTCACAGAAACAACCTGGAGGCTAACACCTACTCTGTAGCTGTGCACTTTGAAATACGGGAATATGCTGCTAAAAAACGATACAAAAGCATATACAGAGAAAAAACAGGGAAACAAACACTTAAAAATAAATGCCTGCAACGAGCCTTTGGGGATGTAACAGACGACGAGAGACGGCTGGAAAAGGTTAATGACCTAAAGAAGGGCACCAGACGAGAACAACGACACCTTTCTGCAACAAACACGAGGTCTCGGCACACAGGCCGCGGGGAAAGAACGTGAGCAGGGGCAAGGACGCACTGCTCTCCCCATTCTGGGTTACTTAAGTGTAGCTTTGCTTTCTACAAAGAAGAAACCATCAGTGCTTCGCAAGAAAAAGCAAGTTTTAGAAATGGTAAAGGTCCATGAACATTATCTGAATATATGTAACATTTTGACTTCACAAAAGGAAAAGAGATTTTTTCACTATTTAAAAGATACAAATAGTGATTACCCTAATGTGTCAAACATGTGAGGAAAATCTCCAGTTTTAGAGAAACACCCCGCACCCGTCTTTAAGTAAGCTGCAACATGGTTCAAGCTACAGTGAAATCCCTGCAAGGGCAAGTCTAAAATTCCTGTGTATCCCACAGGAGGGAGGGGGAGAGTCAGTGTCAGGAAAGAAAGAGAGAAACGAAGGTTCGCGCACGAAACTATTACTCCCAGTGAACACGCTCTGCCACGGGAAGAAATGGGAATGCACAGAAGGGACCGAAGGGTCACTGTGCAGGGACAACGCCACCAGTTTCGGGTTCTGAAGTGCAGAGGGAGGAAACCGCACAGCCTCCGGGTCAGGAAGTGGAAACTGCGTGCCAGGGAGCAGCGTCGGAAAGTGCGTGTCGCTTACAGTGCCCGCACTGACGCAGGAGGAGGCCTGAGGGGCGCTGCGCTGCCGACCTCTATCCACACGGTTTATCCGAAACAGAAGCCTACAGCTAGGTGTGGGAGGGAAAAGGAAAGAGGATTCAGTAGAAGGGTCCCAGGGTTTCCCATGCAGCTGGGACATTTTCTGGGTTGAGACGTTGGTCAAAGTGTAGATGCCGAAAGCGGAAATTTCAAAGAGATCCTCCTTATATCCACCGTCAAAAGACACAGGGGAGGAACTTCCTACTCACTGCAAAGCCTCACTGAAAATATCTCTATAATCAAAGGTAAACTGAAAGCTTGACTTCTCACTCTCAAATCAACAGTTCCTAAGAATTATCAGAATTATTCTGCACAGAGATTACAGAGAAAGTGGGGATAACCAAAATCTTCTACACTTAAACAAATATAACTCTAGTTGGGTGTTACTATAAAGCAACACCAAACAGCTTATGAACAGAAGATAATGGAACAAAGCAAAAATCCCTTGCCTTTAATTCCTAAATAGAAAATTGGGGCATGCTGTGGTGGATGAGAAACAAGCTGGTTTTATTTCCATTTCATTTTGGAATGTGAAAAATGCCTTCTCCCCAGGATGGCAACCAGGGACAGAGGGAAAGCAAAGAGTCAGAAATCCTTAAGGCTGTGCCTCACATGAAAAATTCAAAACAAAGGAGAAGTATACAAAGAGGTCTTCAGTTCAATTTCCAGAGAGTGGGTGGAAAACACAGTCTTCCATTGTTCAAAAGTTGTGTGTTAGAAGGTGGTTTCTACGTATCGATGACTATCAGACAAACAGAGAGCAGAGGCCAACACGAAACTCTAAGATACTTACTACTGTCTTTCATCCACCACTGCCTCCTGAAAGACCCTGGGTCTGAGTCTCAGCCAGTCCATGGAGACCTTGACCGCAGGAAGGGGGTAGGCATTGTAGGATTCCTCCTGAGACTTGTTCTGGAGAGGACACTTGCACAGGATGCCAAGAAAAGACACTTAAAGAAAAAATGTATTCAGAAAGCATAAGATACTTGAAACTGTATTGCCAGTCCAAATTAAAACGTTATTATGTGCTTATGAGCCTTCTGCTATATTCTACTGAACACTTAAGTATCTTACAGCTTCTTTCTGAAGAAGACATTTTCTTTCCCATGTTAAAAATTGTTACAGATACAGTTGACGATGTCAACAAAGAACAGAATTTAGGCCTCTTGAGTCAATGTTAAGATAAACAGGACACTTCTTTACATGTCACTAATGCTCTGTTACAGTGACAAAAATGCCTAAGATTATGCTTTCCAAAGAAGATGGAACAGAAAGTAAAACGATTTAATACTCACTAAAGAGGGCCAACAACTGTGTCCAACACAGCTGCTCATCTTGGCTATAACTATGCTGTTCCGTTTCATTGCTAAAGTCACGAAGGTGATGAAGTTGAAACAGGTTAATGACAGTGACATGAACTAACTGCTGAGAGTTGAAAGCTTTCTGAAATAGCAGCCTCTGTAAGAGAAGACAGGAATACTGCATACATTGTTATCCAGAACAGGAGCCATCTTCGACGCAAGCATTAAACTGGCAGTCTGCATTTAGAGCCACGTGGGCTAACAGTACAGTTACAGATGAGTAAACTGTTCCACTCTGAATCCCAGCATTTTAATCGAGTCTAATGTGGTCTGACGGTTCTCAGGCTGAGATGTTTCTCTTCGCCTTGGAAGGAATTAACCCAGACACCCATGACCTGTTTTGAGATGTTTTTCACAATAGTTTTCTCCCTTAAGTAAGTAACTATTTTTTAATAAGGTCTGAGAAAAAAGTTTTGGGCATCCATCAATAAATTCACATGCCTTTATCCATCAGAAGCTGTTTTATAAGAGATGTATACACACTAAAATACTCAATTGGGACCAATGACTAGACAGTACATGCACATAGTGATAAAGAAAATTTCAAATGAAAAGACTCAGAACATATGTTTTTGAACTCCTGGTAAATAATGTATGACTTCCAAAATTTGTTATAAAATTTACTCTTTCAAAGGTCTGACATATTTAAAGAAACTTCTTTATAAAGGAGGTATATAGCAAGAACATACTTTGGAACACGAAGTAAACAATATACTAAAGCAATCATTAATACATACAGGCACTTCTACAAGTTATTACACTGACATTTTCCCCTATATGGAGGGTACACGCAAGATCTTCAGCAGCAACTCTTTCACTAAATAACTGTATGTTCACAGTGACCTGCTAACCAGTGCAATGAGGAAGGATTCACCAACATGCACTCAGCTGGTGGCATCAACTTAATCACCCTTCTAACCACACAAGTTCCTAACGAAGCTGATAACAAAGATGGTATCTTAGCCACAGCTGACCTCCCTCCCAAGGAAATATTTGTGGAGACAGTGGGGATTCACTGCCTTATGGTGGAAAGAGATCACCTTATTTGTAATTCTACCAGCAGTGACATGAATGCTACCGCCTCAGAAATTTCGGGCTCCCTTTAGGATTTTCCCTATATATATTGTTAAAGAATGAGAAATATCCAGAATAAGTTCTACAATGCATTAGCAAGGTATTTCACATTGTCACTGGAGAAAGACACAGTTCCACTCCACTTGCCCTCTCTTCCCCCAGCTGACCTCGCAGCCTCCTTGCCAGCTGCCACTCCGGCATATGTGTCTGGAGTGCTCACTGCTTTCCCAAAGGCAGACAGCCTTGTCCTCCCTTCCTCCAGAATGCCCTGAAATCCTAGCTCTTCTCCAGAATCTTCCTACAAAATTTCTCTTTCAATCTCTATGTCCAGCCTTCCAGATAAGCTGACCATTAACACAAATGCACAATACTGGCATAAAATGAGAATATTAATTTATGTTTTCAAAAAGCATTTTTTCTTACAATTGTAACACAGCACACAGCAACGTATGCCCTGCATCTATGACGCACAGCCATCACAGAAGGCAATGTCCCGCAGAGCAGCGTCCCGGCCCTTTAAAGGGCCTTCCAGCGCAAGCCCAGAGGGTCGCGCGTGGGTGCGGCCCGGCACTGGCCAATGCAAGTTCGTGAAAGCATAGGCTGTGTCTTCTCCCCCTTGTCCCTCCAAGGGCCCAGAAGAGTGCATGGCACACAGCAGTACTCAGTAACTACTTATTGAAGGAATAACCCACAACTTTGGAGGTAAGCATGTAATTACTCAATTATAATTTTATAAAACTTGGGACTGTATTGTAGTAAGTAGAGACTCCCCGGGGACAAAGTCAGATGGGAATGGACGTACTGTCATTGAAAGACGCTTTCAACAGCGGCTGAGGCAGACACTGACCTAAATACCTGTAAGAAACAGCACTCACTGAACAGCTATAAAAAGCCTTGCGCCTCAGCTCCTACCCCAGTTCCTACACCCCAGGCCTTAGTCCCTCAGTGAGGCTCAACTTGGTGAACGTCTCTGCTCAGTAGCTCAAGACTGCTAGTTACACACACCAAAGCTCACACTAATCATCCACAGATACTTTAGAAATACTTTTGAATATTTACTCAACAATGCTAAAATTTCACGCCAACAATGTTCTTCTGCTATTTCAGTACTGGGTAAGGTTTGAAACAGATCTGCCTCATACTGTGTTTAACTTCAGAGTGTAGGAATGATACTTCAAAGTGTATTTTAGCAATTGCCCACGTACGCCCACCAGAACTTCACCAGAAATATATATCTGAAGAGAATATTAGTGTTTGAGGTGGAACCAAATGCAGAAGTGACTAGATTCTAGACTAGAGTGACTTAGGAGAAAATCTCATTAAGACAGGCTCCCCCGCTTCCCCGTTTAGGGAGCGCACCTTTCACAGAACCAGAGGGCTGGACGCAATCTCAGGTCGTCCAGTTCCATCCCCAGATACTTTAACAGGACGACACCTAAACCATCCAAGATGCCTGTCCATCTGACTTTCAGGTTCTCAAAAGACAGAATCCTTAGCAACACCCTGCCTACTTCTACTTAAACTTTATTTTTTATACTGTATGTATGTATTTTTTACAGAGACGGAAAGGGAGGGAGAAGTGAGGGGGAGACACATCACTGTGTGGTTGCCTCTCGCGCCCCGCCGACTGGGGACCTGGCCCGCAACCCAGGCCTGTGCCTGACCAGGAATCGTCCACTAAGCCACACCAGCCAGGGCTCTACTGAAATTTTAAGATTTAATTTTAGTTCTGACTTCAGGAAAGACAAAAATATGTTATATTGAAGTAATCCTTCACATATCTGAAAACTTATAATAATGAAGGTATTTAGACTTGTTTGTCCTTTCCAGGGCATTACAAAGTCAGGTGTTGCTTTGATTCACCAGACTCTATGAATCACGGACTAGGTTTACACAGGCCACCAAAAGAAGCAGAAAACAGCAGAGAATTCTTATTTTAGAAGCGTACTTTAAAACCAACTATTTCTATTATAGTTATTTAGATAATCCTTTAAAAAAGTAGCAACTAAATAATGATTATCTGTAAGAACGATTTCACAGTGACTATATTTGGCCAATTTACGTCTCAGTTATTACTAAGTTCTACAATCTCTGGAATGTGAAACTTTTATAATATTCATAAAACTATAAAGCAGTTGTGGGCAATTCCCCAAGTGTACATGATTCCCAGAAGCAACCAAGAAATAAAAGCTGTCCTTTCAGAATGTCTTGTTTACTGTTGATCCCAGTGACTAAAACAATGACAGATGCATATACAAGGTAAACATTTGTTAAGTACATGAATAAAAATAATGATTAACACTTACTTTTCACTCTTCCCATATTTTACATATTATGTTACATTTAAATTGCTAATTTAATATGCTAACCAAGATCATTTTCATATATGTAAACAGAACAAAGGTTACTTAGTTTTATTTACTTATATAAGTTAGTAAAATATGTATCTGTTGAATAAAATTTCTCATTCCTTTTCTTCAAACTACTACATATCCTGATAGATCAAAGTACAAGAAACATAAGCTTGATTTGCAGAATGGAAATATCTATAAAGTAGGTAACACAACCATATCTAAAAATATCTAATCCATCAAAAGCAGTATTTTCAAAATTGAGAAAGAAGTATGCTTGGCCTGAGAAAGGAGGAGGAGGAGCCATTTCTTCCCACTTTGATATTTTTTTGTCAACTGGGGGATACTTATTCCACCATTGCTGTACGCATTTCTTTACATACAGGGCACCTTAGTTTAAATTAAGGGGATGCGGTATGCAAAAACTTCATATTTAATTTCAAAGTTAATTTTTACCAACAGTTCACAGTTAAGTAATGGTATAAAAACTGGGAGTCATCTTCCCCCGAATTTTATGCTTCCTTATACAAGACAGTAAATTCTGTTTTTGAAATCTAACCTTAAACTGTTCTTCCAATTTTTCTCGAAGAGGGCTCAACTTTTCCAAGCTCTTACTCAGGTACACGTGACCGTGGAATTTAATAAAGGCCTTGATGAAGTCAGAAACGCCCCATTTGGTTTTCACCTCATCCCGGCTGAAATGAAAGAAAAACTTCCATGAATCTTAAGCAGTAAAATGGCAGAAGCCTCTTAAAGGAGGCTTCAGTTTGCACAAGCACATTACTTGAGCACCTGGAAAGGATTCTGCATCTCACTGAGTTATCAACTGCAACACACTCGGACGAAGCCAGTAATTCAGCAGCCTGTACTGCTCTACTGGGGACGAATCGGTTGCTGCTTGGTTGAAATTCAGCTGACAGCTACACACAAGGCTACTATTACTGTTTACACATTGGGCACATACGAGAGAAGCACAGGGCACTGGCCATTATTTCTGGTATGCACACATTTGAAGGGCGAAGACTACCAGGTTCCACAAAGTCCTCTTGGAAAAGTCAACCCTACCTTTCCAGTGCTTTAGAAAGTGCTTTTTGTAGGTTGGTGGAGGCAGCTGGGAAAGGGAACTTCACAGCAATGCTTCTGCAGTAGTAGAAAATGGTGGTCAGATGGTCTCCCTTGGAAGAAGCTAAGATAGCCAACTGATTGTAAGGCTGACCTAGAGGAGAAAGTTAAGATTCTAAAGTAACTAACAATGCACAAAGTCTTGTCATCACAATACAGGTGATCAATTTTTACACCTTTAAATTAGTAAGGCGGAGTATTTTATAACCTAAATGTCATGACTACATCATTACAAATGGGCACAGCATAAAAACATCCTACTTCAGCAGCGGTATACAAAATGTTCCGGTTTAGAGGCCACATACTTACAATGGAGAGCACTCCAGTTCCAGTAGGACTTCAGAAAGGGCTAGACAGTAAGCATTTTTCGGCTTTGTGGGCCAGAGTCTCTATTACAACTCCGACTCTGCCGCTGCGGTGGGAAAGCAGCCAAACAAGAAACAACAGTGTGCTGACTGCCACCCCTGCCTGAGACTCTTTCAAGGGGCTCCCTTTAGAGTCTAGAGGGACTTCAATGTGGCTTAGCAAGAATGGCTTATATCGCCAGACATCCGCTGTCATTCCTCTACTTCAGGAATCACTGCTAATGCCGATTTCTGGGGCCATCAAAAGAAAAAAGCACTACCTTTTAGGTAGTAAGAGATATTTTTTCTAGGACAGAAATAGTGGTATTAAAGAGAAATTATTCTACAAGTAATTAAGGAAGCCAGAGTGTTGAAACAATTTTAGATGACATTAGGGGATATTCTATTATACTGCTTTAATGATAACAGTTATGCTATTTTAAAATTTTCATTTCCAGTTACACAGAACGTATAGGTAAAAGGAAAAACATGACAATTAATACCCACACTCATCAAACTTGAAAGATGAGCCCCCAGTTACTTTCCACAAGCTGTACAGAATGCAGCGTCACCGCCACCCACGAGCTGCCCGAGAGGCCCACTCACCGTTAGAAGGGACCAGCTGAGCCGCGTGCCGATAGTAGGACTCCGCCTGGCTGGTCTGGTTTCTGTATCGAGCTGAGGGAAGAAGAAAATTTAGTTTAAAAAACAAACAAACAAACAAACAAACAAATCAAGCAACAACTAGGGCAGTATTTCCAAAACAGCTATCGGTTTAAATTCTAAAGGTAATGAACATGAAAATTAATCTAAGAGAATTTAAGAGAGAAACTACTTTAAAACAAATTAACTATAGGATTATGTGTGAAGTGTCCATCCGGCCTTCCCTACTCGGGACCTCCAGCGCGGAACCAATGTAAAAGCTTACCTAGCCCCCACTTTCAGGTCCTCCAGGGTCATGCATCACCAGCTCCCACTACGGACTATGCTGGTGACCTGGAGCCGGCCAACAAGGGGTGAGTTATATGGCACTTAAAAACAAAACAAAACAAAAAACACTATACAATATGATCTGCAAATTATGTATTTCTTCAATATCTTATAAAGTGATTCTGAAAAATGCCTCATACCTACTCCAATAATAACTGTGTGTGTGCAAAGAACACATGGAAAGCAGACAACCTGAATTCCCTCTTCCTTGAATCTCCCTGCAGAACTTGGTGCTTCGATGCAACCCTTCCCTGAGTCAATGACTTATGACATCAAGAAATCTAAAATCTTTGAACTTAAAGCAGTAATGTTCTCCATTCCTTGTAATTTGAGGACAACAAAACATAATCCTATAGTTAATTTGTTTTACAACCCTTTTAGGTCACCTTAAAGGAATGAACAAGAAATAAGTTACATCACATTCCTAGACAAGATATACAAAATGGAAATACAAATTGAACTGTAAAAAGGAAACAAAAATGAGTTTCTAATGCACTGTAGGAAGGAAAGAAGGCACTCTAGCTTCAGAAGGAGTACTTTGTAAACCCTGCAATTCCAAAACTACAGACTTAATTGAGCAAATGTTACAGCGCCACTTTGGAAAGTTTAACTTTGATTACATTTTTGCTGTGTATTATTTGCCTACATCTGAATAAATGTGAATAAAATTTAAATCTTAATACGAAAGTTACTTCCTTCTAGACCCTTTGCCAATCCCAAAACATTTGAGGAAATCTAAGTTCCTTAAACTGTATGTTACAGTTCCCTCTCGTGACACTCCGCATTGTGTGCGCACGCTCAGGTTAAAGAAAGACCGAGGTCTCTTCTACGACTGCACCATGGAAAAGGGCGACTGTGTTACAAGCTCCTTCACCCCAAAGGCTCACCAATGTCTCCAAGGTGAACGAGGCAGTGCTGGCAGATGTAGGAACAGGAGCTGGACTGTGGCTTCACGATGGCGCTGGTATGCGTCTGTTTATGGCTGATAATTCCCAGCTGGGAAGACTTCACACGGCATGGTAAATCAACATTAAACACTGTACACAGTTCCTGTAATAACTAAAAGGAAACACAGCAAGATTTAGTATCAAGTCAGAACTCCAGAGTAAGGTTTATATACTTTAACCTATTACCTAGTGTCACATACCACTGAGACCTGAGCAAAGACTTCAAGAAAACTTTACAGTAATCTTTCACATGATAATTAGTAACATTCATTACAAACCATATCTTGGATCATCAAGTATTAGAGCGATCTGGAACGCACGTCGAAAAGGAACAGCAGCACTGCTTACGAAGACTGCAGCCAAACTCCCAAGGAGTCCGCGTGTGCCGCCCCGCTTTCTCGGTTCCTACTCCCTGCTCAGCCCGCCATCACCTGACGGCCACACAAACCCCATCCCAGCGCCACGCCACTGAAACCACGACGGACGCTTGTCGGGGCCGACCTTACAGGACCTCTCTGCGGCGCTTCAACCTCCCCAAGCGTTCCTTTTCAGTTCCTTCATCCGAAGGCTTTTCTCTTCCCACCTTGTTCACCAAGGGCTGCATTCTTGACCCCCACACAGTTCTTTGCATCCTGCTCTCATTCATTCAGATATTTACTTACAAATATTATTCATTCAAATATCTGATTACTGTATTAGCCACCATGGTAAGCAAGAGATACAAACATGAATTGAAATCTGTGTCCTTAAAGAGCTCACAGCAAAATGAGCGAGACAGGTACATCAAGTGCAGAGTGGAGGGAAGGGAAGGAGAGAAGGGGTGAGGCACTAAGCATGACAGCTTAAGCCAACAGCATATTCTACATTTATAACAAACCTCATTCCCTGGTTCTTTGATTCATTTGTCTGACTTTATCATTTTGATAAACTAGTAGACATATAATAAGCTCTATTTTTTTCAGAAGAAGATATGAAAGCAACAACAGTAACAAGTGATTTGACCAAGTTTACAGAATTAGAAATACCACGGTTCTATCACCACTCTTTGTAACATGCAGAAACCCACGATACAAAATATGACACTGAGGACCCAACTAGGAAGGATTTCAAATGTCCCACTTTTTCCCTAAGATAAAAACCACCTCCACAATTGAATATAAATTCTGTGTGCCTTTATCACTAAGCACAGAAATTACATACTACATCTTTACTTATAACTGTACATTTGTAATGGGGAAGAAATTTGCTGACAAAACTAGGTAAACAAGTTAATGCTTGGAATGACTGGCTAGAGTCAGGAAATAGAAAAGGCAGGAAGTACAAAAAAAAAAAAAAAAAGACAACAATGGAAAAAAACCCAAACCAGATGACAGTGGAAGGTGTCGAGAAGAAACATGGCAGGATAAAGAATCAAGTTCAGCAGGTACTAGAAGGACAGACCGGAAAAGCAGGCAAAGCTGCACATCTACCAAGAAGAGAAAAGAAGGTTCACAAAAGGTAAGTAAGACCTGGCTGCAACGCCAGTGGAATGCACAGTACAAATTTTGCCTGCACGCAGCAGCTGCAGGTGGACGTATCAGAAACATTCCTGCTGGCTCAAGGATTCTGGGGACACTGGCTGGGTCAGAGGCAGAGAGACACAAGGTAAAATTGAAGAGAGAAACAGATGTTTCCTAAGTTGAACAAAACTATATTTGGCAATTATTCTGGGAAAACGCTATTATTATACTACCTTACTGCTCCTTAGCTGTTTATTCTATGCTAAGAATGAAGAGCTAACTATTTTCTTAGATTAAAGACTACCATTTCGTGATGTTAAAAAACCTACAGCAGAATGTTACATCTTCATTTCAACTGGGCATCTGGTTCTGGCTTGGGGCACCATGCTTCAAGATGGTTAACAAAATCACAGCTAAGAAGTCAAAACCACCTTCACAGAAAATATGATGAAGGATAATCACAAACCAGTCTCTCCTCAACCCACGCCATTCAGATCTCCACCCTCTCCATGCTGCTGAAGTCACATTTTATCAAATCCAAGGGACCATAAATAATAAGAACTATTACTTTATGTAACACTGAGGAAAGAAACTACTGCCAATGAAATGGTGATTTACCTGCTTTTGTAAACTTACCCTTATTTCAGAGACTTTCCTTTTTATTTTATTTCTTTATTTTTAGAGGAAGAAGGGAGGGAAAGAGGGAGAGAAACATCCATGTGTGGTTGCCCTTGAGCACCCCCTACTGGGGACCTGGCCCGCAACCTAGGCATGTGCCCCAACCGGGAATCAAACTGGCAACCCTTTGGTTCACAGGCCAGCACTCAATCCACTGAGCAACACCAGCCAGGGCCCTATTTCAAAGATATTAAAATAGGGAAAATCTTTTAGAAATGAAGAAACACAGTACTGTTCATTTCACCAATGACCTCCACGCTGTCGAATCTAAGTGGTCACTTTTAACCTTCTTGCTTCACTTCTTAGCAGCACGCGGCAGGGCTGATCACGCCCTCTCCTCACAGAAAGGCTTTGTTCTTGGTTTCCAAGGCACCACTCTGATTTTCTCCTGTTGAAACGGTGGCTCTTTTTGTGCTAAGTCTGTTCCCACCTAGGCCGGGACTTTAAATACTAAACACCAATGTCTGTCTAAATCAGGGTTCTTTATTGTACTCATAAAATTTACTCCGGCCTATCACTGAGCTCAGAGCCTGTTTATCCAATTACCTATGTGACATCTCCACTTAGATGCCAGGTAGGTATCTCCTCAGATTTAACATGGACAGAACTGCTTTCTCAGAAGTGCTCCCTATCTAAGTAAACGGTACAACCAGTCAACTAGCTGTTCAATATGATAACTCAAGTCATCTCTGACTCTTCCACACGTCCAATCCAATTCACCAGCAAGGACATCAACTTCTTCCATTGCCACAGTGACAGCCTAACCAGCTTCCATTCCTGACCCCTGCTAATTCACTCTCCACACATCATTCAGGGTAATCTTTAAAAACGCAAACCTTTTCATGTCACTCTTTTGACTGCGCTCCAGTGGCTTGCAACTACACTTAAGATGGAAATTCAAGGGGTGAAAGGGGCTTAAGAGATACAGATTTTCAGTTATTAAGTAAATCGTGGAGATGTACAGCACAGGGAATATAGTCAATAATACTATAATAACTATACAGTGAGGGGAGGTTGCTAGACTTGAGGTGATCACTTCCTAAGCTGCTGTATCACTGTGCTTCACACCTGAAATTAATACAATATTGTATGCCAAGTATCCTCTAGCAAAAAACTTAAATTCCAGCCCTGGCTAGTGTGGCTCAGTGGACTGAGTGCTGGCCTGCAAACTCAAAGGTCCCAGGTTCAATTCCCAGTCAGGGAACATGCCTGGGTTGCAGGCCAATGTTTCTCTCCCTCCCTTCCCCTCTCTCTAAAAACAAATAAAATCTTTTAAAAAATTAAATTTCAAAACTCATGTTAAACTATAAAGTTGTACGATGATCTGGACTTGGTCCACTTCCTCAATCTGGTGGCTAACCTGCACTGCACGTAATCAGGAAAAATAAATGGGATGTTACTGTTGGCAACGGTGTTAGCTCATTTAGTTACCAAACCAACACAACATAAAGATGCAGCTACAAAGCCCTATTAATGTTGACTGGGCAAGAAAGTTTACTGATGCTCATTCTACAACTGTACAACTGTTGTAACAGCTCAACCATTGCCTATGAAGGCGAAAAAATGAATGATTATAAAAATTTCAAAAGTAAATTTAAAAATTAGATCACCCACCTATTTTTCCCTTATAAAACAGTATCTCGAGACATTCGAATTTTATAAAATGTTTTTGCAGATATCATGCTCCTTCCATAAAAATGATGATTCTTATTTTACTTCCTTGCAGACTTGATTTATCAATATCCAATTAAATACCTGGCAATGCGTTACATGCCATGTCATAAAGAAAGGCTAAGAATCCTTTTCAGGACAACAAACCAATCTGACAACGGCTTTCATAAACACGTGCTGCGAAGGTGGACGCCTTCCCGCTCCCTCCACCACGTCCAGCTGCCCCGAGTCCCCACTGCTCCCCTCCTTCGCTCACGTTCACAGTTCTAGTTTCTAATGAATGGGGGAAAGAAAACTTCATTGGGAACGAGACTGGAGTTTTTAAAACTGGACTACGTTTCAAAAACCTAAAAGTAACCAGAATGTACAGAATCAGTCCAAGACGTTAGGACAGGAATCTGGACTTCGGAGAAGCAGAGCTGAAAGTGGTGCTGGGCAGCGGGGATGGGGGGCAGACACCACTTCCATCAATATCCCACCGAACTGGGATTACTCGAAACACAGGGTCGCAGTGCACACACAATCACGGTCAAGCAGCAGCACTGAGAACTGGCCAAGAGTGCTTTCACAGCAACATCCCGAAACCTTTGCCTTGTCACTTAAAGATGAACATTTACATACAGATATTTTATTAATGAAATTATAAATGCTACTACAAATGGATAAAATCAAGTTTTTAAAGGGTTCTGCTTATAGTAAAGAAAACTCATTGTTCAGAAAGAAGATTTATTCATTCTTTTGCTTTCCCTGGATTTGGAAGTTATATCAGAATGTAACTAAGGATGAGGAAAGTCTTGAAGGAAAATGAATAATACCTTACTGAAACTGAAGAAAAGCTACTCCACTTCTCAGGTAGTTTAATAGCATTTGAAGCTCTAAATCCTACTGCATATATAAAACGGTGAAAACTCCCTCGGTAACACAAACTTTGACAAGTCCTCACCTGGTCCAGCACAGCAGCTACTTTCACAATGACTACACCCACTATAAATCCACACCTGCTCCGATGCCACCTGTAACTGACCACTTCCACCGTTTCACTAAGGCGCTGCTTTCATCGCCCTGTTTCTTTTACACACTCATACCTCCAACCACGAAGCTGAAACACCAGCCTGTTTAAGAACAGTCTCGGTTTAAAGGTCTTATGGTAAACATTTTGGAACATTTTTATTCATGTGAGATCATAGGTGATCCACTCCTGGATGGCCCCCACGGTGGTTACACAAAGTGCGTATACAATCAACAAGATGTGTTCAAAGAGAACATTCACCGCTACTTCTAGGAAAAGTGGTACACAATGCAGAACTCACCTGAGTGTAGAAGCCACTAGCTGCCTCTAGGAACAGAGAAAGGTTGGCTTGAACTTCACTCCGATTCGGGTTTGCTCGATTCTTTGCCTGGCCTTGTAGTGTTGTGATCTGATTCTTAAAGGCATGATTCCAGCTGAAAACAAAATGTAATTCTATTTGTATAGCAGTGACTCACTGGGCAGACACTGGTCCCCCTGAGAACAAGAAAGAACTGTTTGTTATAATTATAACACACTAGATAGTAAACCTGCATTCAAGTTATTCACTTATTTAAATAACTTTAGGCTCCCCTTTGAACAAGACTAGACAGGCAGCAGAATCCAACTGATCTTAGTAAACACTTACCAAAAGTCTGAATAACCAGATTGTGGCTTCAGCTACTAATCTTTTAGAGCTACTAAAGTTAGAGCCTATTTGAAAATCCCAGTACAACATCAGACAGTGGTAAGACCAAAGTAAAAATAAGTTATTAAGAAATCTGCAAACACTGTGCCAAAATATAAGTGAGTATACCCTAACGTGGGGGCAGGGGGAGTTTTGTATTAAGCTATATCCCTTATTTCCCTAAAAATCTATTTTCCATAGTTCTATTTCTGTGTAATAGTTCATTTCTCTTTTTCTTTAGAGCTTAAAAGTAAGTTCACTTTCTGACATTTCAATTTTGACTGTTTAAAATAAGAAACAGCACAATGTGAAAATACAGCATACCAAAATCCTGTCATAAATGCCTTTCACTAGTCAAGTTGTTGAGAGAATCACTTTAAATTCAGGTAGGGTGAAAACAGCCCCCTCCTAACTGGAAATCGCAGGGGAAAAGGGAACTAGGGTGAGGGGAGGGTGTCACTGCCTGACTCAAGGAAGCAAACACAGATAAAGGGTTTACAACCTACCTGGAAAACACCTAATTCTTTATCAAAGTCCACTTTTAAGGCTCTAGAGCACTTGGGTTTTTAACGAGTTATGAGGTCAATCACTGTCTCAGAATTTCTGATGACATCTTATCCTTCACTCTAAAATCACAGATGTAGATTTTGCGTGGGTTGTGAGTAAGCACTATTCCTCGATCTAATAATACAAAGTAATCTAAGAAAAGTGTGGGAGATAGGGAAAATGAATCTTCACTACAACCGGGGGTAATGGGCACTACTAAACAGTATGTTCTTAACTGATTTTTAATTTTTCATCAGGCTAATGTCTTTGTTTCATGGTTTCAATTTAAAGGCAAGACCTTCCACAAGGGACATTTATTTACTCACTCGGGAATCTGGTCATCTCCCATTCTACCCCGCACAGAAAGAATGATTGGAGTAGCCTAAATATACAAAAACTGTCTTTAGTCTTATTAGGGGAGAAAAAGGACATACCTATTTATTTTATGATATGCCCTTAAGACAAGAGTCAACTCTGAACATTTCTCTTGCCACCTAAGACTGCGTGTAAAAGTAATACCAATGGTCAAATATTTGGTTCAAAAAAATCCCCCACAAGTACTATAATTTCTTTTTTTTTTAAATTTTATTTTCACTGAAGATGCTTACTCTGAGAGAGGCTGAAAAGAAACAACCAAATTGTTTTTTTCTGTCCTAAAGTCTCGAGATTCTTGACCTTAACAGGGACACCCCAAACGATGGTACTTACAGGTCCTGCTCTACTTTCTTGTCTAAAGCGTACTCCAAGTCAGTGACTAGCATTTTCTGGTACAGGTCCTGCAGAGCCTGCCTGGATGTCCAGACCTCGGCCGGGCCCAGCTTGGAATCTGAGAGAGACAGCAAAAACAGAAGAGCGGGTGCAGTGTTAAGTCCATTACAGCACAGCAACGATTTCTTCCCGCTCCATTCCCCGAAGCAAAAAACCTGCGGTAAGGACACAGCATAAACTGCTGGAGAAGTTTTACATTACTGCATTTCAAGTGACTGTCACACCTTTTGGCTAAGACTAAATCTGTGTGCTGGGGTATTTGTCTTCTAGCCTTAAAATAGTACCATGAACTAAGAAAGGCTAAAACCACGGTTTACCCTTTCCTGTAGGTGTGGATTCGGAGCACTCATATCTCAGGAGGCCACACGCCTCACGCCAGTCAGTCACCCTCTGAAATGACGGACTGCCAGCTTGGTCCGTTTCCTCTCACAACTACCCCTCTCCGACCAGAGCGGCTTTTTCTCGTTTCGTTTTGAATCGCTCTCCCAGTTGTCCTTACAGAATCCTCACGTGGGTTCCCAATCCAGCAGCTGTCTCGGCTTTCTGCTGTTACTCCTGCTCGGTATATGTCTGGCGATCACAGAAGCCGGGACAGGGAGCATTATTTTAATGATTGGTGGACTGCCTGCCAAGACACTTTTGTGAGCAGCCCACACTTGGCATGTAATGTAAATGAGGGCTGGTAGCAGACAGCGATCAAACTGCCCCAGAGGCCAGATGAGAGACTGAGGGAGAGATGAAATCAGAAAGTCAGGCTACCACTACACGTAATACCAAGCTGAGGTCGCACTGTCTGCCAGAGTTCTGTAAGGCACATTGGCCTTTCCGATAAGTGGGCTTATGAGTGCAATAACTGACAGTGAGCTACCTCGATAGAAGACCTTAGTAACAGACTTTTCAATATATATTTCCAACTGCTCCATTAGGCTGTCTGGTAGCATTTAGTATTTTGCTGCTGCGCAATGACGTAATTTTCACTCTTCTTTAGGTCTGCTGTATCTATAGCCACCATAATCCTATTCTGCAAAAAGAATCTTCTGGATATTTGAGTTAATCCTCACAAGAGTTTGCTGGCTACTAAAAAAAAGGGGGGAGTCTAATTATCAGCTTCCTGGTCCCTTATTAAGTTTCTGATGATTAAATAAATTTTATACATTTATTCGACTCTGCTTCAATTCTTGATGGCAGGGAAAAGATGGTATGGGATCATTAAATCTGATCTATCAGAAAGACTGTTATTTAAATGAGTACACTTAATATCTTATGAATGTTTCTAGGCAGTCAAATATCCCCTATAAAAGTCAAACCCTTAAGCATACTCACTGAAGGTGTTTAATACTTAAGATTATGCTTATAATGCCAATACAAGTGCATAATAATAGTGGCTCAGAGCTGAAACTGACAACCCTAGTATGGAAAATGACGACAATTATGTTAATAATGAGAAGAACTGAGTTGCTATACTAAGCAAGCCTTTAACAACTGTTTTTGAGCCTGTGGGGGAGGGGCTTTCTTCCTTGAACAAGACGACAATGAGATTACCCAAATTCCTACAGAACATTAGCCTACAAGTGTGGAAGTTGAGAACAAAACATCAACAGCTCATTTCCTCTTGATTGTAAATTTTTGCAGATACGCTGGTTATCAGAATAGTTTGACTCTTCTTGGTGAATTTCACTGCACAACTACATTCCTCAAAATCAGAATGAGAGCCATTATCACATCACTTTTACATTTTTGGACAGCACATGTGATTACAGAGAGCACACTCATCACTAGAGTTATTGACATATATTTCCTAACTGGGGGGGGGGGTGTAAAATCATCTGCTCCATTTAGTGACTAAATCCAGTTATTCTTTCAAAAACACCTTGGCTATTGTCCAAAACAAGAAAGATAAGGGATCCTCAAAAAAGAAAGAATGTGGTAAGGTAGTTTATTCAACTTCAAAAAATTTCAGCAGTTTTCCTGCAAATATTTTTTTCTGAAGGTTTACTTATTATTCAAATTTGGGTAATTATAAACAAGAAGATATAAACCTAACACCAAAGGGTACTTGTGAATTTTTTCTGTATGCCTGAAATAATTGATAAATAGTTCATAAAAATTAAACGATTACATGCATTAAAGTGGGCAATATTCAATCCCAGGTAGTATAACTTATATAAAATTCCTGACAGGTCATCTAAGTAAGAATACAAAATACAGAACAATAAATACTCAAAGCAAATTGTAAGAGGAAATAGTAAGTTATTATCCCTCTGGCAACTAGGATGGTGCCACAAGTAATATAGGAAAGATACCCTTCTCTTAACGTCATGGTACAAAGTTAGCTGTGAAACACAAAGGAGCGGCGGTACCTGTCATGTCAGCCTTCAGGACTTCTGCCTGCCTGAAACGGGAAGAAAGGAAAAGAGAAGTCAGTTAGGGGCGCCCAACATAAACAATGCGAAGTGAGCGCGTCTAGTGCAGCAGGGGTGCACGGCAGCTGGGTCTGTGGCACGACGGACAGCGCTCCCTCCTTCTCACGCAGGGTGGCACTAGGTCTTGGCAGACCGATGCCACGACTTAGAAGCTTACAGGCCATCATGAACTCTTCTGCTAAGTAACGTTCACTTTCTTGCTGTTTGCCCCCAAATCTGATATATTTAAGATAACATTAAATGACAGTCATAAATAAAAATTTTCCCTCGATGCAGCCAAGAAACCCTATGTTTCTCAGTTCACTAGCCACTGTATTTCAAACCTCCATTCTCCTCAAGCTGCTGGGTTCTGTCCCGTTTCTCAGCCTCAACCCCTTTCGGCAAAGGCTGCCCCTGTGCAGCAGGAAAAACGGCGCCCCGTTACTGAGCCCTGCACTCACAGAGCCCTCTTCCTCCTTCCCCTGTCGGAACACTGCTGGACTGTGCTTCTTATTACTACCAGTAATGCCACTTAAGTGCGCTCCTTCTAGCCTTTCCGAAGGCTACCCGCACCCCTCTTTCAAAAATTTTAGAACTTCTTTCTACTGAATACTTCCTTCTCTTCAGAATTTAAGCATGCACAATTAGTCTCTCATGGATTTTAGAACCTTCTTCCCATATTCTCCTCTAAGCTACTGCTTCTTCCCTCTCTCCCAAATTCTTCTAGAATGGCCTGGATTCAAGAGGCCCAGAACTGAGCCCATGACCTACCTGCACCCCACCCCTGGTTCTCTGCCTAGTGGTTTTTGCCCGAGCAAACGGAGCACAGCGTTCCAGTTGTGAGAGACAGACAGCTGGAAGTCGCCCACGACAACGGTCTCCAAACCTCTGGTCATCTGTCAACTCCAGACAGTCTGACCCACCGACTACAACCTGCTGCTCAGCCACTCTCGTCGGGCTACAACGGCCCCGCCTGTGCTGCGAAGGCAGTAAACTGTCCTGCACTTCACTCAGTTCTCCCCTCTGCCGGCAGGGGGTCTTTCACGGATGCACATCTGATCTTACCAATCACCCACGTAAACACTGTAATGATTTCCCACTGCTTTTAGGTCAAAAACAAAAGCTTGCCCGGACAGGTGTGGCTCAGTGGGTTGGGTGTTGTCCTATGAAGCCAAAGGTTAGACTCGAGTCACAGCACAGGCCTGCGCTGTGGGCCAGGTGGCTGGTTGGGGGCATGCGAGAGAGGCAACTGATTGATGGATGTTTCTCTCCCTCTCTTTCTCCCTCCCTTCCCCTCTCTAAAAATAAATAAATAAAATCTTTAAAAATATTCTTCATTAAAGTGTCCTGCAACTTTCTCCGCACTCTAATGAGAGTCTCCGCCCTCTACTTCTGCCATTACTCCCTTCTTGCCCTCCTGTCTGCGCTCCGGCCACTGGGCCTGGCGTTTGTTTCGCCGGGGTGCTCTGCTCCCCTCGGGCTCTCAGGGCCTTCAGGAAAGAGGAGTCCCTCTGACAGGGCACCCCCTCCTTTGTCTGGCTTGTTGCTACTCATTCTTGGCCTCAATCAGAGCTGGAACGTCCTCAGAAAGCCTCACTTGAACCCTACGTAGATGACACTCCTGCTTTAGGCTCTCAAAGCGCCGGTATTTGTTTCTTCGTACTACATACCAGATTTTAAGAATGCTCACCATCACAACCCCTATGCCTACTAAGCACAGCTGCCTAGCACACAGTGGGCAATCAATAAATATTTAAGTGAAGAAAGGAAAGAAATTAAGTATACAAACAAGAGATTTCCATTTTGTAAAACAAAATTTGACATAAAAGTTAGAGAATATTTAGAGACTCTAAAATTTTTATTGTAAATGTTGTTTTACATAATTATTAAGTACTTAATATCAATTGTGAATTTTAGTTTCATCAAAAAGTAAATAACATAAACCTTTTCATGTTCTTAGCCTTTAAAAAGATATTTTTTAAAAATTAAGTTTTTAAACAATGGAATCACAATAGAGTGCTATAGAGTTAACCACAAACCATATGGGAACTATCAGTATAAAAGAATACTAAGTAAATGGCTATACTCAGTTCTAAAATATAACATCACATCAAATTCCATTATCCACACAGCCCAGCTTCACTGTTTGCGCTGAGTGTTAAACTTCTGCCAGTAAAAGTTTTTTCACAAGGTCGTTGGTCATGCCCTAAGACGTAAGGTCAGACAACAAAGCATACCACATACCCAGCCTATCGATGGCACAACGGCCTCCTCTGCCCCCGCTCAAGTCCTACGACAGCGCTAATTTATGAACTTTATACCACAAAAGCCAGTGCTAATCATGCATCTTTACTGGGTTCAACAACCTTTCATTTTATCCCTGAAGAGGATGAAGTATTTTACTATGTTTCTATATTTTAGCTAAAAGCTCATACATACACAAGATATTTTATTCTTAGGGTCATGTGCCTAAAGGTTGTTTTTTCACTCCATGCAAGATTTGCTTGTAAAGATGAACAGTATCATTTCAGTATGCTCACAACTTCCAGTCAAAGGAAGGTTATACTGAGCACATATAACAAGAACTATTTACAAATAATTGGCTTCTCTTACAGGCTGTCAGTAAAAGGAGAACTGTAATTCTAACAGATTCTGGACCAGGCTTCCATCGACAGAGATCAAAATTTTACACTATATTTGTATATACTAAATCTGTCCAAGAAAAACTGTAAAAGTAAAAATTCAAGCACTAACAAAAGTATAAAAATGTCATTAACAGTCTATGACATAAATATTAAAGCACTCTGAAATTCCAGCAGTTTTGATTCCTCAGGTGACAAGGGTAAAGGTGTCCATTTCTGTGCAGAATTCCTTACTAGGTTCTGAAAGAGACACATGTTAATGACGGGAATAACCGTGCTAAATTGAAATGATGAAAAAAGAAGGCTACATGGAAAATATAACAACCCTGGGAGATAGCTACTATTAATTCCCATTCTATAAACAAGGAAACTGAAGCTATGAAATGTAAAAGAACTTGTCCATAGTCACAAAGCAATTAGGCACAATTAAGCACAAATCTAGTTCCTTCTGACACCAAAGTCCAAGTTACCGTATTTTGTTGTGTATAATGTGCTCCTGTGCATAATGTACACCCACATTTTTAGAACTACCCGTGTGTAATGCACCTCCTTATTTTTCCCTCCAAAACTGGGCAAAAGTGCGCACTATACACAGCAGAATATGGTACTTCTATTTCTTCCAAATTAAGAGTAAAAAATTCTATAACATAAAAAGCTGACACAGTCTTACCTAGGTTCAGTTTTGTGCCATCAACTAAATACTAACATTTAAGTCAACCATCCTAAATGAAATAACCTGTCCATATTAGGAAATAAATATCTCAGTTTTTATCAGAAAGACTACAAATAAAATTCATATTCCAGTGCAATGGTCAGCTTTGGGCAAAATCCCCTCCTTCACCCTGAGTCTGTGCTTTGTAAATAAATTTTACTGGAACACAGCTGTGCCCATTCACTTACGTACTGTCTACGGCTGCTCTCTGCTACAAGGGCAGAACTGTGTAGTTAAACGAAGACCACACGGCCCACCACGCCTGAAACATTTACTATCTCACCCTTCGCAGAAAATCTTTGCCTGTTCTGCTCTATGGAGTACTTGACTTAAAAAACAAAAGAGAGAAGTAAGATATTTGTAAGTTCCCAAACAACACCGTTTTCCCATATGATGAACCATCAATAATAGTTCCCTCAAAGTCTACTTTTCCTCGTTAATACTGCAGTCCTCTCACAAAGAGAACTGTCCGAGGACAGCCGCAAGTGATTGGAAAGTTAGCGCTCCCAGGCCATGCCATAGTTTTGATGAAGTTAATCTGCAAACTGTTTAAAGCATCATTAGGTTTATGTACTATTTGCCACTAATTCCTTCTTTTTCCCATATACCAAAAATGCCCGCTCGGACAGGCGAGAAAGCGGGGGAAAGTAAGAACTGTTGTGTCATGAGAAGAGGAAAGCCTACCCCCACACCCACACTATCATGCTTTATTTTTTTACAGTGTGTAATACACAGGAAATCAAAGCAAGAGAGAGCTGATCTTCTACCAACTTTCATAAAGATTAGCACAAAATTGGTTGATTGTATTTTACTTTATAAAGGAAAAAATGCCACAATTGACCTACTGGTTTTGTTAAAAGTCAACTTGTTTTTATAGTGTACACAGTTTATATGGTTTTTACAATTCAGAGCCTATATCTAATGCTTATTCTATAAAAAGGTAAGCGTTTTTAAATGGTTTTTCTTGGTAGAAGTTGTGGCAACATGAGTTCCTTTATATTCTTACTTTAAGCTGAAGGAATCAATAAGAGAATGAATGAACCAAGAATAAAAATAACACTGCTGAATAGTTACAAAAATACAAAGCTTTCAAAATACTAAATATATTGTCTCAATTCATAAATAAGAGAAATTAAACATTTATATCAAGCAATAAAAAGAAGTTATTAAATGCTGAGTAAAACCTGCAACATTCCGGGATAATCAAATATGCTGAAAGCTAACAATATGCAACAATGCTCTTGGAGAGTACAGGATCAAGATTCATAAATGCACAAGGCACTGTAACGCAAC
This sequence comes from Trachops cirrhosus, assembly GCA_028533065.1. NCBI lineage: Eukaryota > Metazoa > Chordata > Mammalia > Chiroptera > Phyllostomidae > Trachops > Trachops cirrhosus. Next base: position 34,639,099 of record CM052551.1, read on the forward strand.
AGGTAGGTAGGTACTAAAATAGCTAACACTGTAGCCCTTACTATCACCAGACACTGTTCTAAGGGCCTTACATGAAGCAATCATTTAGTCCACACCAAACTATTACTGCCCCATTTTACAGCTAAAGAAACACAAGGAGAGACCGTTGTCATGGGTGACTTCCAAGTGTCTCTCACAACTGGAAAGCTATGCTATGTTTGCTCAAATAACTTGTCCAAGGTCATCAAGTCAGTATGTGATAGAGGTGGCATTTGAACGCAATCAGTTCAGGTCCAAAGGCAAACTCCTAACCATTATGTCATAGTCCCTCCCTCAGACAAGATCATAAAAAAAAATCTAGAATGTTTGCTAGTAATAGGTCACAGAACTGGGGCTTTCAAAATGCAACACTGTATGATCATTTTTTAAATAATGTCACTAGAGAAAAAAGAACTAAAATTAATGATTATCTTCTTTAACATATCTTGATTATAAAAGCACTTATATAACAGTGCAAGGTAACAAATATAAAACAACAAGAACACATCAGTAGGACACGTGAAGATTCACAGTTTAGAAACAGAAGGTACTTCCAAGTCGGTGTAGACACAACGAAGAGTCCCCACCTGAACTCCCACTTCCTTTCCTCCTCTGGGAGGGCACAGGACTAGACGCCAACATCCTCCACACTCACAGCGGCTAGGGAGAGGCGAACCAGTTTTGTTTTGCCAAGGAGAGAGTATTTTTTTTTATTTTAAATAAAAGCCAAGACAGGTTTTATTTCAAGTTAATTTACTGACTTATTTCCATAGAGTATTACGGAGTATTGGAGACAACAGTACCCATCAATTATATATAATAACCTACTGATAATTATTTGTGCTAAATAACAGGCCAAACACTGTACAGTATATGTTACACACTCAGTCACACAACACACACAATCTATAGATCTCTAAGGCGTCAAATCTCAAGGAATTAACCAGGAAAAACTAAAGTGTGTTGCTGCTCTACTGTTGACTCTCACGGAAGAACACCTAGAGATAACGCTGCCCCTAACGGAGCCCCTCTCGGTGAGATAATACAAACACCAAGTGGCTTTCTCTCTGCGGCACTTCACAGTTTGTCACGGACTTTCTAATCTCATCTCTGACACTCCCACGTTCTGTGTTACAACATTCACTCTATAATCTGTATTATTTAAAAGTGTGTGCCTAGTTTAATTAAAAGCCTACTCTGCTCTGGAAATCCCAAAGGACGAGAAAGAATTCTTCTTTCAGGCAGAGAAAAGAGCACAACAATACAAGCAAAAGGAAGCAAGTGAAAGAGATAGACTGGAGCATCACACACCAGGTAGGAAGCGACAGGAGACCAGCTAGAGAGTCAAGGAGACGGCAGATTGTAAGGCCGTGCATGATGTCGAGGAGCTCAGGTTGCGTCTTTTAACTAACAGGAAACCAGGGCTAAGTTTTAGGCAGGGGCATAGCACTATCAGAATTGCATCATTAAAAATTATAAGATAGCTCTGGCTGGTGTAGCTCAGTGGATTGAGCACCGGCAGTGAGCCAAAGGGTTGCCGGTTCAGTTCCCAGTCAGGGCACATGCCTGGGTTGCGGGCCAGGTCCCCAGTGGGAGCCACGTGAGAGGTGACCACACACTGATGTTTCTCTCCCTCTTTTCTCCCTCCCTTCCTCTCTCTCTAAAAATAAAAATAAATAAAATTTAAAAAAGATTATAAGATACAGAATATGGATTTTAAAAGGACAAGAATGGAAATGAGGAAGTGATAATACAGATGGGTGGGTGGAAAAACCTAGAATCAAAAAACATTGGGAAGCAAAACCAGCAGAAGAAAACACAGAAAACAAAGTCTAAAATCATTCCCAGATTGTTAAGTTGGACAGCTGGGTACATGAGGTGAAGCTGTGTACGCAGGCGCTTCGAGACGAGTGTCAAGTACAGAGGATGCGTCAAGACTAGGGGTACAGCGCTGGAGTGATCATCACACTGATGGTGGGTGAACCCATGAGAGTAAATGTAACAGCCCAAAAAGGCAGAGGGGGCAGCTAGCTCCCCACCTTCATTGTTAAGGGGCAGATGAAAGAAAGAGCCACAAAGAACACCAAGAAGAAACTGTCAAACACATACATGAGGGTAAGAGAAGACTGGCGTGGGAAACAAGAGGATAAAAAGAATAGTCAACAAGATTAAAAGCAGCGGAAAAGTATAGTACGAACCGGAAAGTGTGCTGGATTCAGTGAAGTAAGGGTCAACAATAGCCTTGCCAGAAAGAACGTCAAACTGTAGGGGGCCGAAGAACAAATGAGAGGGAGAAGTTTAAGTCAACTCTTAGGACTCTGGGCAGTGAAGAGAACCAGCAGGGGATCAGGGGTAAAAAGAACTTCCTTTTTCTCAGTGGGAGAGACTTGAGCATGTTTAGAATGAAAAAACAAGCCAGGAGAAAGGAGTAGGTTGAAGATACAAAAAAGTGAGAACGACACTGAGAGAGCATGGTTCTGGAAGAGACGGGAGGACAGGAGAACATCCTGAACGAGGCAGGAGGCGAGCGTGGCTTTGAAAAAGAGGCAGGAAGAATGAGAGGGAGGTGAGTTAGACAGAAAGGTACTAGGGCAACGTGGGAGTAGTGCGAGGTGGAGCAACGTCCTAGCTGTACGTACCACTGTCAGGGTATGACTTCCAGGGCCAACTATCACTTCTCACTCGAAAGCCACATCTCTGGAACCAAGTACCGTCACACGTTCTGTCATTATCACTGGTACAAACTGCTGTGACAAGAGTTACTAACCCACCGCGTGGTCACAGAGGGCTTCTCTGGCACACTAGGACACCTGCCTGTGTCTGTGCTGACCAACGGAACCAAGAGGTGATGCTGCCTGCACGCAAAAGAACTGCTATATATGTAACCTAAAAAATGGGACTTTTCATTCTAAAGGATAATCTACAAGATGAATCACATATCCCTAGGCTTATAAATATTCAGACATACATAAAAAAGTCTTAAAATTTAATGTAGTAGATGTTTAAAAACCTTCCTTTGAGTATAAGATACAAGTGCTCATGAGAAAGTAAACACACGCCCAAGTTCTTATGAAGCCATGTAAGTGTACAAAGATCTTTAGCACTCCCCACTCCCATGTAAGTTAGTATCCGATGGTTCAGAAAGTCTAATTCTTCTATTAGTGTCCACAGAATATGAATACTACAACATACATCTCTAAAAAGAACCTAAACATGTAGAAACCCTTGTGTTTTTTTTATCCTACCTAATACTACTTGATTTCAGGTGCTCTTCTGACCTCACATTTCCGGTCCACATCTGGGACTTAAACGAAACGCTTTCTCCCACAATGACTACCTGCAAGAACATCCAATTTCTCCTAAGGTAGAATGGCTTTAAGACACTCTAGATAGAGGAGAGGAGGAAAATACAAGTTAACCCACAACAACACAGAACTCCATGACAAAAATGACTTTCCTTTTATGTGAAATGATTTCATGTCAAAGGCAAAGGAAGAATATCAAAGCTTTTTTTCCTTTTTGCATTTAGTTTCTTAGAAAACACATTTTAAACTTCTGCTTTGTGTATTTTTAGCATTCCAGTTTTGGATACCAATGTGACCCTAATCTCCCTCTCTGCCTGAATATCTCAGAACTACAAGCTGCCCAGCAGGGCTCTTGCAGCACCAAGGTGAGCGTGCCCTGCAGGCCACAGGAGCAGGTGGCTGGTCCCAGCTGGGTTGCTTACCAAAGGAAAAACATGTAAAGCAATTAAACCACATGTTTAATTGCTTTAAAAAATGTAAAGCAAGTATAGATGGTATGACTAATGCTTCCATCCTAAGATCAGCTGATAACAGCAGACTTGCAGAAGGTAGTAGTTAGAAGCATGGACGTGGGTGTCACACTGTCTGCATTCAGTGGCATGCCAGAAGTAAGTCAAGCCACAGGAAAAACAGCACAATTTCTTAGGGACGTCAATTTAACTCAAAGATTTAGACCAAGTAAGTTAAGTAATTATTATTGACTACTGATAATTGTTTACATTTGCAATTATTATGTGGCAGATTCTATGTTACATGTTCTATATATAAAATGGGAATGTAATATAGTGAAGTATCTTATATTCAAACTAAGCTCCACCACTTACTAGGTGTGTAACCCTAGGAAAATCACTTCTCTACGTCCCAGTTTTGTTAGGAGATAATAAAAGTACCTACCTCACTGAAATGTTTTGAGAAGTAAATGAGGTAAGAAAAATAAAACACTTAGAACCATCCCTTGGTAAGAAAATCCGCAAAAAAAGTTAGCTATTATTGTCATTATCATCATCATAGTATTATCACTCCCAATAATCCTAAGAAGTAAATGCTATTATTATCCTCATTCAGTGCTCATTAGGAAATTGAAGCTAAGAACTCACACTAATAATTCCAGAAAAAAGACAAAGTTATTCATACTTTTTAAACAATAAACACCAGTCTTAAGAGAGCATGCTGGAGATCTATGTGGACTTTATCTCCATACTTCCAAAGCATATATTCAACTACCTGTGGCTTTGGTTGTACTTGAGAGAAAGCCTGATAGAAATTAACTCACGATAAAACCCAAGCTCCCTAGCAAAGTATGTAAGGTCCCACAGCTCCCCACTTCACACTTTATGACCCAATAAAACTAAATTACTTTTAGTTCCTTGCTATTTTGCCCCTCAGTATATTATTCAAACTCTTCCACTCAACCTGAAATGCCTGCCCTCTTCTCTCCATGTCAGGTTTACCCCCTCTCCTATTTCACGACCCAGCAGCTCTTGGAAGGGGGCCCTGGCTGAACCCAGCACTCCCAGAGCATCTTAGTGCCACTTCCACTGCAGTGAGCACTATAATGAAGTTACTCGTCCACACATTTCCTCCGAGAGACCGTGCCATTCAACCTCGACATCCAGTGCCTACCGGCACCTGCCAGACTTCAAGTTGCTCAATAAGCTCATGTTAATGTGGACTAACCAGCCTCTCAAAAGCCTAAGACCCTAAAAATTGAAGCTTTCTCAAGTTTCAAAAGTCTTCCAAGAAAAGTTTGAAAGATTTTTTCATCTGATAGCTAGAAATAACATACTTCCTTTTTTAAAAGAATATTTTATTTATTTTCAGAGAGAGGAGAAGGGGGGAGAAAGAGTAGGAGAGAAACACTGATATGTGAGAGAAACACTGATTGGTTGTCTCCTGCTCGCCCCCAACTGGGGACCTGGCCCGCAACCCAGGCACGTGTCCTGACAGGGAATTGAACCAGCGGCCTTTTGGATCGCAGGCGGTGCTCAATCCACTGAGCCACACCAGACAGGGCCATACCTCCTTTTAAGTTCAGAAAATCTACAATTCTATACAGGCAACAAGCAAAGCCCATGATCATCTACTTGGCTCTCTTAATCAGATTTTGTTTTCTTCATATTGGGATCTACACAGTATATATACAATATACTATATAATTCTACAGATATACAAAATCTGAAACCTCAAACAGAACATGGGTAAGTCAAACAACCCAAGTGAGTGAAATAAGAAATTTAGATTCAACCATTAACAATTAGAAGGCTATTTCCCTTCAACCAAACTTTTATATTACATGAGGTATGCCAGAATAATGGCTTTCACCGCTCTCGGACCCAATACTTTTTTTTAAATGCATTCTTTCAACAACCCCTGTATGTCCCAAAAATAAATAACTAAATACCTTACAGGTAACAGAAAGGAAAAATAAAAGGAAAGCAATTTTTAATAAAATTAGCATTTCGATATATAAATGGTCAGGTAAGACTGCCCGTGAAGATCACCTCTTGGTCTTTCGGCTAAGGTCAAGGGAAGACTACCCACGAAGACATATAAGGAAGTCATCGACTTGCACATACTTACCCACAATAATACAAGTACCTACAGACCAGACTTACTGGAAACGGTAAGAGAGAGAACTAACTGACATAGAACAGCACGACAAGACAGTTGATTTGAAGATAACAAGGCTTTGACTACACATATCCTTTCACAGGCGACAGGGAACCAAAATCAGATTGGAAAAACAACCAGCAAGCTGTCTTTTATAGAATGTAAAACACCATATGAATGTAGACTAGGGAAAAATAAAGTATAAGTTCCCAATTTGGAGTAGGGGATAACATGAGAGATAGACAAGTTAATTAACTCAAACAGCAACAATATTTATGATAACTGTCCAATTTAACTAAATAAAATAATCTGTAAATTATTATAGTACTATAACATTCTCTACTTCTTGGTGTTCTATGGAATTTAAAAATAAAAGATACCATATAAAAGTCAAGTCTGATTTTTCCACCAAAGAACCATTATTTAGCCCGTATTTCCAAGCATCAGTTTTATCTGGTCAGGTTCCTTTTTAAATTATTTTCCTATTATTTTCCAGGGGTGCTGTACTATAACCAAGTAATTTAACGTATTAGACCCGATACACCTCGCAGGGCCTACCGAAGGCTGTTACATACAATATCAATGGCCCGATGAATCACATACACGCTGGCATCTGCACCCTTGACATCTCACTTCACACACTGAACCTGGGACTGGCCATGGGACTTAATTTGGCCAACTGGACTTCAGCAAATGGGATACAAACTGAGGCTTGACAAGCACTTGGACATTTCGACTTGCTCTGTTGTAATACAATCACCACGTTATGAAGCCAAGGATGACACACCACTTGGAAAGAGGAGACCCAGTTTTCCCATCTGTCACAGCCATCCAGACAGTTGAGGGTCCAGAGACATTTGAGTGAGGCTGTCTGGGACCACTCAGGTGGGGCTGAGCCACTGGATGACTAAGTCATCCAACTTGCCTTACATGGTCTGAGACAGGAAATCTTCGGAGATTTTGAGCAAAGAGCTGACATGATCTAACCTAGATTTTAACAGGTTCCAGCTGGCTGCTATGTTGAGAAATGACTGGCTTTGACCTGTAGAGGCAGCAACAGAGATTTTAAAATGTGATCAGACTCTAACAACAGCATCTGTGTGGAAAAAAAAAAGAAGAAGAGGGAAAGGAAAGGGGTGGGGAAGAGAGAGAGAAGAGTCAAAAATGATTCACAGTTTTCAGCCTAAGAAGCTGGAGTAGTAGATTTGCCCTTTACCAACAAGAAGAAGATGATACAAGTAGATATGGGGAAAAGTCCATTTTGGGACAACAGTGATTGGCACATGGTATTATATAAGCACATACTGTAATTTTTTTTTTACAATAATGCTAAGTTTGAGATAATTACCATACATCCAGGTGAGTGTAACTGGCAGTTAAAGAGTATGGGGCTTAAAGGAACGGTCTAAACTAGATACTCATTCAGGACTCATCGGCATATACAGGCTAGAGATGATAAGAGAACAGCAAACAAACTAAAAAGTAAAGGCCAGAGGCGAGGTGTCCTGGAAGCCAAATGAAGAGAGAGCTTCAACAAAGAGGGCAGAATCATACATGCAGCTGATGCATCAAGTCAAGTAAGGCCTGAGTACTGAGTACTGAACTGAGTAATGTGGAAGTCACTGAGGACCTTGTTAAGAACAATTCTGATGGAGAAGTGAGGGAATAAGTAAGCTCCATGACTGACTTCACTGTAAGACAGAGGAGACAGACTGAATTCAGACATCTTTATCTAGGACAGAGAAGCAGTAGCTGGAGGGAGATGTCACGGTCAAAGAGTTTTTAAGATGGAACTCATAACATGATTTTTATGGGATGGAATGGGAACAATGACAACATGTGAGAGACTCAATGGAGAAAAATACAAAAGTATAAAGGAGTCCCGTGAGTGCCATAGAGGCTTGTTTAAATATTGTACATGGTTAATGGGGGAGGGGCTTCAATGAAAGAATAACATGGTACGTGCTACACAGAGAAAGAAAGACAACTAATAATTATTGGGGGCCTACTAGGCGACAAGTGGATTACATAAACCATTTCCAATTTAGTTTTCATAGTAACCCAAGATAACTACTATTTTTCCAACTTTATAAATAAACAAAGGCTCAGATTCTAGGAAACTTGCCCAAGATCACAAAGGTTGTAAGTGCTAGGACTGGGGTTCAAATCCAGCTATATCACAATTCCAGAGCCTGAACCACTTCTATTCGTTATTCCATGATGCGTAACAGACCTCCATCTTCAACAGTTCACATATTCAAACCTCAGTTGTGATTTCTGTTCAAGTACCAGCACATGAACATGGCTTTTCACTCCTGCTCTGGCTGGCACCAAGAGAAACAGACACGGATCTCCCTCATCTGTGCACCTCGGCACCGAGCTTATCAAGTGAACAGACTCCTCCTACCAAGGATGCGCGACTGTATTTCTATGCATTCTCTGGTTGGCATTCTTTAAAGCCCAGAACCTGAATTTCCCTTCCCAATTTCATGAAAACCCTCAACTTACAAGGCAGAACCTACTTTCCACCACCGATTTACCAGTTTCCCTTGCAGCTAGGGTGCAGCACCTGAACCAAACGATCAACCAACACACCAACCACACCTGTAAACGGCACCCAGCGAGAGAGAAAGAGGGAACTGTGGCGAATCCATCCCAGATAGTGGCAGCAACTACATCCGCTTTCCAGGGTCAATGGTCAGTCCCCTGAGTGGTGTCAGGGGTGAAGCAGGGATACAAGTTATGAATAGGATCAAGGTCCTGCAGAGCAGTGTCTTCACAGGCTGAACTTGAAGGCTGTATGGTCCTGGCCATGCAGCTGTTGTAGGAGGCAGAATAATGGCCTCCCAAGGATGCGCGCACACACCCTATTCCCCAGAGATTGTGAATATGTTACCTTAGATTGCAAAGGGGACTAATATTATGTCAGATGTGGTTATATTAAGGATTTTGAAAAGAGATTACCCTGGATTAGCTCGGTGTGCCCACTGCAATCACAGGGATCTCCGTAAGGAAAAGAGGGAAGAGGCAGATTCAGAGATGTGATGAAGGAAGCTGAGGGTACAGTGATGTGATCACTGGTTTTGAAGGTGAACTGGGCCATGAGCCAAGGAATGCAAGCAGCCTCAAAAGCCAGAAAAGTTAAAAAATGGATTCTCCCCCAGAACCTCCAGAAGAAATGACACCTAGATTTCAGCCTAGTGGAACCCATTTCCACCTTCTGACCTCCAGAACTGTAAGATAATAACTTGGTGTTTTTTTAAGCCACCAAATTTATAGTATTGTGCAACTAAAAAGTAATACAGCTGCTGTGCCTGGGTCCCCCAGCCCTCACCATGCTTCCACTAGCCGAGTGAGTGGTCTCTGTTCCTCACAACCAAGAGCCTGAGACTCTCCCCTTACACTCCCATCCTCAAACCTACTTAGTCTACTAGCATTTCTCAAAAAGATGGCAGTTTCCGCTTCTTTTCGTTGCCTGAGTGGGCTTAGTTTTGTTTACATCACAACAGAGACTAACACTAGCCCTAAGTCAGACCTCACTGTTTCTTGAAGACTGAGATAAGTCATTCTGACTGAGACTGTCATGTAATTCAAAATGTGCTCAAGAAGTACCATCTCATATGTTACTAGTCAACATTTACAATGTGTCTGTATTGCTCTAAAATTACATCAAGATAATTAAGAGAAGCCCTGTCCTCAAATGCTATCGGGGAACAAACACAAGGTAACCTGACTAATGAATGAGTGCTGAGAATACAGAGAAACACCTGATCATCTACCTGACAAAATTCTAGGCTGAATCAAAGAAAGACTTTCCACAAGAAGAAACTTTTCAAAGACAGTGTGAAGTCACATGAGAAGACTCCAAGGTAAGGAAAGGCAAGTGGTTCCTTTTTTAAGTTAACTGGTCTTACTCTCTCCATTTCAGAAACCTATGTATTTAAATAAGAAAAATGATAAATTCAAAGATGTCAGGCCACATAAAAAAGGCTTTAGTAATTTGTTACTTTTAAAAAGCCACACTGGTTTTTTCTTTTGAAACAATGTATTATCAAAAATTTAAATCTCATACGTGCACAATTATATTCCCTGGTGTCAGGAGCTGGCACCTAAACATCTCTGCATGGGACTTCTACTACGTTGACACGGAAAGGGCGATCTGATCTTCTGTACTGCACGGAGAGAAACCGGCGAGTCATTCTCCACTTGAACCATTAGTGAGGGGAGGAGGGTCAGAATTGTTTTTCCCACAGCAGCTGGTTCTCAATATTCCAAAGGGCCCTGGAAAATAGACTGTACAAGGTCTGTCCAGAAGGTATCCAGCCATATAAAATGAAAAGTAGAGACATTTATTGAAGATGCAAGATACAAGAAACATTGTACATAGGACAATGACTCCTCAGCCCCCTTCAAGAGGCACCTTGGGACCTCACACAGTTCTCACAGCTGCCATCAGCTGCCCCGTCACATTTCCCTGAATCTCATGGATGGTCTGAAATCTCTTTCCTTTCAAAGGTGATTTTAGTTTTGGGAAAAGTCTGAAGTGCCAGAGTGCCAACTCTGGGCTGTAGAGGGGCTGCGTCACCTGGGTGATTTGATGTTTTGCCAAAAAACTCTGCAGGAGACGTGATGCATGAGCAGGCATGTTGTTGTGATGGAGCTGCCAATCACCAGTTGCCCGTTGCTGCGGCCTTCTGAATCATCTGAATAGTTTCCATGGAGGAATGTTCGAGCTTAACGCAAAATTGGATGCAGATTTGGTGCTATATTTGCTCAGTCATTTTGAATGTGATGGCCAAAGAGTACACATGCTCACTCAATGGCATCTACTGCCCCCACGGACTCGTACAGTGAAGCTGTCGTGGGTCACACACGTGCAGTCCAGTCCACTCTCCTTGGCTGCCAGGTTACATCGATGCCATGCAAACCGTTCTTGCCATGTTAGCAATGGCTGGACTTTTTCCGGACAGACCTCGTATTTACACAGCAATACTAAGGGCAGAAGCTGCAGGAAAAACCGCTGTGGGAGAAGAGCAGCAGTCCAAATGAACCTACTTCAAATATAAAGGAAAAATAATCCCTCCCTTCTGTTCCCATTAATAAGTTTTCTGGCAACACTTCCCTGTCCTCTCCCTTATTATCCTACAAAAAATAAATGCATTAGGAAGGTTAATACTGATGAAAAAGGTTTGTTCAGATTATACATACATATATAAAATATTTACATATTACATAACAAATATTTAGAGAACAAAAATAAAATAAAAATGAAATCCTACAATACTAAGCAAATAAGAGCATAAAACTAGAGCTACAGAGCCCGTACGAGGTGCAGCTGGAAGAGTGGATTCTGGAGACAGACCCCTGGCTCACCCCGCGGCCCTGCTACGCCGCACGCGGCCCTGTGCTCAACTCTCCTCATGCTGCCTCTCCGTCCGCTCTTCTCGAACGTGAAGCCCACAGTCTGCACCTTATGGCTTGCTGTGAGGATGCAGAATTAATAAACAGTATTTCAAGTAGTGTCTGGCGCAAAATAGGACTGGTGGCGTATTAATCACTTCAAAAACACAGACCAAGCAGCCTCTCTCTATACAGTTATCAACCTCGCTGCTACTCTACATGAGCCTCAAATGTCAGACCTGAAAACACAAAAGCTACGACAGCACTGCCAGATTACAGATGACTGGAAGCCAGTCCAGGACCCATATGGCAAACGGGTCTAGATCATAAATTAAGAAGCCCTTCAACAATCAGGACAAAATGATTCATAAATTTTTTTATAAAATCATAAAACACACCAAACAATTTAAAATGAAGGATATTAACTCAAGATTCCCTTTCACAGTTTCACAAAGATTTATGTTACAGGGTGTGACTGTATGGCTGCAAATCAGGATATGCTGCATGCGTCTCCCAGACACAACACAGAAACAAGTAAACCCTCACGCAAGAGAAAGCGATGCTCTGGTGGCATTTAAAACGAGAGAGAATTTCTCATGGTGACACATTTCTGAGCACTGGCATCACTTGTAGCTTCACACCAGCTGCCAAAAATAGCGGAGGAAAGACTAATTGTTATTTCAGGTATGGAAAAACAGTGGAGGTTACAAATAGGAACGCAGAAAACTTGCAGGTTGTTTTATTAGCTTGGTATCGCATTATATCATTTTCAAACTCACTTGACAGTGCATGGCTATAATTCCCAGGTTACAAATTGTTCTCTCATTTCCATCTTACCTCGCCTTGAAATCTGGGAATCTGAAATGAGTAACCTAAAGAAACTATTTACATTTGAGTATGAAACCAAAAAAAAGTAACTCATGCCTTATCAAGAAAAACACTTCCTTCAACAAGGTTCTTATATGAAGGGGAACACGTATGCTAGTCACCGGGTCCGGGCGCCCCCCGTCGTTTCTCGCTGGAACCCCTAATTAATCACCTTTCCCCTGACTAGTGTGGTCCTTCCCCCTCTGATTCCGATACACTAGACGTCTTGAACAGAACCAGTGGGATTCACAGGGACGAAGTTGTGGTCAAAATGGAATGGCTGAATTTAAGGTTTTAAAGAAGCATTCTGAAAAATGACAAGGTCTAAGATTTATGGACCTATGTGAAGGTCACTGTGTTACGGAGAAAGGTCGTGAGACAAAAGAACACAAAATGAATTCTGTTCAAATGAGTATTCCAAGAAAAGACTAGTTTTGTGAGACGCGACATAACTTTCGCAAACACTAAACTCTCCCTCTCGGAGGTTTCATAACCCACATCAGCATGTTACAAACAGGGAGAATCCAGTCTAACCCCAAAATTCTTAAATTTATTTTGCCTTGATAACACTGAGAATCCTAACATCTATGAATTTCCCGGAGAATTAATATTTGTCTAGCATTCTAAAAAATGCTAAACAAATAAAGACATCATGGAATCTGCTTTTTTAAAAAAAGTGAGATGCATGAAATCATCCCAGTACTAGCAAGGATGTAAGGATACGGGTACTTTTAAACAGCGCTAAGGCCAGAATAAACAGTACAAATCTTCCGGTGCCTTCTGGCAACATCTACCATGTATTAATTCCTTATTGTTGCTGTAACAGATTACCACAAATTTAGTGGCTTAACACAACACAAATTCATTACCTTACAGGTCGGAAAGTCAAAAGCCTAAACGAGTGCCAGTGGGGTCAAATCAAGGTGTGACCATGCCTGTGTTTCTTCCAGGAGGCGCTAAGAATCCCGTTTTTGCCCTTTTCTGATTCTCGAGGATATCTGTATTCCTTGGCCTGTGACCCCGCTCCGTTCCAACAGGATCCTATCTCCCCAGTTCTGTCTCTCCTGCCTCCCTTTTCCACACGTAAAGGATACTTGTGATCACACTGGACCTACCAGATGATCTTCGATAACCCCTTTATTTTAAAGTCAGCTGATGAGCAACCTTAACTCCCCCGTGCCACGTAACGTGACAGATTTCAGGGATCAAGATGTAGACATCTCTTGAGGGGAGTGGGGGGTACACTGTTCCGCCTACCACACTGAACAACATATTCTTAAATGTGCACACCCTGCCATTCAAGTGTACACAAGAATATGTGTGTACAAGGATGTTCATTATAGCACTTTCACATTAATGAACCAGTTCTACATCAGCACTTGAAATTTTTTAAAATTAACTTTTCAGAAATATGCTTCTTAATACATGAATTTGCAACCACTAGTTGTAAACCATTGAAATTACATAGATAACAACTATGGGAAGCTCAACTGCAAACACACACACCAAAACGGAAAGTTAAATTTTAACAGCACTGCCCAAGTGTGTGCAGTGGTCAAAGAGGGGGCAGATTAAAGCCAATCCCAGTAGAGCATGCACAACATCCATAGGAAAAATAACACAAAAATAAAAAAAAAAGTAAAGCCAGTCCTACCTCTGTCACTAATTAGGTACCTTGAGTTTCACTTCCCTTCTCTGAAAAATGCCATCCATTTTCACAAGGTTCCTGTTTAGGAGAGCTTAAGAAGACAATTATGTAAAAACCTCTGAAAGCACAAAGTACTAGTAAAATGAACAATGGCCCCTTGAGGAATAAAGTAGACCACTCCACAGTAAATACCCTTCCACCACCCTACAGCTATTTAAGGCACAATGGTTCCCACCCAATTTAAATGACTATATTAGCAAGTTCATAAGGTAAATATCGATACATACAGAAATGCAGAAAATGAATACAATGCATAAATTAGGCTCTTTCAACACGTGGAACTAACTTGGACTTTATATATTCATCTTCTCATGTAATTTGCCCAATAATTCTATCATTGTCATTTTATAGGCAGGAAACCGCAGAGCAGAAAACTAAAACTAGAGAGGTTCAAGGCCACATTGCTATACATAGCAGTGCTGGGACCTGAACTTGGGACAACCTAATTACAAATTAGGCCAATCTTAACTCCAAGGCCCTGCTCATTCAACTCACTACAACATACTGTTCTGTTAGGAAGCCAAAAAGACCCAGCTATGAGTTTTTTCTTTTTTTTTTGTTTATAAACCAGAATTTATGACCAACACGTCTGTCTTAACATTAGAGATGTGCTCTTAAAATATTCTGACTTTTTTCATTCAAAATGAAACAAAGCAAAACAAATGATTATTTCAGATAAATAACATGATCATTAAGGTTAAAGGAAGAACTTAAATATGCATTTCATAAAATGAGATGTTAAAAAATTTCACTTTAAATATCTTGCACGAGCTGTGTGCGTGCACACATGTGCCAATTTTTGCAGACACCTTAATGTACTTTTTATATTCAAATGCATCCCGTCTGGGGCAGTTCTAACACTATGCTCTTTATCTTTTTCCACCAGCAAAAACAAATTTATTTTCAAGTAAGCATACCTTTAAACTCATTTCTTCCTTGAGTATCATCTTTCAATTGCATTCTACTCTAATTATCTAGTACTGATATCTCATCACTACATAGTATCTCAGGGAAAACTGAGTTAGGTTGGCACCTGATAAAAAACTAAATAAATAATTCATGACCTTTCTAGGAGGCAGTATTAGTAAAGCACATTCAAATGTACAGTATCGTAATGAACAGAGCAGTGAAATACTAAGCCTTTGGAAGAAGGAGAGGAAAAAAAGGGACTCAACTTGTGTAGTTGGTGAACCAATAGAGTTTTTAGAAAACAGATTGAGCACATTAACGCACAGGTACAGTAGTTAAATACAATAGACTTTAGAGTCATGCTTTTCACTGAAGACCAGACACTACATCCCTGACTGGCATGGCTCAGAGGACTGGGCGTCAGTCCTCGAGCCCAAAGGTCCCCAGTGTGAGTCCTGGCGAAGGCCCGGGTGGGTCTCCAGGCCAAGTCCCAGGCATACATTTCTCCCGCCCATTGTTGTTTCTCTCCCTCTCTTTGTCCCTCCCTTCCCCTCTCTCTAAAAATAAGTAATTTTTTAAAAGACATTATATAAAGGAAAATACCATCTAGAACTGCAGGAACAAAATGGGTCTGCACCGTTTTTTATGAAACTTTAAAACATTAAATCCAAAGAGACCTCACTTAATGTCTTGATTTCCCCTTTTCCACCTCTACCTCCATTCTACGTCTGACGTCAACTGGTGAAGATGCTATAAAATAAGTCCCACCAACTCAAAGATATTTTCAGAATGACATGCATTCACTAAAACTCTCATCTCCTACAACAATAATTTAATAATGTCCCAAATAACTAGATTTGCCTACGATGAGGCTCCTCTCAAAGGTAGGGGAATGTTAACCTGGGTGAGCCTCAATGGAAGCACTGCAGGCAGCACGCACACCCTCCCCCCCACGCCTCCCCACTCCAACGAGAACGTGTGCAATCAACACCAGCCACTCCAACATAAACCGCTCCCGTAAGACTACCGACCAGGTGTGCAGACAGAACCGTAGACTCCCAAAGGAAACAAAGAACAGGAGAGTGGCTGATCGAAGTCTCTTTAATACGTACGACATAACCTGACTGCCAGTCGGATGTAATCATGATGTTTACGTCAACCAAGCTCTCATTCATAATTCCAGACCTTTTAGAGTTCCTCAAATGCACCGCCACAGGCACTCGCTCACTTTCCCCCCTGTCTGCTATTTCTTCCCTCTGTCTTCAACTGGCTAGTCCTACTCATCCTTGAAAACTGAGCTCAGGGTTCAACTCCAGAAGCTTTCTCTGCGCTGCCCAGACAGAAGTTCTGCCTGCCTTAGTGTAGTCAGGACATCCCTTGAATGAAATAAATGAAAACATCTAGCACAGTATTTGCCACACTGAATTGAAGTACATGTGCAACATCCATTTCCCCCAGGAGACCACTATCCTAAAGAACAAAACTCAGTTCATTTGTTTTTATATTCTCAGAGCCTAGCACTGGTTATCTGCAAGTATTTCGTGTTTTCCAAAACAAAAGCATGAGAATTTCACTCAATACTGTTACGTACATTGAGAATTTTTAAAATGCTGAGACATGGTCTCTACCATACTCAGTCTAGCTGCAGAGACAATTCACTTATGTAAAAAAGAGATCATTACGAGTTTGGGAAATTTTAAGTACCAAATGACTAAGACACAGGAAATGCTACAAAATTCAAGAATGCAGAAATCACTGGGGTGCGCACAAAGTCTTCACAGGAAGGTGAGGCTTAAGTGAAGAAAGAGGAAGACGGTACTTCTTTCTGCAGGGGAAACGGCCTGCGAAGTGAGACTAAGGCAGGAATGGATGCACCGCGTTC
The DNA here is from genome assembly GCA_028533065.1 of Trachops cirrhosus. NCBI lineage: Eukaryota > Metazoa > Chordata > Mammalia > Chiroptera > Phyllostomidae > Trachops > Trachops cirrhosus. Next base: position 34,655,798 of record CM052551.1, read on the forward strand.
AGAAGACAACGGAGAGATGGCTTTAGCCGGGACAGTTGGTTCCTGTCAAAAGGTAAGGAGATGGCCCTGGCTGGTGTGGCTCAGGGAAGTGACTGAGTGCTGGCCCATGAACTGAAAGACCTCCAGTTTGAATCCTAGTCAGGGCACATGCCTGGCCTGTAGGCCAGGTCCCCATCTGTGGGTGCGTGCAAGAGGCAATCGATCGATATTTCTCTCACACACCATCGATGTTTCTCTCTTTCTAACCTCCCTTCTCCCTTCTCTAAAAATAAATAAAATCTTTTTAAAAAAAAGTAAGGAGATAAATGGCAGAGTAGACAGATGAGGGTCATTTTATGGAAGCTCAAGAAGGCCAGAATCAGGAGTTAATGCAAAGGAAAGCCATACACAAATGCTTTTCAGGAATATTAACAGAAGCACTGCAAAAGATTAACTGGCAGGGGGAGCCTGAACATGCATAAACCTTTGTTATTTTAACACTGGAAGCAATTTTATGAGATCAATGTCCCATTTTAAAGATAGAGAAATAAAAATCCAGGGATGCTGTCAGTTCAAAAACAGAAAGTAGTGGGCAGTGTTTGATGCTGTCTTCTTCCTGCCTGTGAGAACCGCAGGCAACGCCCATTCTGGGGAGCCTACTTCAACGGTATGGGTATGAAGCTGGCAGGTGCTGGAAGTGACAAAGAGGACACAGTGGGAAGGCTACATTTCCAGATGGGGTGTGTGTGGAAGAGGGTGAGAAAAGCTGGGAGACCTCAAAGGTGACTGCGCGGCCTCAAACCGGGATGGGGGGGGCAGCAGCACGTTGAGGAAAAGGGTGAGAAACGTAAGAATTAAGAGCTTACTTTGAAGAGCACTCAGTGTGCTGTAACAGAAAGACTGCTAACACTGGGAATGTCCCGTAGGCAGAGGGGCACAACTGTCATAGTGCCCGAGGCTCACTTTCAGACATTACACATAGCTAAATTTATACAGTGCCTACTGTGTGCCAGAACCACTCCCAGCACCTGACACGTTAATGCACTTGACACATTAATGCACTTGATCTTCATAACTCCAGGGGATCGATACTATTGCTATCTGCACTTTCCAGGTGTGGGAACCGAGGCACAGAAAGCTTACGCAGCTTTCCCCGAGGTAACACAGCTAGTGTCTGGATCCAGGCCATTCTGACCCAGAGACCATGCTCTAAACCATGATGTTCAACTGTGCTTGGTTACATATTATCTCATTTATAAAAATCACATTTTTAAGAGCTTACGCCTATCAAATAGTTTATAAACTCTCTGAATAGCAGACATGACGCATCGACCTGTCTCCCAGGACCTGCCACGATGACTTACATTAAGTAGATGGTAGATGCCGGAGAGACTTGTAAACGTGATGTGGTCACTGCCAAAGTCCCATGAGTAAATGTGATTTCTGAGGAAAAGAAATGTTCAAAGAAGAGGAAACAGAGAGTAAGGCTCTGCCTTTCCTTCTGCCGGTGGTGAGAGAAGGACGAGGGAAACAAAGTAAGAGGCAGGGTAATTAGAACCATGGAATTACGGCGCCCACAACAAAAGACAGAGCCCAAGAAGCTCCCGTAAGGCCCAGTGATGTCTGTGTCACAGCAGCTGCGGACTGCGTGGTGACTGCGCACTTCCGTGTGGGCCTGGTGACACCACTTGAAGGTGTATCCCCTTTTTATCCCCAGGGACCCAGGATATACGCTGGCCCCAACTGAGTGTTCACTGGGGGGATGCAAGGATGGATGGAAAGGAGAGGGACACAGAGACAAGGGTGTGAGCATGAGAAAGGAAAACAATCAGAGGATAAATCGGGCCTCTGACATCTTTGAGAATGTCAATTCCAATGAAGTACCAAGGAAAGAGCTGGTTTACAAGGGATTAAGGAAAAGTAGATGGTAAATACAAGAAAAAACATAGTATCAGGTAAACTTTAAATTGTTAGACATAGGAAAGGCAGAGCTCAAATGGAAAACAAGAACAGGAAAGAATTTTTAAAAGAAAACTGAGATTAGTCCTCAAAAGGAAGACTAGAAAAAGGAAAAGCAAAGACTAAAAGGAGAGAGACGTACAACTGAGAAAAGGCTCTGGAAGAATAGCATGTAACCAAAAGCGTGGCTAAAGAAGGGGGTTGCTCAGGACTCGAATCAAACCGCTTTTCCCTTGTTGATCCTCGTCGCACCCTCACTTCCATGCCTCCACTTCTCTGTCCATAGCCCATCTCATCTAAGAAAAACTTGGAAAGGCCTGGTCAGGATGTATTAAATGGCAGTGAGTAAAATTTTTAGAAATGTACTTGGAAGAAAGGAACCATGCATTGTTCCTCCTGCCTGAAATAGCCATTTGTCCAATATCTGCTCTTAAAAGTCCGATCCACCCTCCACAACTCAGATCCGACCTCGCCTCCTCCACCTCTGCCGGACGCTCCTGCCTACACGGACACAGCACTTACCGGCTCCTCCGCCATCAGTGCCGCCAGGCCCTCTCCCCAGTGTTGCTGAGTGTCCCCAGGCACGAAGAAGTCCCTGTAACTGTGCTTTCCACGTGGTAAGTTTTCAGTAATTGCCAGTAAAAAAAAAACACAGATGACAAAATACACTTAAACATATACAAATTTTTATGGGTAAAGGCTAAACATGGTAACTAGCCTCTTACTACCTAAGAGAAAACCGGTAAGAGAAGCCAAAGTAATCTGTGGCTTAAAAGACGAGAAGAGGAAATAAATGTATGCTGTGCATATATATCTTCCTATATATTTTTTCTAAATCAGCGGTTCTCAACTGGGAGTGGATCTGCACCCACAGGGAACATTTGGCAATGTGTGGAAACATTTTTGGTTGTCATAAATAGAGGAGAATGATACTGGCATCTAGTGGGTAGACGCCAGGGATGCTGCTAAAAATCGCAAAGATGCACAGGACCGCTCCCCACAACAAAGAATTGGCCCAGAATGTCAGTATGTGTCAAGCTTAAGAAACCCTGTTCTAAATGAAGCGAAGAGCAAAACTGCTACCAGGTCTACCTAAGACCCCTAAAGCCTTCCTAAACAATTAGTAGTCACCTATCGTCCCCCTAAGTAAAAATTAGGTCTAAGGGAGGGCGAAAACAACCTTCCTACGCAGCTCCACTTACATGCTAACAAGAAAGGAGTTGGTTACAAGTTCTCACTTACCATGGGACATGGTTGCCAAAACTCCATCCCTATGTTTTCCTGTAACTGCCTATTAACCCTTCTTAGTTACACTCTCCTAGACCACTGATTGTAGTTGGAGGCTGCGAACAGTATTTCCGCACTATAAAACAAACTAGCCCTTATAAAGTCTGAACCGCTCTCCATCCCAAAGTGCCTCATGAAAAATTTGATACACCAGTGTATCCAGAGCTTATTATATAACATATCTTAAAAAAAAAAAAAAAAAAAAAAACAACGCAGCGATCACTTCATCTGCCATGAACATAGAACCTAACAGCTATAAAATAGCAGCGAAACATATGCTAGGACAGGAAGTGTACATTCTGAATCCAAATGAAACCACAAGGGAAGCAGAATTAACTGTCAAAATTATTTAGCCAGTCAAAGTTCAAGCAGGTGAAATGCTATTAACGCCACTACAACAAAAAATAGACTTATAAACCTCAAGAGAGTGTCATTTTGGGTTTTTTTTCCAAACAACTGTACCATGTTTGTTAAATCAGACATGTTTGGCTGATTTTCTGGGACCAAAGCTATTTTCAATCCTGTATATGGGGCAGGGGGTGGTGGCGAATGGGTCAGGGGTAAGACTTCTTGACCAACACGTGCTATAGGGTTTCCATGGGTCCTACAGGGAGCTCCTGGAGACTGTGAATGCCCAGGGCCAGCACGAGCAGGCAGAGCCTGGAGCCCACCCTACTGAGTATCCATATTCCTCCCAAATGCTCCCACTGACATCCCTCTTCCTCTCCCCCGCTAGGTTAAGGTTCTGCTTGCTACTTGATCCACCCTGCTCCCCTCCCTCTATCTGCCCCTGGTTCCATGATTTACAGTGATACATTTTATCTTAGTACATACTGGGTATTTTAGTCAGTATTTAAACAACAACTTTGTTGCTGTTCTATTATTCCTACCTCTGGTAACAAAGTTTCTGACCAAAAAAAAGTGTATGATGTAAACATGCAAACAAACCACTAACAAAACAGGTGATTTACAGACCTTTCCTGTAAAGGGAACTAACACCGGGGATCAACTTTAAATAAAAACCTCACCGAAAAACCGAGAGCATAAAAAGTCAAAAAGAGGAGCACAGTGAAGGAAGGAGAGGAGGGCACTGGAGGGAGCACAGAGCGGAGTGAGGACAGCTGGCTCCCACAAGGGCAGCAGATGTCACTCAGTGGCACCTGTGCCGCCTTTTGTAACAGGATTTGCCCTGTTGGACTGGCTGGTATTCCCTATGGCTAGGATTATTCTACTTTCTCACCTCCAAAAACAACTTTGATGATGTCGTCCCTTTGATGATGTTTGGTCCTTCAATACCCCCCACCCCTGCTTTTCCGACTTTGACATGTTAACTTGCACATTTCTATTCTTTCAAATGCTATTCTATTGAAGCACAATATTACACCTCACCTACTATCACACCTATGGCCTATCCTCACCCTTCTCCCACCCTTATCAAATGAACTATTTCAGTGCACCTTTCTATTTTACTCATCAGCGGTGGCTGTCTTTAAAAATCTTTCCATTTTGTCATAAATCCAAAGAGGAAAGACTGAATTTTTTTTCAAGTTAGGTAATACATTTTCAGTATCAGTCTAGCACCCATACCTAACACCATTTCTTATTTTTCCCACCTGGGCCAGTTCACCCCTCCTTAGGCAACCTGGTGGCGCCCTGCTCCCGGGAAGTCACCATATTGATGCCTCACTCAGTGCGGACACCAGATCAGCATGGCGCACTGCAGTCCATAACTCCTGGGCTCAGGTGATCCTCCTGCCTCAGCCTCCCGAGTAGCTGGGACTACAGGCACGCCCGACCCATTTTTCATTTTTATAAAATGCAAGAAAGTACTCCCAACTTGCTCATTTGAACAGGAGTCTTGTCAGTCTGCTATTTCAAAAAAAGACATGTCCCTCCTAACAACAACGACGATGACAAAGTCTCATCATCTTTTCCTGCCCAGATCACCACCTTCTTTCCCACACAGAGAACAGGTATTTGCCCACCTGCCGTCTCTGCTCTGTTCCTACCGAGTAACAGACTGATTCAGTCCACGTGATGTTGAATTTCCTTTTCTTTGTCTTACTGATGCTTCTTACCTCATCTCGTTTCTTACTCTTTGGAAACTACCATTTTGCTCCTGGCTTGCCACCACTCCACCATTTAACGTCAGACACCCCAGCTCACCCTAACAAATTAATTCAGCTGAGACAAAACTAATTTTCGTCTACATGAGGGAAGATCTGCAGCTCTGCAGTTTAAAAACTGCCCAGTCATGGTCTTCCACAGACAAAGGTAGGCAAGAAAACTCTTCCTAAAGTCAAGGTCACAAAGAGTAACTGCTACACCCCCAGCCATACTCATTCAGCGATACCCAGCGTCCTCCCCGAGTTGTCTGTAAAAACCAACAGTTCCTTTTTCATCAAAGAAAAGAAAGTGAACATAATGCTTCCCTGAAGACATTCTCTAGTCTCCCCACACCAGACTCTAAATAGAATGATTACCTTAAAAGGAAGAGGGGAAATTTGGGCTGGTGTAAGCCTTTCTTTATTAGAAAGACTTGTCCCCGAGTACTACTGGCCCTAAGACTTGCTTTATTTAGTTAGGACAGATGTGCAAGATCCAGATAAAATTGGCTCCCAGGAATATCTAAGAGACTCCCAGGTATTATGCCTGTTCCATTTTACCTGTTCAACTTTAGCTGGAAAATAAAGGTTATTCAAACAGTGTGTTCATTCTTATTTTCTCTCTTCTTCCAGAAACTAAGTTTATCTCCAGCTCTCCACCATCAATTCCACAACTTAAGGATAAATCTTCTGGACCAAGGTGACTTTCGAAATGTAAGATATATTAACACAGCTTCTCAAAGCCAATTAACCTTCCCATTAAAATTCCCACCACTCTCCCAATGTGCTTTTTATCATACCTTTCTAGTGCCCTGCCACGACCTTATTTCTGGCCTTAACTGTCCATTACGCCACACAGCTTTGACTTCCTAATAAACAGCTATAAAAATGTGAATTCCCTTTTAAACAAATCATCTCAGGTTCTCTGTTGTCCGTTTTAACTATAAACTACAGATCAGGACATTCAAGGCCCTCTCAAATACGGGCACCTTATCAAATAGGCTTTCCCCTGTCACCCTATCTTGCTTCACTTTTCTTCCCAGTACTTGTCACTACCTGATAAACATACTCAGTTGTTCATTTTGCTCACCACGATATCCTCCGTGCCTAGAATACAGTACACTCCCAACGTGTATTTGTGGAAAGAAGAGACGACCCACACATGCTGTACAACACAGCTGAAGCGGTCTTAGAAGACCTACATTGGAGTCACACAGCTTCCACATACCAGCTGTATGATCCTCAACAATTTTAACTTCTTTGGGCTACATTTCCTCATCTGTAAAAGGAAGGGATGCAACTTAATCACTTACAAGACTATTTTTTCCAGCTGTATCACCCTACAGCAGTCATCCCCAACCTTTTAGGCACCAAGGGACAAAAATAAAGGTTATTCAAACAGTTGAATAATCCGCCCCACTCCAGACACATCCCATACTCGCATACTGGATTCATGGAAGACAATTTTTCTACCCACCAGGGTGGGGCGGATGGCTTTGGGATGATTTAAGCACATTCCGTTCAAGCTCACCTCCAGCTGTGCTGTCAGGTCCCTAACAGGCCCGGACCGGTACTGGCCCGAGACCAGAGGTTGGGGACCCCGGGCCTAAAGTCTTGTGTGACTGGACTGAACACCGCCCTGGCTCCCAACCTCCCCGTCTGCACAGCTCTGCTCAGTTTCCTTCCATCTGGATTCCACTCTTCTCAATCCATACCTTTAACACTGGATACAAAATATGGGATACATAATACTGGATAAACAATCCAATATTGTTGATCCTTCAGGGCCATTTTAAGTGCCATTTCCTCCTTGAAGCCTAACAAACTAAACTCTGTAAGAGGGTGGAGTTCTTACTTTCTATTCTCCGCAGCTGGTACAATGCTTCCTATATAGATGATCAACAAAATGACTGATGAATCACGAGTGTATACAGGAGTAAATGAACAAAGGACACTTTTCCCGATTCCCCCCCATTGCTCAGGTAATCTCCTGCCTTTGGACTTTTGTAACACTTGGCATCTTTTATGATGCCATTTTCACTCGTGCTGTTATTTATTTACTTGCCTAATGTGTATTATATTAAACTGCAAATTCCTTAAAATTGAGGAGTATCCTGATGCATGATTAGTTTCCACAGCCACCCTATACAGCATCCACCACCGATCTTTGCCACAGGTGTATTAAGTTTATCTGACATATTAAACAATAAGCAGATATTAGAGTAGGAAAAAAGGACCTTGATATATAGATATCCTTCCAACTACTCTATAATCACCAGGCAGACGCTGTGCGGATCCCTGCCCCTGTTGAACTCAGGCATTCTGCCCTCCCTCAATACTTTCACTTCACTAAACAACTAAAGTGACTGTTCTGCTCATTTCAGACTTCTACCCCATGCAATTTCCTCCTCCGCAAGGTATGAAACTACTTTTAAAAAACATCTTCCCATATGCCTGCCTTTCTTAGTTCTGCTCCTGAAAGACAAAAGGACCCGCTCTAAGGTCTGCCTCCCCCGTTTCTATGCAGAAGCAACTCCCCAGTTATCTCAAGGCTCTAACGACCTCATTCTTCTCTGCCACCAAGATGTGACCCTTATTACACCTCTAACTCCAAGTTCTTAATCCAGCTTCCTTGGAACCTTCCTGGCTGCACAATAGCTGGTGTCTTTCCATTCAATATGCTCTCGCCATCCTGTACTGCTTCCAGTGCGTCCATCGCCCCCCTCGCCCCACTCCAGACACATCCCATACTCGCAGACTGTATCCACGGCATACAAGTTCTTTACACCACTCTTAAAGAGTGGTATCTCCGACTACACTGATTCTAACCCCGTTTCTTCTGGGGAACCCAACCCCGTCCATTGTATACCTCTCTATTTCCTCACTTCCTCATCCATTCCCCCTTCTCAGGTCCCCACCCCCACTCCGCCAACTAACTACAGATGGCATTATTACCTAGTACTTCCAACCCAAGAATGAAGAAAAACTCCAGTTGCCCGCTGTTTCTCCCTCCTCCAGTCCTCCCTCCCCCAGCCCCCCACACACCCCAGGTGTGCAGACTTCCACCCAGTCTTCCGATCACGCATCGCTTCAGCCAATCCCATACCACACCACGTTTCCCCCGCCACCGGGACCAGACTCCTCCACACCCACCTCCAGCCGGGGTCGCCGTCGCCTCCCCGGGCGCCAGCCCCCACCCCTCAGCTGCGAGCCTGCGAGCCCGCGACCCCGAGCGCGCGCGCACACACACATTCTCACGCTTCCCTAACCTCTCTCCCCGCACCGAGAGACGCCGGCTTCGCTGGAGCTCAGGCCGGCCCGCGGGGGGCTCAGCACCCCGGTATGTGCCCGTTCCGCCCCCTCCCGCGTGTCCCCTCCTAGCCCCGTCTCCCTGCCGGGCAAGGAGAGGACCCAGCAACTCCCTCGCCACCCCGGATATACCACCTCTGTGTCTGTAGCTCCATGCCCGAGCCCTCGGCCAGCTCCCCCTTCGTACGAGGCCGGCCTCGGCACTCACCGGAGATACTGCGCGCTCTGCAGGCTCATCCTCCGCCGCCGCGTCTTCCCGCGAAGCCTCTGTGGGTTTCTCAGGCTCCTCGGAGCGGCCCCGCGGCACCGCGGGTGCTGGCGGCCGCCGCCATCTTCCTCTCCTCCAGCTCCTCCTCGCTCGGCGGGGGGGGTGGGGGGTGAGTGAGACCGAGGGGAGGGACCGGGGAAACTGCTCTCGCTGCGCTCCGGCCCGTGGGGCGCAGGGACACTCCGACCCGGGAGGAGGGAGGGGAAGGGAAGAGGGAAGGGGGCGGGGGAAAGAGGAGGGAGAAGCAGAGGAAGGAAGTAGGGGGTCCCTCTCGCGAGACTTCAGTGGTGCCGGCCCCTCCGGGTGGTTTTTGACTCGGTAGAGCTCCCTCTCGGGATCAGCTACCTGGGCGGTGACTGTGTGGTTGCTGAGTAGCCCGCTGGTGGCGCTTGGAGACTTCTGGCCAATCCACCCCTCTCCCCTGCGCGAGGGGGCAACCCCAGCTTCATCGGGAACATCGAGCCCAAATCTACTGGGAGTTACACTCAAAGTCTTCCCCCGTCCTTCCCTCCACCCGACTGCTCTCTTCCTTTTTCCACTCCTCCACTATTCCCTGCCGGAAACGGCGCCCCTTCCTCCTACAGTTCCGCCCGCCAGTCCCTCGACTCCGGTCTTCCCTCGCGCCCCAGAGTGACGCTAAGGACCCCCACCTCTTTTCTGCGGTTCCTCCCCCTGCACTGAGGGAGACTGTTGGAGGGTATGGGGTGGAGCCCACGGATGAAGAGAAAGGAATCCAATTGGATTGGATAAGCAGCTGACATGGCAACTGGAGATTGTAGTATTGTCATAGTAACCAATGTGTGCCTACCGGGTGACCCTCCCCTGGCGAATAGATAGATACTCGGGAAGGTGCCCAGGGTTTCCCCTTGGCTTCCCTTACATCTAAAGTCCTCCCCCAGGTTGGGAATCCGGGTAGTTCTCCCGGACTGTGAGTTCATTTCCTCCTCCCTTTCCCCTGCCCCCAACTTTGGGGGACACCCCCAGGCATTCACCGTGGGCTTTTCCACCCGCCCCAGGGCGGGAACCACCTCGATAGTTTCCTCTCAGCCGGGCGTGGAGAGGGCCGGGCCTGTGAAGACGACGCCGGGCCCGAAGGCTGGCAGGAGGCGGGCTGGAGCAGGGAGAGCGAGGAGGTGCGGCTGGGCTGCGTCGCGGGCGAGGGGTTTTCCCACAGCAGCCTCGAGCTCGGGGAGGCGGGATCCCGCCAGGACGGGGTCCCTGAGGGAGGAGAACGGCACACGACAGCCTCGATCCCTCTCCTGCCGACAGGGACCTCCGACTTTTCCGAGCGGGTTGGAGGATTCCTCGTAGGAATCTCCCAGACCCCACCCTCCGCGACCGAGCCTCCTCGGAGTTCCCCCGCGGCCTTCCGGAGCCACGCCACCTGCCGCCAGGAGGCCGGAGTGAAAGAGGGGGCGCATCCTGTAAGCCTAACAAGTGGGTTTATCTCGTTTAGAGCCAAGGAGGTGGCGAGAGCTGACGATTGCCATCCCTCCCAGAAGTACCTCAAATGGGGGTCCCCCTTAATTATCCAAAGCAGACCGAGTTCCTCCCTCCTTTGCAAACTTCTTCTCTGATGGGTCTGCAGTGTCTCAGAACTTGTCATGTGTCCTTTGGGTTGGAGAGGAAAGGTTTTTTAAAAAAAAACAAACTAGTTACTAGCGCGAAGTTCCGATGCAAGAGGGGTCTAGAAAAAAAACGTTCATCACAACAAATCTTTTGGCTTCTTTATTATGTGTATTTTGTGTCAGGCTTAGGGCTAAAAGCAGAAATAAAGAATGGAGTCAGTAGTAATGTGGAGCGTGTGAGAAGTAGCTGGAGAAGTAGTCGTCTTAATGGTTTGAAGGAATTATTTGACATTTATTTTCGATTCGTACTGTGGAGTCGTTTCAGCAGCTCTCCCAAAAGACTTCGGGATATGTAACGGCGTAAAACCCTTCAAAACTGTAGTCCTCACCGGATAGTTAAAATCAGGATTTTATTGGGCTAATTTTGTTCAGCCGAATTTGGGTACCTGATTCCTGCCGTCTTCCATGCTAGGTGAAGGGGCGCTTCCAAGATCCTTCCCTGAGATGGGACCTATTAAAAGACTGGACCAATGTCTGTTTGGAACTCGTGAGTTAAGTTTGGAGGAAATGAAAAGAAAGTAGAGGCTGCTTTGAAATAAATCCCGAAGACAGATTATGGTTAACAAAGCAAACTGGACTGCGCCCCACCTGCCGCACACGCCTACTGTGATGCGGTGTGACGGGGACTGCCGCTGTACAATGCCCCTGCCGTCGCGCACTGCGCCAGTGCGCCGCCCACCCGTGGGGAAGGGAGCCACCTAGTGAGAGATTGTCCTCCTCTCTGGCTCGTCGACCCGCAGAGCCCCGGGATGGAGAAGACTGCCGCATGCTACCTAAAACTCCCTGCATTTCTCTCCTGACACTTATCGGTTAGATTTTTTAAAAGATGTTAGCCAGAATAAAACTTTTGTTATGTAAAATAATGACCCCCTGAGTAATCATCATAATAACTCCTCTTTTGTCTGTGGCCCTTATCTCCAGTAAACCGCTGGTGAGCATACATTGTGATACTCCTGATAAGCAATCTAGACCAATGATACTGTCTTCTCATTTTGGAAATAAGGGAGCTTGGGCCAAAAAGATGAACCCTGCCCTGGGTGGATCAGTGGATTGAGCATCAGCCCTCCGACCAAAAGGTCACCGGTTGTATTCCTGGCCAGGGCTTCGGGGATGTGCAAGAGGGTCGATGTTTCTCTCCCTCCCTTCCCCTCTCTCTAAAAATAAATAAATAAAATCTTTTGTTTTAAAAGAGATGAATCCTTTTGTTGTGTTGTTTATTCAGTAAACTTACTGAGCACTTGTTATTTCGGGCACTGTCCAGGTTACTATGGATACCACAGTAAAAGACTTGGTCCCAGTCTTGGAGGAACCCACCTGCTTGTAGAGGTACCAGAGAGTAGACAAGGATGCAGTATGGTAGGTGTGATAATTAAAGTAAGAACAAAGTAATTTAGGTACACAGATGAGGTCAGGAATGTAAACAATCTTTGTATTTTATAGCAACTTTCCCAACAATTTTTTAAAGAGTTCCTGATAGCTTTACAATGTTCTTAAAAACTAGAAAGAATAGTAACATTTACATTTTACAGACTATAAGACATTGATGCCCATCTTGAAAATAACTTAAAAATCAATAGGACTCAGTCCTGGCTGGTGTGGCTCAGTGGATTGAGGGCTAGCCTGCAAACCAAAGTGTCACTAGTTCAATTCCTAGTCAGGACACATGCCTGGGTTGCAGGCCAGGTCCCCAGTAGGGGGCATGCAAGACTCAACTGCACATCAGTGTATCTCTCCCTCTTCCTCCTTCTCTTCCCCTCTCTCTAAATAAATAAAATCTTTAAAAAAATTAAATGTTTAAATCTATTAAAACATTTTTTAAAAAATCAATAGGACTCAGAAAAATCAGGACCCAGAATTTGCATATCGCTTAATGTACATTCCTCAATCTCATCTCTTCCTACTGTCCCTCCCCATCAACAGATTTCTAGACTACAAACATCTTCCTGCAATAGATTTTATTTACTTTTCCCCCCTGAAGACACAGGCTACATCTAAACCAAAATAAATAGGAGAAACTATCTCATTTCATTTATAACAATCTGATTTCAAGTTTTCAGTTTGTGCTTAAGTGATTTTATAGAAAGATCATAGGCCAGCAGACCGGAGCATGCATTCCAACTCGGCATCTCAGTCTCTGAACTTCAGTTCCTTCCTTGACCGAAGTAGAAACATTACTGTGAGAGGCGTCCTGTGCGCTTTAATGACGATGCGTGTGACGGAGTATATGAGTGCCTGACACACTGCACTGCCTCTTGATAAACCCTGATTTTTTTTTTTGCACTCTTGCTCCTTTACATCGAGCTAAAAGGAATAACGGAGAATTACTGAAGGAGAAAATTATTCTTAAAATAATAGTTTCTCTAATCTTTGTCTCTCCTACTCACAGATCTGGCCGTGCACCCAAATCTGTTCTCATTCAGTGCTGGAATGCAGGCTTCTTCATGCGTGACTCTGATCACAGAAAAGAATGCGATACCAGGACACTGAGCATCAGATTCTAGAGGGATGAAATTTAAAACACCTTTTATCACACAAAAAAACAAAAAAACAGCCTAATAGAACCACATTTGGGCCCAAGTAAACACAGAGCCAGTTTTCAGACACCAAGTACTTGCTGAGAAGCTACTCTTAACATTCCTGCCCAATTTACCCTGAGCTTTGACAACCTGACAATTAACACATAGCTAGCTAGCCTCCGCCCGTTTTATAATAATAGACACCTCACCTGTTCCACAAAAACCTTAACAAGCAGTAATTAATTTTGATATTTAGCCTACATATTCTGAATGTCTTCAACTCATGTATACAATTAGGTACTTAATGAATGTGTTTCTATTTGGAGAAGGGAGATTAATCAATTGCAGTCGTCAAGGACACCATGCACAGGAGGCTGGCTCTGGATCACCACACCTTGGACCACGGAGCTACGTGATTCAATCAAATGAGTGATTCATTCTCTTTGAAAAATGAGTCGGATACAAACTGACATTTAAACTCCGGTCTCCTGTAGCTCGTGATTTCCTAGGCCAAGGGTCAGCAGCCTTTCTCCAACAGTTTGCTAAGTGTATGTTTATTCATTTGCTCCTAAGAGGGAGTCCCTGAGCCGAAGGAACAGTCGGGAAGCATTGCAGTCCATGACCCTGGAGAAGAAACTTCGGTTTGGGGTGGCAGTGAGGTTGGAGAACGGGATTCAGAGCTCTTTCTGCTTATATGGTTTTCCTAATATTTATTAAGGGAAACATTCTTAATCCTCAAGAATTTTCCCCAAATCCCCACAAGAAAATTTCTCTGGGAAAGAACCACACCTTAAAATCTTATCTGCTCTTTTAATAGATACTGACCATCTAGAGAAGTGAAGAAGAAATTCATGTAGGGAAGAATGAGGAGTATTAAAGAAAATGAAAACCTTAGTCTCTTATGCTCTATATTATCCAGGGGCCTTAGTGTTCATGGATCTCTTCACTACTCCAATACTACTGAAGCCATCTTGGGGTACCTAATCAAGAACTAGTATATTTCATGTCAAAATCTGTTGTATTACCCAGAAGCTGCTATATTTTTTTTGTTTAAAATACCTAACTAAAAGGAAAAAGTCTTTTACGCTTTTGTAGTTTTCAGTTTCCTAATTTCTTTCTGGTAGACTACTATTTTTGAGCACCGAGAACGTGATGCTGACATTCGTTGTTACAAATCTGCTCTTCTCCAAAACGTGAGAAACCACGTGTGCACGCACACGTAGGCACGCTCCCTGCCCTTATTACTTCATCACCTCCATTTGCAATTCAAGGTAAAACATCTAGGCCAAGAGACATAGGCCATATATTCATCACCCAAGCATACTAAGGATATGTACCAAGAACTACTCTGCTTTGCTTAACTACCCTATGGTCCTTTCAGTTCTCGGAAGAATTCAACACATCAGAAATCTAGATAGTTTTGCCATATATATAGAAAACATTCTTACTATCATTGGATTACTGGATATTAGCACACATTCCAGAACAAATTCAATAGTAAGCTTTTTAGAAATTTTTTATTTTTTATTTTCTAGCTTGAATTTTCCCACTGGCTTTCCATAGCCCTCAGCATGCAGTGTCCGATCCTTTGGATGACCTTTGTGATCTGGTCCTTGCCTGCCTCTTTCTCTGGCATTTCCTGATGTCACCACTGTAGCCACAATGACCTTCTCTTAGTCCCTTGAATAGGCAGTGTTCCTTTCCTTTCAGAGCCTTTACTCAAGCTGTTCCCTTATCTAGATAACTTCTCCCTAGACCACTCATCCTTTCTTATGCTTCAAGACTAAACTTGAACTTCTCTGGAAAAAAAAAATCTTCTCTACCCACCTCCCCCAATCAAACTTGGCCAGCTACAGCTATTACACATTCCCATAGCACCCTGCCCTTCTCCTTCATGGTCTTTTTTGGTATTTTTGATTCTTTGTTCAGTGTCTTTTGCCTCCAGGTGGCTGTAAGCTCTGTAAAGGCAAACACTGCACTGCTTGGCTCATTTGTGTATTGTCACTCCCCTAGCAGGGCACCTGGTACAAAGGTGCTCAATAAATTTTTGTGGATTCAATTAATCTTAGGAAAAAAATGAATAGGAATTTGGGCACGACTTGCATATAAATGTGTTAAATGGCTGACCATCTTATTATAGAATATAGAAGTAACCCCTGAGAAATAAGGAGATAATTTTACTGGACCTTCAACCCATGTGGAGATTGAAATCTGCTGTTGAAAGTTTTAATTAAATGAAATTTAGTTAGGCGAAGAGTAGAGAGCATACTTATAAGATTATGGACAACTCATCAATTGCCTCGCAGCAAAGTCGCACACTTCAACAGAAAATAAGTCTTCAGTGTCCAAGTCCTTTCTATTTCACTTTTATACTTTTTAACTTGGGATTAGAGGAAGCAGTTAACCCTTTAATTGTGTGGTAGAAAGAAAAACACACTGCTGGGGAGAATGAAAAGAGGGAGGAGAGGCTATCAGCTAATTGGAAAACAGAGTAGAAAGGTTAGATTTGAAACTTCAGAAGAAAAATTGGATCAGAGTAGAGAATGGAAAGCTTGGTGATCTTCGTATCTGCCACCAGGAAAGTGCTCGTAAATTCTGGCTTTACTGTTTTCCTCCTGTAATTGGGTAGGGCTGAATAAATTGAACATAAGTTTCTTAAGGAAAAGGTCATGTGCCATCCCAAAGCCAGTGAGATACTTATGTTTCCAGAGGCAAGTTCTTCAAGTTCAATTAGGTAACGTATGTAATATACATAGCAGTAACTCAACAGGTGGTGCTGCTGTTAATATGCATATAGAGTGAATCAGAGCTTCACACACTCAACTTCACACTGTGATTAATATGAGTTCGACTTTTAAAAAAACATAAAATGTTGTAGAGTTGCATTTGTAGAGAGAGCAGTACACCATATGACCTATTGTATCTTGACCAAGTATAAATTGCCAGGAGAGAAAAGAACTCCCTTCTACTTACAGAGGCTGTCTCAGTTCATGAGCAAGTTTATGTTTGAATGAGATGAGATCCAAGGTCTGTCAAAGCTGAAGAGGATGAAGAGGTTCATAAGGAGCAGATCCAGCTGCTGCGCTCTCCTCTGTTCTTTCAAAATGACGTCTCTGGAATCATTCTCTCGTGAGTGATTCTCTCTCTCTCTCTCAGCTTTTCATTATTGTCCCCCAAGTGATCCACTCGTTTGTCCAATAGGACCTGCATGGTTTTAGTTCTTTAACAATGTCCCTGTAGTGGGGCCAAGCCAATAAGGGCATGCCAGACACTGGAACACCCCCATTTCCAAAATATGTACGGCAGCGGCCTAGATGTTACAAAGGTTATTAAGTGTAGAAGTTGAAATTAATTTTCTATAAGTGAGAAAGCCAAATTTAATCATGAAAACCCAGTAGGAATCTTTTTTAAAAAATACATTCTATTGATTATGCTATTACAGTTGTCCCATTTTCCCCCTTCATTCCCCTCCACCCTGCTTACCCCGTCCCACCCACATTCCCCCGCCTTCAGTTCATGTCCATGTGTCATAAGTTCTTTAGCTTCTACATTTCCCATACTATTCTTGCTCTCCCCCTGTCTATTTTCTATCTACCATCTACGCTACTTATTCTCTGTACCTTTTCCCCCTCCCCTGTTGCTAACCCTCCATGTGACCGCCATTTCTGTGGTTCCGTTCCTGTTCCCCAGTAGGAATCTTAAGTAGAGTCCAGAGTTTAGGGTCTGTGGGGGATGTTCCACTGGTGATCAATTCCTATCTTTCTCTGCTCTTTCAAGTCAAATCTAAATCTAAACCAATACTTTATTTCTGGAAGTCTAATCTGGATGTATCTTGATACTGAAAAGAAAGCTTGATGAGTTATGGATCCTCTAAAACCTAAGTATTTACCTTTCTTTTCATTCATTCAATCTTCAAAAATATAGAGAACTTTTTATGTAAAGCAGGGGGGTGTCAAACTCATTTTCACCGGGGGCCACATCAGCTTCGTGGTTGCCTTCAAAGGGCCGGATGTAATTTTAGGACTGTATAAATGTAACTGCTCCTTGACAGTTAAGCACGAGCTCAGCACTGCCTCCGGGTAGAAACAAGGTGCCGGGTCAGATTTGGTCCAGGGCCTTAGGTTTGCCCCCTGTGATGTAAGGGACCATAGGTGGGAACTGGGGTGCAAATGGTGTATACAGTCTTGCTCTCAAATTTAAAGTTTGGGGGGAATCAAGTGAATAGGGCAGTTACAGAGAGATAAATCTGTGGTAGAGTTCTCTGGAGCCATTCCAACCCAAGGTTCAGGAGCAGTCACTCAATCAGATGATCCACCTACATGTCTCAGTTAACTACAAATCCTTCAAAAGGAGACTTTGCAGAGTTTACTTTTCCAAATTCTACTTCCCAGCAGGAAGAAAAATCTGTACAGTGCAACTGGCCAGAAAAGTGACAGTAAACCATGATGAATAGTATTCTAGACTCACATATGCCTAAAAGATACAAAACTGTATACATAAAGTATGACTATGGAATAGAATTGCATAGGAAGTAGTCAGAAATACAGCACCACATCAATAGTTATTTGTTGTGAGGCCAGTTATTGATGGGTGGCTTTTCTTTCTTTATTCATTTGTATTTTTCAATATCTCCCACCAACCAAAAACTAAAATAGATTTCTTGTTGTCGTTGCTGTTGTAGTTAGGAGTTTGTTTGTTATTGCTTTTAAAGAATGCTGAACTATCTGCCACATCACAAGAGCCTGAAAGTAACATTGGAAATTGAAAAGGAGGTAGGTTAAAGGTAAGTGTAACAGCTTTTTACATCCTGGTGATTGAAAAACCAGACCTTATAGACAGTTCCTAAGGTTCCCTCTAATGCACTATCAGGTACTGATACCTTTGTACAAACAAAAACTGATAAGGGTGATCACCTTTGAATATGTTGTTACTGACTGTCTTTGGTAATTTTGGGTCTAGTGGGAACTACCACAGGCTGAGAAAGATCAAATGGTGTGAATGGGATTCACTAAATAAATAAATAAATAATTTTAAGAAATAAAAATCTAAAATGAAACCTATACTTAACCTTTTTGCCTTCTCTTACCTTTATAATTGTCCTCTTCCCTCAATTTTAGGTCACTGTCCCTGGTCCCTCCCAGTTATATGACAACATGCATCTTCTTCCTCCTTTCTCTGGAATGTAACCAGTCAAGATATTTTTTATGGGTGAGGAAGAAGGAGAGAAGCAGGAAAATTGAGTTGAGAAGAAAGCAAGAGTGGGAAAAGAAAAGATAAAAGGAAACCATGAAGTCTGGAGGAAGAGGAAACAGAGATGGAGGAACAAAGAAACACACCATCGGGGGCAGGAATCCTTGTTAGACACCGATCTGTTGGGGTCTCCTTTCCTTGAGAGATATTAAGAGAAGACTAAATCCTCTTTCTGCCTTAAAAACAAGAAAGGGGACTTGGTGACCTCTGAAATATGCTTCCAGACTCAGCAATCTCTGTCTTCTGAAGGGACATCCTGGTTCCTACTTCCTATACTCTGTGATGGTTGGAAATAATTCCATGTAACAATCCAGTTCAAAGAGGCTGGTATATAGCATGAGAAACTCCGTATTGCCATTTTAAAGACTGGTCTTCAAAACAAAATGTGTTGCCCTGGCCTTGTTGGTTGAAAAATCATCCCATAACCGAAAGATCGCTGGTCTGACTCCAGGTCAGGGCACGTGCCAAGGCTGTGGACTTGATCCCATGTTCGGGTCTGTACAGGAGGCAGTTGACCAGTGTTTTTCACATCTCTCTCTCTCCCCCACTCTCTCTCTCTCTCTTTCTCTCTCTTTCTCTTCCCTTCTCTAGAATGAGAATAAAATAAACCTTAAAAAATAGATCATTTGAATTTCACCTATGGATACAAAATGTAATGTCACCTGATGCCCATTTGGGTAAAAGTGAAAACATCATTTAAAACATAACAATACAAAACAGTGCAGTCCAGACAGCCGTAGGCAACCTTTTGGCCAACCCAACACTATATACAAGGTCTGCCCGGAGGTATCCAGCCATGTCATATGAAAAATAGAGACATTTATTGAAAACGATACAAGAAACATAGTACAGAGGACAATGATGCCTCAGTCCCCTTCAAACTAGACACCTCGGGACCTCACATCCAGTCGCCATCCTCTGCCCTGTTGTAGTTTCCTTAATCTCGTGGACAGTCTGCAGTCTCTTCCCTTTCAAAGGTGATTCTGGTTTTGAGAAAAGCCAGAAGTCGCAGAGCACCAAATCTGGGCTGGGCTCAGATTTGGTGGGGGGGCTGAGTCACCTGGGTGATTTGATGTTTTGCAAAAAAAACTCTGCACAAGATGTGATGCATGAGCAGGCATGTTGTTATGATGAAGCTGCCAGTCACTGGTTTCCCATAACTGTGGCCTTCTGAATCATCCAAATAGTTTCTGCAGAGGAATGTTCAAACTTAATGCAAAATTTGATGCAGATTTTTTGCTCTACTCGCTCACTCATTTTGAATGCAACAGCCACACAGTACACTCAACAGTGTCTACCGCCCCCACTGATGAGTACGGTGAAGTTGTAATTATTCATGCATGTGCATTCCAGTCCACTCTCCTTGGCTGCCAGGTTACATCGATGTCATGCAAACCATTCTTGTTTTATTAACAATGGCTAAACTTTTTCCAAACAGACCTTGTTGTATACTCTGAAGAAAATCCTCTTTTACTTTTCAGGTGATCTTTAGAGCATCAAGAATCTTCGAACTAAATCTAACAATCTCTTGTAAGTTTTTATGCTTTCAAACTTTATGTTCCATTGGGCAATACCAAAACTATTTTTATCTTTAATCCCATGACATTTATTTTTTTATTCTACTACCTTAACTTCACTTTAATTCATTATTTTGCTTTGTCTCTAGTGATAGTTAATAAATGCTAGGCTATAAAAATTCCTTGAATGGAAATATGATGACAGGACTGGTCACATATTAGATATAGGGAGGGAATGGAAGAAATCCAGGAGACCCTCCCCCCATGTTTCTGTTTGGAAAACTAGATGAAAATGAAACCAGAAAAGTCGGCGTTCATGCTGCCTGTCACTACCAGAACCAGTAAGTAGAGACAAGGATCGAATTTTTATGGGTTCTTTATTCAGATGTCGGCAATCTGGGAAGACAGCATGTTATGTGCCCTAAAAATCATCTTAACATTTAATCTTGAGCTGACCTTTTTATAAGTAGAAGAAAAGGGTAGGTAAGAAGTTCAGAAAAAGGTTAATCAGATAAGAGTTGTAGTCCAGGCAGTGATTTTCCTAGTATTTCTTTATCTACAGTGTAATGTACTTCTGATCAACAATTCTTTATCTGTGTCACAGATGTTCCCTCCCTGGGACACAATGGCTGAGATACAGTCTGCATTGTTTGCAGACAACCTGGGGCACAAAAGTTGACTTGTTTGTTGAACTTCTGAAGTCCTGTAGGTCGTGTATTCTAGTTCCTGGAATAACAGCTTTCCACAGGCATTAATTGCTTAAGCCTATCAACTATAACTAAAGCTAAAATCTTTAACTCTTGAGTTCCCCTATCAAAAATAGAATATGCAGGAGGAGGAATCATTGGTAGAGACATGTGAGTGTGGAGATAGTGAATTTTGGGGGGACATATTGAACTGCAATTGTCTGGAATTGAGGGGTCTTGAGCACCTGGAGAGCTTGAGAGAAATCTGAGTTTGAGTTGCAGATTCAGGAGTCAGCAGCATGTAGATAGTAATTAAAGATACTTGGGTGGCTTCAGACAGCTTGCCTATAAATGAGACAGCTAGGAGAGCGTTTATCTTATAAAGAGGTAAGAGACATCAGCAGGAAATGATCCAGGATACAAAAATGATATTCTCTCTAAAGCCACACATTAAATGCATTCTTCTTGTGTCCTACGTATTGCTGTAAAAAACCACTCAAAAACACCACAGAGTGGCATGAAACAAGAAACTATTTCATTACGCTCACAGATTCTGTATGAGAGGAATTTGGATAGGCACTTCAGGGAGAGCCTGACTCTGCCTCATGATGTACCGAGTACCACACGAGAAGCTGTTGGTCACCTGAGTGAGTGGGTTTCTTTTCACTTGCCTGTCTAGGCTACAGTGACAAAGGCTGGACTCTACTGGAACTGTAGATTGCAGTGATTTGGATATCTTCACATCCCAGAGCTCTCAGGGTACTTCTTTACTTACATGACAGCTCAGGGCTTCAGTAGAATTCCATCCTTGGGGGTGTGCAGTAGACTGTTCCAACAAACGAGGCAGAAGTGATGTGGACTCTGTCCTCTGGCCTCCAAAGTCATATGCACCATCGCTTCCACCTCACTTCATCACAGACCTGCCCAGATTGGGGCATGCAGAGGCTAGACCCATTTCTTAATGAGAGGAGTATCAAAGAATTTGTGGCTATAATTTAAAACTGCCAAAATATGTCTTCTCTTTTATGTCATGCTGTATTCTGCATAAATTCCGTAGTATAACATTCCAATTCAGTAATTCTTTCTGAATTAATCAGATGGGAAGGGGGGATCTCTTCACAATGTATGTATGTATCAAATCATCACAATGTATTCTTTAAGTATCTTACATTTTTGTCAATTACACCTCCATAAAGCTGAAAACAAATCATTCTCTAACTTTAATCAGATTAGAGTTTATCTCATTATTGAATATTTTTATCACAATGTTTATTTTTGTCTTTTCTCACTCATCTTTTCTTTATTCATGTCTTCTGTTTGTTTCTTAAGCTTTGATTCCTTTTTTTAAATCCTCACCTGAGGATGTGTTTATTGATCATAGAGAGAGAGGAAGGAAGAGAGAGAGAGAGACATTGGCCCGTTGCCTCCCATGTGCGCTCTGACTGGGGATCAATCCGTAATCTCCCAGTGTATGGGATGATGCTCCAACCAACTGAGCCACCCGGCCAGGCTTAAACTTTGATTTTTTATTTAGATGTTTTATTTCTTTATTTCTTTAAGTGTATTTATTTTAAAGTCATTTTAATATTACTTTCTAATCCAGACTTCTATTTCAGTGGAAATGGATCATCTTCAGGAAACAGAAGATTTCTATATATAATACATATATCTTTATATAAAACCTTCCACCTAACAAATAGAGAATTCATATTCTTCTCAAACATACATCAAACATTTATAAAAAGTTGACCACATATTAGGTTAGATATTTCAATGAATCACTACAGTACCTACCACACTGATCAAAATTGAGTTGAATTAGAAATTCTCAGATGTTTGAAAAGTTAAAAACACATTCCTAAATAACTCATGATTTAAATTTAAAATTGCAGCCACTTAAAAAAGAAGAACAAATAAAATATTCCATGGAAAAACTTGGATAATGTGGGTAAGGTAGTCATTAGAAGTAAATTTATGGCATTAAATGCATACATTAAAAATTATTTAGAGTGAGACAAACATCCATCTGAAGGAACTAGGAAATGAATAGGGTCAACCCCCATAATGTAAAATAAATCAATAAACTTAAATGCTGATTCTTTGAATAAATGAATAAAATAAACTCCTACCAAGCTACATTGGAAAGAAAATAGAAAGCATAAGTAAGCAATATTAGAATTAAAAGAGTCATGATTGGACATACAGTAGGATAGAAATTAAGAATATCATGAGTTATACTGTAAAATATATAATATTGAGTCATTGTATGTCAGTAAACTGAAAGCTGAGGTGAAATATACAATTTACCAGAAGAATATAAATTTAAAAGTTGCCACAAAAAGAAATATAAAGTCTGAATAAATCAAACATCAGTAAAATAGACTGGTAGTCAAAGCCTCCCAGTAACCCCCTTCCCACCCTTTGTGAAAGAGCCCACACCTGACCGTTTTGCAAGTGAGTTTTACCACCTTTAATGGCATAGACAATCCCACTGCGTGCAAATTGTTCCAGATACTGGAAGAGGGGTAAAGGACACCCAGCTTATTTTATGACGTTACTGTAATCTGGATACCAAAATAGGACAAAGAAAACGTAAATGAATCCAATTTTTTGAATGTTGATATGAAAATCCTAAAGAAATTACAAAATCAAATCCAGCAGAGTATACAATATAATACCTCAAGCCCAAATAAAGTTTATCTGATACACAAAGATGTATCTAAAACCTGTAACCTAAACTGACCTATGTCATTGCTTTGCAAAAACAAAAATAAAAAAATATAATAGAATCTGTGACCTACCTCATTGTCAGATTCAGGAAAAGGTCCACGTGCTGCTCATCTCAGTGAATACAAATGAAGTGAGCAGTCAAGAACCTCAATTGAAAACAAAATCTTAAGGAAAAAGGACGCACGGGCATGGACAACAGTGTGCTGATTGCTGGGGGGAGGCGGGTAAATAGGGACTAAATGGTAATGGAAAAATACAATAAAGATTAAATTTATAAAAACAAAAGTTTTTAGTTAACAAAGAATAACAACCGGATGCAGGTACATGCAGAGTCTATACCAAACAGTAATTATGCGACTGTAGAAGCGTCACTACTAGAGTCGGGAACACGACAGGCCTGCTGTCACCTCCACAGGTCAACATTATGCTACAAGTTCTAGTCCGAGTTTAAGAGGAAAAACAGGTGTTCAGTGATTAGCAAGGAAGAGTACAAAATATTTACAGACAACATTGTTTTTTAGTTAGAATCTCCAAGAGGCTCTTCAAGAAAAAATCAGACTAAGTGTCGAGCAATGTTGCTAAATCATGATAAACAAAAAGGCAACAGCGATCCCATGTGCCTAAGTAATAGGGAATGTGCATGTCTACGTGGCAGGGGGAAGATTCCACTTACAGATGCAACAGAAATGATAATAATATGTCTATGAAGAATCTGACAGAAATGTGCAAGACCTTTATGGCTAAAATACCAAACAGCAAAAAAAAAAGTTTGTAACAAATAAAAAGTACATATACTAAATTCACAGGACAGAAAATCAGTACCATAAGTGTTATGATTCTCTGCAACTAATACAATTTCGATCAAAATCCCAACAAGATTTTTTGTGGAATTTGAGAAGGCGATTCTAAAGTTAATCATAAGGAGAAAAGGACCAAGAAGAGCCCAGGCAGTTCTAAAGAACCAAGGAAGTGCAACTTATCCTCCCAGACAGAAAGATTCCTTACAGACCGGAGACGTTCAAGCTTTCTCATCCCGTGGCACATGTAAATGAATTACTAAAATTCTGCGGTGCGTCAAAAGATGTATTTTTTGCCAATGGGACAAAAAATAGGTATAATTTTGATCCATTCACATCGGATGGCTATTGTTGTGTTGGCTGTTATCATTTTGTTTTAATTTGACAGTCTAGGGGAAAAGAGGTCAGTGCCCTGATTAAATAGTCAGGTATTGCCCATTTGAAAATGTCTTGCAGTCCACCCCTGTGCGTCAGCACACCAGTTGAAAATCGCTGTTACAGACTGCAGTAATCAGACAGATAGGTATTGCAGTGTTATCATTTGAAAAGGAGCACCTCAGTGGATACAGTGAATGTGGGACCTTGCCATAGGACAGAGGAAACATTCCAGACCTAGTGAGTTGGGAGGCCGCTGCTTTTCTGTACTGAAAGAATGGAATTGGATCCCTTTCTTACACTTTATGTCAGCAGTTCTCAAAATGTTTGGTCTCAGAGCTCCCCCAACCGCCTCCACAACTGTGAGCAACGTCAGCTGTTTGTAAGTTACCCAGACAGTGATGACATCATCGCATGTCCTGTAGCCTCTGGAAAATTCTACTGCTCCTGAGAGAACGAGAGTGATGAAAAGCAAGGGATGTCTCAGTGTTATTCCAGAAATGGTTTTGGCCTTGCATGTCTCCCGAAAGAGTCTTGGGACTCCCAGTTGCTCCCACACTGCAGTTTGAGAACCACTGCTATAAATTAAACTCCAAACAAAGTGAAGAGCTAAACCTGGGACAAAAGAAAAACTTTATAACTATTAGAAGAAATTACAGGTGAACACCTTTGTAATCACAGGGGAAGGAATGACCATTTAAATGTGACAGCAAAAGCGCAAATTATAAAGGAAAAGCCTTATAAATTTGAACAACCCAAATTTAGTAATTCTGTTTGATAAAGTATCCTATAAGCAATATTTAAAGGGAAATTGGTCTAGGAGAAGATAAAATAAAGGATTAATAGTCAGACAACATCAATTACTTTTGTAAATAAGAGAAAGACAAACAGCTTATAGAAAAATAGATTTTAAAAATCCACTCCACCTCCCCAGTAATCAGAGAAATGTAAAGTAAAGCATCTGTCAGATTGGGAAAAAATCCTAAATCTGACAATACTGAGTGCTGACTATCAGTTACATGGAAGTGAGAGAGCTTACCTATGCTGGTAGAAGTGCAAATTCCCACGACCCCTTAGAAGCACAGCCCGGAAATTCCTTGTTCAGTGGAAAAATGCACACATCCTAAGATCCAGAAATGCCACCTCTATTTACATAATTCAGAAAAAATGTTGAAAAATGCATAAGGAAACATTTATTTATTGAATAAATATTTATCAAGTTCCTACCTGAACCAATAACATACTAGGACTATGGGAATAAAAGGTATCTCGAAGCAAAGTTCAGCAGGGTAAAGAGATGGGGGCGGGAAGTCCCGTTTCAGCTCAGATGAACAGGGGAGGCCCTCCTGAGAAGGGGAATGTAAGAATTCAGAAAAATACGGGAGCAAGCAAGATGTATGTTTAAGTTCTGAGGAAAATGCATTTCCGGCAAGAGGGTACAGCAAATGCAAATGCTCTGGGGCAGAAATGAGTCGGAAACGTGGGAAGCAGCACAGAAAGCCCGTGGTGTGAAGTGGAGTTAGTGAGTGGGGTAGCGAGGAAGCGACCGCAGTGGTAGGAAAGAACTGTTGGGGACTTGGACTCGTTTGAGAGTGTTTGAGAGTGGTTGGCTCTAGGATACAGAACAAGCCACGTGGCCTGAGGTGTGGGGGGAAAGGCCCAGGGATGACTTCCAGGGTTTGGACCAAGCGCCGACACTTGTTGCCTGGGGTTGCCTTTACTGAGATAGGAGATAACTTCAGGAGTAGCAGATGGTGCAAAAAGGTAGGAAAGGATAATTACAATACGGTTTGTATTAAAAAAACATAGAAACACCCCAAGAATAAATGAATGAATGAATGAATGAATGAGGAGCAAACACTATGGTATATCCATTCAATGACATACTGTACATAAGTTAAAATAACTGACTATATCAGTACAAGGATAAGTTTTTAAAACATTCTGTAACATCAAATTGCCGCATATTATATGCTGTATGATATCTGTAAACACTTTTTAAAATCTAATCTAATACAAGATTTTTTGGCTACACATATACCTTTTCTTCTGTTATATACATGTATAACATATTATATATAATTTATAACATGTCTCATATGTCTATATAATGTTGTATGTCAGCAGAGCCTCATTAAAACAGTCCTTGCCTGTTATATATAGTGTGTCCTGTAAAATTGCTAGATTAATGTACCAGTCAGGGATTTTCTTCTGATACTCCAATAACTAGTAAAGTTTATGCCCTTCACTCTGTCTATAGTATAGCAAATGATGTTCTAAGAAGTTTCTCTAAAGATTGTATAATTGTCATGTGAGTTGTGTGAGATTAAAACATCCAGGTATTAGTCATTTATGTGAGGAAAGCTGCTTATCTATCTATCTTCCTTTGGTCAGAGGGTCTGAGCTCACACAGGAAGGCTCTGTCATGTCTACTTTTGCTAAGCAAGGTAAGGAAACCGTTGGGTAGAAACTAGGTCAGCTGCCTCCCACTGCTTATTATAGTCATCAAAGCAAATTTCTTAGGCTCAGAAGTTTCATGTCTTTTAAACAGATTCTCTTCTCTTATTCTCTTTCTTTCTATACAAACAAGAAGTGCATTTGTTAATCATCTCATTTTCAAACGAGTATATACACCATTGTGTGTATGTGTGTGGTATTTCTCAACTTATTATTATTTGGCTTGCATATCTGATCATTTACTGGACATATGCCTCATATGTAAACTATGCAGAATCCCATACCTAGGTGGAGTGCAAGATTTTAGAATCAAAAGTAAGAACTTTGGAGAGAGACAGACCATGGAAAAGAATAGAAAATGTCAGAATGTACTCCCCAACCCTCCTGCCGCTTGATGTTGGTCAGAGTGAAATCAGGATTCAGTGGTGAAGACCACATCCGGTTACCATGGAAATGATTGTACAGTCACAAATTTAGTACTATGACTTCATGGTGAAGAGGAACAGATGGTCTGGAAGAGAATAAAGACCCAGGGTTAGCGAAATTGTTTGGAGAATGAGCCATCCTTAGATTCTCTTTGGAAGAAGCTAGGAACATAAATAATAAGCAAAAATGACTTCACTGCAGTTTTACAAAGCCCTCTGAGCAAGAAGGAGCTTAGCCAGGGTAAACTACAAAGCTCTTTTCCTGTGAGAGGGAAACATTTTACTGCAGGATGAAGCACAGGTAAGAAAACGATACATCTAAGAATTCTTGGGGCCAGCTGTGAGGCCCACCCATACCACACTTTTTACACTGTCTCGTTTTTAGGTATTTCTGGCTGCAGTGTTGACTTGATTTCAGGATCTTGGATGATACTCATACATTTCCAAACAGCCTCAAGGATTCAGGCTGGGACAACTGGGCTGGGAGGGTAGGGCCTGCTCTAGAGGCATATGTAGCTAGCTCATCTTGCCTCCAAGTGACTACAGTCTAGACCCAATTCTCCAGCCAGGTTAGTGGTCAGGAACCCAGTCTCCACGGATAGGACAATAACACCAAGGCATCCCCAGCAACTCAAAAATTGACCAAAAGCACTAACTTTCAGCCTGGTCACTCTCTATCATGACATTGTTCTTTTATAGGGCAATGAGCCCTGGCTGGCCTGGCTCAGTGGATTGAGTGCTGGCCTACGAACCGAAGTGTCACTGGTTCCATTTGGGTTGCGGGCCAGGTCCCCAGTAGGGGGCATGCAAGAGGCAACCACACATCAAAATTTCTCTCCCTCTCTTTCTCCTTCCCTTGCCCTCTTTCTAAAAATAAATAAATAAAATCTTTAGAAAAAACTTTAAAAAAATAAAGAGCAATGAAATTTCTCAAGTTTATAAATGCCACAGAATCATTCATCCTTGGAAACACACTTATTAGGTGTAGAGGCAACAAGAAACTCCCCAGCATTATCACCCTCTGGCAGTGATTATCAAATAAATTAATCAAGAGAAGCAAACACCAGCTAGTAGCTACTATGTGGTAGCCTAAAAATTTTTTTTGTTTGGAAATAACTTTAGATTTACAGAAGAGTTGCAATATAGTACAGAGAGAACACAGATATTCTTTGTCCGGCTCCTCCTGACGCTAACGTGTTATATATCCACAGTACGGTGATTGACACTGAAATTAACTTTGGTACAATACCATTAGCTAAAGTACAGACTTCATTCTGACTTCACCAGTTTTTCCATTAACGTCCTTTTTGGTTCCAAGACCCAGTCCATGTTACATTTTGTCATTACATCTACGTCCCCTTCAATCTGTGATGGTTACTCAATTGTCCCGTTTCTCATGATCTTGAAAATTCTGAAGAGAACTGGCTGGGTACTTTGTAGAATACCCCTGACTTGGGGTTTTTCTGATGTTTTCTCATGAGTAGACTGAAGTTAAGGATTTTTGGAAATGATATCACTGAGGTGAAGTACCCGTCTCATCACATCCTATCGGGAGATATGATACGAACACTACTTATCACTGCTGTGGTCAACTTCGATCACTCGGTGATGAGCGTCTGCCAGCTTTCTCTACCATAGAGATACTGCTTTTCCCTTTCACATTCTCTGTTAGGAGAATTTAGGGAGTCCAATCCACACTCAAGGAGAAGGAAATTACACCTCACCTCTCGAAAGGCTGATTATCACAGAATTTGTGGACACATGTTTAAATCACCACAATAACTAGTGTTTGTTTGGTGAGTGACTTTGAGGTCGTGCCAACATTCTGTGTGGCGTCGGTTTCGCCTGCCAATCTTAGGGGACCTCGCTTGCTGCGGTTATCACCGTCAGGCTCTAATGGTGATTTTCAATTTTCCCGATTCCTTCTACACTGATTCGGAATTCTTCTGTAAAGAAGAGGTGGTCCTCTTCCTTCCAATTTACTTATTTGTATAAGTATAGACTCATGGGTATCTGTTTCATTCTTTGAATTATAAGTCAACACTACAATGATTTATTTTGCTGTTCACATTGTTCCATCTTTGGCCATGGGAGGGGTTTGGGGTTGGCTTCTGTTTTCTTTTTGTTTTTTAAGATTTTATTTCTTTTTATCTTTAGATAGAGGGGAAGAGAAGGAGAAAGGAGGGAGAAGAGCGTCAATGTGCCATTGCCTCTAGCATGCCACATAAACTGGGTACCCGGCCTGCAACCCAGGCATGTGCCCTGACTGGGAATCGAACCAGCAACACTTTGGTTCGCAGGCCAGCGCTCAATCCACTGGTGTCCTTTTCATATGCCCTCTACCAGAAAGAGTTAACAAAGCAGAGCCCCCCCGGCTGCTGTCTTTCAAAGGGCCTGCTTGCTAGGTTGCCCTTGGTGGCATCTGGGAACTTGGCCTGGGAAGAGTTCCCCACGCTGATATGGAAAATTCCCTCCACCTGGAAGGTGATTTTGCCCACTGAAGGCACCAAACGCCTGCCTCCATCTGAGATCCTGGGGTTTTGGAACTTGCCAGAGAATCCCCATACAACTAGCCCCCAGTGAAAACCCTTAGCTCTGGGTCTCGAACGGGCTTCCCTAGGAGGAAGATTACACGTGTGCCCCTGCATTTTCACTGTTAGGAAAGGGGGAGCACACCTGGTGTGTCTCCTCCTGGGCAGGGAGGGACAGTATCAAACCCTATCATTAGATGTCTCCAGACTCCGCCCAGTTCATCCCTTTTCCCTTATTGATCTGCTATGTAACCTTAATGTGTCATGGTAATAAACTTTAACCATTAATGCACCTGTGTACAGTCGTGTGAGTCATTGTGTGAACGAACGGTCTTAGACACGCCCAAAACATGCCCTGTCCTTTATCATTTTAGCACTCCCTTGCTTTATGGCACCTTAGGATGCTCCAGACTTGCATTTTCCTGTTCCCAGTTATGGAATCAGCCATTCCTCTATGGAAGGAGCCTTGGGTTCTTTCATCGAAGAATGATATTTAGGGAGCAAGATCTGGATGCCCATTGCTAATGGGGTGTCACTGCTTCTAGGCCCCTCTTTTGAACAGATACACAAGGAAATGTGTGTATGTCTACTAATCCATATATACACACCAGTTCCTATTTATTTTTCTATCTTTCTACCTGTGTACACACACACACATAGTGGATTCATACTGATTTCAGTAAACTTCAATCTAGAACCACAGGGTTTGATCTAGCCTTCCCTGCTTATTTGTAACTTCTTTCTCTGACCGCAAAAAAACTTGGTTTATTTGTTTAACCCTAGTATATGTGCAAAGTAGTTTCAGAATTGCTGCCTTATACCCCTGTTAAATTGGGTAATGGCAGCCCTCATTGAGAAAGATAGTAGAGAAGAGACCTTCCTTTTACGAAGGGCTGCAACAGCCCTTTCCTTTGCCAGGTCTGTGCTGTCGGTCAGGAGACTTGTAGCTGCAGGTCCCAGAACACACGCTGGCGTAAGCCATGAACACGTTTATCTGGAGCTAGACAGTGCCGGTGTTGAGCTGTGCCTTGATGAAGCCATTGGGAATTTCTTTTTTTTTTTTATTTTTAAAAGCCTTTCCACTCTGCTCTCCTTGAGTATTCAGTGTCCATCTTCAGGTGGTCAGGTCATGGTAAGAAAATTGCGGCTGTAGCCCCAAGATCACATCCTCATCTCATTGTCCTGATCTCCCACCTCTGTTTGTATCGGGAATAAACGTCATTCCCAGAAGAAAATCCCTCCTCCTAGTCTAGCAAGCAAAAAAGCATCTCAACCACCCTATTTTTGATTCTGAAAGTTTTTTCTTGAAGAACTTTGCAACCTCTATACTATTGCACTCATTTGAACTAATTAGAAAGATAAGTCTGAGTTAGTTAACATTAAAAAGTTATAGAGTAATGTTAGGAACTTGTGTGCCCATCCCATTAAACTGCACCTTATCAGTAAGGACCCGGCTAGCCAGAGCAGGCCAAGAAAACAAATCCTTCAGAGGAAGCTTTGGGGCATGAACACTGGTCACCGGGGATAAATACATTCTTTGTGAACAGAAGGATCTACCAAGCTTCTGAAGCACTTTTCCCTGCACTCCCCTCATGACCGCGTCCGACACGTGCGTCTTTGTGTGTGCAGGGTGGAGAAGCGGCTTATCATGGAAGCAACAGAAGGAAACTTAGGCAAATTAACACAGCGTTGGCTTCTTAATGTAACTATGCCTGAGTTTCCTATATCTTATAGCATGGATGTCCAATGAGGATCTCAGTATTTGGAGAAATCCCAGTTGTGACTCTAAAACAACAGCAACAAAATCCATCAGTCACCACCCACTCCCTCGTTGTCTCTTGTGTAAACATGGATTTCCAGGAAGGAAGTTTGACTAATGTAGAGTTTGCTTTTCTGCCTTGGCTTTTCTTAGTTGTATTATTTTCAATAGTGTCCGGCTCCCTCATAACAACTATTTCTGGGTAAACTTTCCCCGAGCAAGACACTACCCCCTACACACACCCACATCAAACACAAATACACCAAGCCCCGCTTTGTGTTCAGAAAACCACCATTTTGTCCAAACTGATCTTCTGTTTTCTTAGTGGAACTTTTAAGAAAAGGTGTGAACAAGCTTCACTCTCCCCGCTCTGAATCCCATCCCCGAGGCTGATGGATTAAATCTGACCTGGGTCGTTCACTTGGTCTTCTTTCCGTGTCCTGCAGGTGTTGGCGAGCTCCGTGGTGGACGGAGAGGGAGCAGTGTGTCAGAATCAGCCACCACGGCAGTTACCTACCCCTCACTTTGGGACCTGTCCCCTTTCAGGGAGCTTATGTAATTTTAACCCATAGTATGGCTCCTGCATTTCCCCAGAGTGGCCGAGAGAGCAAAAGACCCATCATTCCTAATAATACAACATTGGATTACCTCAAAGTACTCTTTCAGGGCTATTTATATGAGGAAATGAGCCCCCATTATCCATTAAGGACACTTTCTCCACCATGAATCAGCTCAAGTCATGTCGGAAACCACCTCAACTATGTTTTCAGGGCCTAAAGGGAGATTTTAAAGCCTTTTCACCAAAACTGGCCTGTGCTGACCTTCTGTCAGGAACTCTTCCTTGAAACAGACACGTCCAGGGATGAAGGCATCTTAGCACTAGGAGGAAGTTCGAAGGCCAGATGTGACAGAGAACTTTTAAGGTCTCCTGGCTGAAGGTGTAGGGGGGCCTCAGCAGAGGCGGGCGGTGGGGGGCGGGGTGAAGGAAGGAGAGCAAGTGCTGGTGATCACAGGCAGTGAGTGCTGCCTTCCTGACCCCATGTAGCAAGTCCAGCTGGTGGGACTCTGCCTGGCAGTCACGACCGGGTAGGTGGGTGGGCACAGCCATTAGCTGGAAACGTCACTGGCTGCCACGTGGGCTGGCACTGCAGTCTTTCTGTCTCATCCAGGTTAGTTACCATGTTTGATAGTGAAAAACCCCTCACTTACTCCACAGTCCTGTGATGGACAGAGGAAGGCGTGTCCCTGCACCCACAAGTCTTCCTTCTGCAAGGCAGGATGGAGCCTCGCAGAGGAAGGGGCCCTGGACTCCGAGAGCCCTGGTTC
Source organism: Trachops cirrhosus (assembly GCA_028533065.1). Taxonomy (NCBI): domain Eukaryota; kingdom Metazoa; phylum Chordata; class Mammalia; order Chiroptera; family Phyllostomidae; genus Trachops; species Trachops cirrhosus. The sequence goes on from CM052551.1 coordinate 34,688,702, forward strand.
AAATCCTGGTCATGCCAGATGTAGTGGCTGAGTGATCTCGGAAAAATCCTTTGACTCCCTGACCCCCTTCTCGTTTGGAATATGGTAACAATCCCTGCCAGCCTTCAGCCCCCTCCACACACCTGGGTTTAGAATTACAAAGTCAAAAAACATCTGATGTCCAAGCTTCCTTTCCTTCCTTCTCTTAAAAATACAGCGCCTAGGCTGGTGCGGAGAGCAGGAAGAGCTTCCAGGCAGAGAGGGATGACGGGGAAGTGTGTGTGACCTTTGCAGGTCGGTGATGTAGGCACAAGGGAACAACAGTGACCCAAAGCAGCCGTGAAGATGAGTCCCGTGATGCACTCAGAATAAGTGGGGGAAGCTCTATCACAGGGGGCACACACAAGGCCCGCGGGCGGAGTCCGGCCCTCCCCCTTGTTTTATCCACCTGGCACCCTGTTTCTACCCGGCAGCAGCGCCAAGCCCTCGCTTAACTGTTAAGGAGCAGTTAAACATCTATACAGTCCTAAAATTACATTCGGCCCTTTGAAGGCAACTGCGAGGATGATGTGGCCCCCCTGTGACAATGAGCTTCACACCCCCAGTATGGTCTCCCTCAGAAAGTATCTCCTCTTCCCCTTGATTCTGAGGGCAGGGCCAATGCACCTGTGTTTACCGTATTTTGCTGTGTTTAATGTGCACACCATTTTTGGTCCAGACTTTCAGGAAAAAAATCTTTACTTTTAATTTTTTATTTTATTTATTTATTTATTTATTTATATTTAGAAACTAAACCCATTATCATTTTCCAGGGTATTACTTTCCATACGGATATCATTGTTGCTTTCTAGAGTTATACTTTTAACGTATAAGCATACATAAAATAATTTAAAATATTTATATAGAGACAGAATTAGCACTACGCATGTATAATGTGCATGCATCCTTTATTTTTCCCTCAAAAAGTTGGGCAAAAATGTGCACGTTATACTCGGCAAAATATGGTATAACGGGGCCAGTCACCCAAGGCCCTGGTGCTCCTTTCACCAGACACCACAGTGTCCAGACAGAGGACACAAATAGAGCCGACTCCTTTTGGTTCCTCTGTGTGACCGCTTACTCATCCTTGCCTCCCCCAGGACACTTCTGAGCAGCAGCTGTGTATCACGGGTCCCCTGGTAGAGACAGCGCTCTGTCCTCAAAGCAAGAGAACTTGTCTATCTGCACCTGAGTAGGATTGCCAGAGCCCTGACTGGGGTGGCTTAGTTGAGTTGGACATCACCCCGTAAACCGATCATGGGTTCGATTCCTGGCCAGAGCACAAACCTGGGTTGCGGACCAGGTCCCTGGTTGGAGGTGGCATGAGAGAGGCCACCGATCACATCAAAGTTTTTTTTCTCCTTTTCTCCCTTCCTCCTTCTCTCTCTAAAAATAAATAAATAAAATCTTTTTTAAAAAACCCCCAAATTAAAGTAGGGTTGGCCGAGCTGAGAGGAAGTGTGAGAGCTGGGAGGGGGCTGTGTGGAATGCAGACACAGACACCAGGGCCTCTGCAACGCAGGTGTCCCACTCAGCGTGAATCCCGACCAGGGCGCTCAAAGGGTGTCCTGTCTCTAAATGTGATTTTGGAACCAAAACTCGGCCCCTCACTCTGCCGCGGTGCCTATCTCTGTGATGAGTAGTAAGAACCCAGCCAGCCTTTTACGTGCAAGAATGACCTTACTATAATAAGAAAGCAGGAACAAATATAGAGGACACATGGACAAAACTAGGGGGGTTGGAAATGGGAGGGAGGAGGGGAGGGATCGGTGGGTGGGCTGGAATGGGAATAAAGGATAGAAACTGTACTGAATAAACTAAAATTAAAAAAAAAAGAAAGCATAAAGCCAAAATTATTTACAAATGCCAGATTTTACTTACCCAGTGTCGAGACAGAATCCACTTTGCTCTTCGGCTCTACTGCCAGGCCACTCCAGCGCTGCCTGTTGGGGGCTCGTGGCTGGGAAAGAACAAAGAAAGTCACCTCCTAGTTTTGAGACAGGCAAGGATCTTTAGCCCTGCAGCCCTTGTGTTCAGATTTAAAATAGCATGCCTATTGTCCTCGACCGTTTGAATTCCTCAGTTCTCTGTCATTCTTTAGCCAGCAGTCTGGAGAAGGGCATTGGTTTTTGAAGTGAAGGTTCTGATCCAGCCGCTTACTAGCAGCAACCGTGAGGAAGTCACGTACGCTTTGTGAGTCTTGCCTAGTTTTCTCATGAAAAATCCCTAATAGGGCCTGCAAATGCTTGGCTCACAAAATCATTCATTGTAAACATCAAATAGAATAACATATGAGAGCACTGTGGGTTCTAGATGGCTCTACTCACGTAAATAATTATCGGATTGAGTTCTTAATGATGATAATAACAAAAACAATGACTTATTAATTCCATCTCTGCTCTGCTGTACCCCTTCCCCTGCAGAAGCCTAGGGTTCTCCGCGCATCTTTCTCTCTCTCTTTTCCTAGTCATCGTCTAACATTCTGCTTGATTAATCTTTCCCACCATCTCCTTTTCCCTACCTGAGAAACACATACAACCTATAATTCTTTCAACCATTATTCTAATTCCTGTCAATCAATTTCTTATTCATTGCATATTTATATTTCCAAAATAGCTGCATTTACATATAATTTGCTCTTGCCTGCACAAAAAGTGGGTAAAGCTCGATACAGCATTTAAGAGGGTGTGTCAGTTAAGTTTCAATTCGGGAAACAGAAACAGCTGTAGGTATTTCAAGCAGAAAGGGATTCAAAACAAGGAAATAAGGACATAAAATTCACTGGAAGAGCTAAAGCAACTGAAGTTAGGGGCTACCTGTAGACTCGAGATGTCAAGGGTACCCCACCCCAGCTACAGTTCAGAGTTCAGCAGCCAAACTGCCTCTCAGTGTCCATGACTCTGGAGTCTAGAATTTGGGGACAACTGGAATGTGGGGTTTGCCTTCAAATTCACATCAATAGTGTCGCTTAACAGCAAGAACAATGGCAAGATGGCTTTTACCTCATTTCTTCCATCCAAATCTCACACAAGGGCATTGCTCTGGTAGAATTTAATTAGTAGTCAAAATCTAGCTGCAAGGGAACCCAATAAATGTGATGTCTAACTTTCTTGACCCTAATGTTCAAGACATACATAAATGGCTTTTGGAATGGATGCCTACTCCCAGGTGACAATAACCTGCTCAAGTGGGTGACTTCACTCCTTATAGAATGAACAACACAGCCATCGTCTGAAAGAGAGCATGAGCGGGGAGAGAAAGAAAAGGTGCACAGACCTTATAGTTGCAGGCCTTATAAATAGCTGTTAGGATTCACTTGGGGAAATCCTTTTCTTAGTTTTTAAGATACCTAACTCAGAATAGGAATAAAAGTTATGCATGGAGAATGAAGTCAGTCACCCGCAAACATCGTTCTACATTTATTAAACCAGTAGATTTTGAACCCTTGCTATGTGCCAGACTGTGATAGAGCCTGGGGATTTATATAGCGAGTAAGATAGAGGCTGTTCCTGCCCTCCTGGAAGTTTTGGCAGAGTAGGGAAGTAGAAGTGCCTGATTGACTCCCCAGGTTCAAAGCCTGCCTTCACCACTTATTAGCTGTGCATCTTGAACAACTTATTTAACTTCTCTGAGCCTTGGTTTCCTCACTGTAAGACACATAAAATTAAAGATACTACTTAATTGAGATAAAGTGAAAATTAAATGAGATAATATATGTACAGTCTAAGCACACTACCTGGTACACAGTAGGGCCGGAATAACTGTTGGTGAAGGGTACAAGTAAGTCAAAAGGCAATTATAATACAGGACATTGTGATAATGCTATGATACAACAAAAACAGCATAAACGGGGCGAGGCATTGACTTAGACCCCAGGGCCTCACAGAAGGCTCAGGAAGGAAATTCTGGGCTGGCGTTTGCTGGCTACGAGAGCGCACGTCATATCTGATGACGAAGACAAGTTCAGTGTGGCTGGAAAAAAGAGAGTAGGGTGAGGCTGGGAGGCAATTAAGACCATGAAAGGACTTGTAAGATATTTAAGAATTGGAGTCTTATTCTGAGAGCACTGGGGAGCCATTGAAGGATCCAAACCCATAGTGATCTGATCTGATTTTAAAAAATAGTTTGTTTATTTATTTTTAGAAAGAGGGGAAAGGACAGGGAAAGAGGGAAAGAAACATACATGTGTGAAAGAAACATCAACTGGCTGACTCTAGCACACCTCCAACCAGGGACCTGGCCCTCAGCCCAGGCATGCGCCCTGACTGGGAATCAAACTGGTGATCCTTTGGTCAGCAGGCCAGCACTCAGTCCACTGAACCACACTAGCCAGGGCCGGATCTGATTTATATTTTAGGAAAAAAATCCCTTTGGCTGGAATACAAACAATTCTTTAATAATTAAAGAGGGAGAAAAAGGTGGTCTGAACTTGGAGAGATTTAGGAAGTAATTGGCTAGAAAGTAAGGCTGTGCTTTTTATGTTAATGCTATCACCCTTCTTCCTTTGTCTTCCTTTTTCATTTCTTTATTCACTTTAATTAGGAAACAAATATCCTTTAACCAATTTATCTTCTTAGGTAACCAATTAGTTCTGTAATAGCGGCCTCCAGAAACGTATGTCCCATGTTAATTATTTAACAAAGTGGAGATATTAATATTGCAAATCTAGGGCCATGTGGGTAAAAAGGATGGAGCAGCGACTCTGTTTGCATTTGGCATTTGGTTTGGTGGCTCTCAGATTCTGCACTGTAGTTTATTAATCACGCCTTGGTTCCCTCGTTCGAATAATCTTTTGATCTGAGCTTCTTCTCTAAGAGCCATGGAAGGGGTGATGAAAAGTATCATGTCACACCATCTTTACCATTTCTCTTCTACTTCGTGGGCTTGTTTTTCACAGTGTTTACTTTGGGAGTGTGTTTGGGGTAATAGAACCCCTTACAATCCCAGCTGAAGAGGGACAGAGGCAGACCTGTTTTTTTTGGCCCCTGGTCTATGGACCAAGACAGTCGCAAAATACAAGCTGAGCAAATAGACTACTCTCTCTACAGTCTGTACCCGGACACAGAAACTGAGGTCAATGGATGTTGGGAACTGAAGGCCATGTAGAGTCGGTGCTTTCATTTAGGGCCATGAAAATCCAAATCAATCCTATGAAGCAGCAGGAACCAAGAACCTTTCGAGAAGTTGTACGGAGAAAGAAGGATGATGCTGAGACAAGGCACAGATGATGAATCATGTGGAGGGAGGTGAAAGAGAGAGGGAGAGGGGCTGGGCAGAAGGTGAGCGAGACGGATGGATCAGAGATGGACACGTGGTCAGTGCAGGACTAAGCAGAGTCCTCCTGGAGGTTTTTCTGGCATTCCTGGGGGAAAATGTGCCCTCTTTCCATGGGATTATGATCTGTAAGGACAGTGTCACTTGAGGTTGCCAGCAGCCACTTTTCTTTGATGTAGGGAGCACCCATCTGAAGTTAAAACAATGACAAAGGAAAGTAAATGGGGAGAAGGTGAGAGAAAGAAGTGAGGTCCTGATGATACTGTTTGAACTCTTGGATACAACTGTGTCTAAAGCTAGATCTACCCTTTAGACTTCTGAAAACTTATATATACGCGTATAAAGTTATAAATGATAGTATATATTTTTTCTCCCCATATGTTATCATGCTAGCCAATTCTTAGAGATAGCAAAGGCCTGGCAAGCGGTGTGCCTTGAATATGCAAGCTAATCCAGACCCAGACCTCCTCCACCTGGCCCAGCAACTGCAGGAGGCAATGTTTCTCTGCCTCTGTCATCCTGGGGCCAGGAAATGGTCCCAACTAGGAACCATTAAATAGCCCAAAGTCCTCCAAAATTATTCAAATCAGCCAGTCCTACACTGTTTGTTTACCCTGTCCCGCCTTGCCCTTGCTGTGGAAACTGTGATACATGCGTTTGCCTAAGCTGTCCCCTCCCTCCTGTCTTCTGCCTCCTGACCAGCCTGGTGCTCTTCTGCTTGGCCCTGTGTGGCGCGTCACACCTCCTGTCTCCAGGACGTGTGAGGCTAACAAACTCCATTTCCCTGAGCCTGTCCTGGGCCTCCCCTTGTTGGCCCTACCTGGCTGACCATCTCATAAAAGAACAGAAAACAACTTCCCAATCACATAGATCAATAAGTTTTCTCTTTGGCTCAATCCAGTTTGAATAGGGTATCTGCTATGGATTCTTCAATAGTATAAGAAACTCATAAAAATCTGAAAACGTACAGCTACCAACCTTCAGCCGCCTCAATGGCATAAACGGAATGAATATGGGTTGTGAAGACTGAAGCCCACAGGTCCAAATGGCACACATTTTTTAAGGATTTTATTTATTTACTTTTAGACAATGGGGAAGGGAGGGAGAAAGATAAGGAGAGAAACATGGATGTGTGGCAGGATCACTTGTCTCTCACACGCCCCCACCTGGGGACCTGGTCTACACAGAGCCCAGGCATGCTCCCTGACTGGGAATCGAACCCGTGACCTCTCTTTGTTCTCAGGCCAGCACTCAATCCATTGAGCCACACCAGCCAGGGCTGAACTGGTGCAAATTTTTATTATGCCTTTATTTCCTCTGAAATTGGTTATTAGCAGCAAGTTTTTAGGGTAGCTCAGCTTCACCACTATTAATTTCTACATCTCATAAATTTGGGGAATCATAGGATTAAAATTCTAGGTTAGATCTGACCTAACCTAATTGTGACTTATTGACGTAATGAAAAAAATTGTCTTTTAAGTTTCTTATCCTTTATTTAAGCCTCCCTTGAGCCAAATATATTTTCCATTTGAGTGAATTAAAGGAGAGAGGCAAAGATGTTTTCACCTGTCATTTCAAGGGATACTTTGACTTCTTATCAATTATAATTCTTCCTAAGTCTGATAGAACTGATTTTTCTATCTCCTATTTCTGCTCTTGGGAAAACTTTTTTAGTAGCGAGCTCTTTAGGCACAAGATAAAAATGATTTGTATGTGCCGCTCCCCCAAATATCTGAAAGAAGTCATGATAAACAAATCACCAAATATCTGAATTAGCTGAAGAAATTTATTCTTAATGGTATACAATGCTTATCGGTTATAAACACCTGTCTGCTTTTTCCCTTTCTCTGTGGTACCAGCAGTATTGCCAGGCTTATAATTGCTAGCCAGGTCTCACATTTTGGAAACATCTTTCATTTGTGAACTATGATTTGAATAATTAGAGACATTATAAATCTGAGTGAGATTTGGGGGATTTAGAGCTGAAGGAAGGGGGCCCTTGATCTAGGACATTTTTCACTTCACTGATGTAGAAATGTTTGCTTTTGAAGAAGATGGGGAGAGTAATGCCAATCATTTTAGCTGTTTTCCTAAGATGAGAGTCGTGGCGGAAGCAGAAGAGAAAGAACTATGCAAAGATCCAGAATGGTAGAGAATTCCAAACAGTCATGGGATTTCTCAGAGTCATTTCTTACAGTAGTATTTTTTTTTAACCAGGAAAACATAAAATAAATATTCAGTATCTGACTTGATCTCAGGATCTGAAGGAGCCACATCTATGTGTGTGTGTGTGCCTTTTTGCTCTTCCTATAAAGGATCATCCTTAATGTCACTCTGGAAGCCAGCTTCGTAAACATGGAATATGGTTTCATCCTGGTTTGTGATGCACATGGGTGATTAATCCAGACTAGGTAAATAGGGAGATAAGTGAGCATAAATACCCATGCCGCTAGACTTCACATATGCACATTTCATATCAGACCCAAGAGAGACTTAAGCCTGCTCATCAGAGCAGGTATTTATAGCAGGGATCGTTCTGGGCTGGACTGCCTGCCTCGAGCCATTTGGAAACTGAACTGGCTGGAGCCCATTGCAAGGTTTAGGCTGCGGGAGAATGACTCTGGTTCCTTTTCAGTCTAAAGCAATTACCCAGCTGTTGGAAAGTTGAAATATTGGAGCAAATTATATTACCTGAATTAAAATAAGCACCCCTGAGAATAGCTCACTATATATACTAAGGTACATGTATTATATAAGAGTTAACATTCCTATTTCTATATCTTGTAAGTCAGCCTTGGAAACTTAGCTGAAAATAAATTTGTTGTTAACATGTTTTTGGTGATACACACACCTATATATATAGAGAGAGAGAGATCAACCAATGGAGTATTTACATCTGCCTTTGTTGTCTTTTTCCCCTTATCTGATGATTTTGAGTTACTGAACTCAGCCAAGAAATAGGGGAAACCTCAGTCTTTCCCCTGGTCCTTTTTGTGGGATGAAGCCACCATGCTATCAGACAGGCAGAATATATATATATATATATATATATATATATATATATATATATACACACACACACACACATATACATCATATTCCCAAAGCCATTACCTCCCTAAGATTGGAACTTCCAGAACATCTTTGACAAAGCCACCAATAAAAAGAAATCTAAACACACATACACACAAAAACTGTTTTAAATGTAACAACTGTGGAGTTTGACCTAAAGCTCGCAATATGCTTTAAAAAAAAGTCATTTAGTCACGACTGTTCTTATTTGATCCATATTACACCCCTGTGTAGTACACAGGGCATGTAATATAGTATCTTCAGTTGACAAAATAAAGCTTAGCAGTAAATGACTTGCCCAAAGCGATACAATTAGCAAGTGACACATTCCTTCACTTCCTTAGGGTCCTTACTCATATACCTTCTTATCAAAGGGCCATTCCTGATCACCTTAAATACAGGAGGATTTCTCTTTCTTTTCCTTCTTGCCCTGCTTCCTTTCTCATTATGGTGTTTATTCCCATTCGGTGTATTCATTTTTATGGTCTGTCTTCCCCTCTAAAATGTGAGCTATACTAAAGCAGGGACTTTGCTTTATTCAAAGCCCCTAAATCAAGTCCCTGGCGCATGGCAGACCTCAATGAATATTTATTGCTTAACTATAATTATGTTAATTGCCCAGCCACTGTTTTTGTTTCATATCCAAGTCAGCCTCCCTTCAACATCTTGCCCTTTCTGCCTCACTAATCTGCATTCTATATCAGATGCAAACTCCACTACTGATTTACATTGATTCTTAGGACTCCTGTATTTAAACTGGAAAATTTATGCATATTAGGGCTGATTTGCTATTCAGCATAATTTAACAAATATTTTTTGCACACCTATTATATGCTCTTGGATAAGAAACAATGATCAACTCACTAATGAAGGGTAGCAATTTACTCAAGAATCTTGGAGCCCAGGAAAGTTCCACACATAAATAATTGTACCTATGGAGCTCTTTGTTCAAAATTATTGTGGACAATGCTATCAGTGAGTCAAGTCTGGCAATGAATTGATAATTATTAAAATTGGGTAACTGGTTCACTATATCATGCTATTTACTTTTGCACGTGTTTGGAAATTTCCGGAAGACAAATTACTTTTTTGTTTTTTTCCCCTACTCAATTTAAAGCAGTCCCCTTCCTTCCAGCCACAGTCGGAGAGTAAATTGCCTTCACTTACCAAGTGTTGCACAACTGCCTTCTAATATTTTCTTTATCTCTGTACATTGCGTGTTTCCTTTCGGTAGAATGTAAGCTCCATGAGGACAGGACTCGGCTTGATCGGCAGGGTTTATAATGGAGTCTAACAGGACAGTGAGCACTCAGGAAACATTTGCTGAATGGGCAACTCTTTGTCTCATCTTCCTTGGCTTACGTAAGATCCCCATCGTTTTACAATAGGGCTTTAGTTAATTGTGCCCCATCCATGTTCTGCCAATCTGATAGCATGGCGGCTTCAACCCACAAGAAGGACCAGGGGAAGGATTGAGGTTTCCCCTATTTCTTAGCTAAGTTCAATAATTCAAAATCATCAGATAAGGGGGGAAAAACAACAAAGGCAGATATAAATACTCCTGAAATGAACAGTTGTGGTTTCTCTTTTAAAATCCTGAAGAAGAGATAAAGAAACAGTTCTTAAAGATCAAACGCTTTGGGAGTTGGGAGGTTTGGAGAAAGTAGGTGTGGACAGAAAAATGTTAGAATGAGGAAGGAAAACTGAATCAGAAAGAGAAAGAGCTCGCACCACACTGTAAGTATTCATGGTCCTGGGCTTGGGTACCACGTTCTGTCTTGTAGATAAACATTGATAAAGAGAACAAGACAGGGTGAGGTGGGGTGGGGGCGAGAGAAAGGAAAGGCGAGAGACCGTGAGAAGCTAGGAAGAGAGAAGGACCGAGCAGAGCCGTACAAAAGCAGCTTCGGATCATGCCGGAGATGCAAGCGTTAAGGGGAGGCGGGGAGTGACGCGGTTTGCGTCTGGAGCGGCTCCTTGGAGTCCACAGCATCCGAGCCGGAGCCTCGCCTTCCTTTCTCCCTCTGCAGACATCCGGACACAAAAAGAGAAGCGACCCCAGGACCAGCGCGAGGCACCCACCCGCACCATGACCGAGACCACCAAGACCCACGTTATCTTGCTTGCCTGCGGCAGCTTCAATCCCATCACCAAAGGACACATTCAGATGTTCGGTGAGTCCTCCCGCCCACCCTCCGAGGCTGCTTCCGCCTCTCTCCTTTCCCTGGCACCGGTGTTTTCCAGGGCGACGGAACTGGAAGGCTCGTGGTCCTTCGGAGGGGTGCGCTGGCTGACCCCGCTGGTCGGGTCAGCTCCTCCATTCCCGGCTCCCGGGAGGGGACGCAGCCTGCGCTTTCCAAGCGTCTCTTGCTGGGGCCAGAGCGGGCTTGCGGGGACCAAGAGGTGGGGGAGGGGAAGGGAGGAAGGTGAGTGTTGGTGTGGACTGGGTCGAGGTTCGGAGAACTGGGGTGCGGATGTTCCGTGGTTTGTTTGGCTCCTTGGCTGAAGAGGATCGGGATGGGGGCCGAGGTTGGGTGCGGAGAAGGGAGGAGAGGGACGGAGATAACGTGCGGTCTGTTTAGGCTGGGCGCAAAGCTCGAAGGAGTTAAATAATGGATATGCATCGGAGGCACAAACACACACTCACAACACTCCCGAAACACAGCTGGGGCTTCAGGGAGATTAATTTGGATAATGGTTGGGGCGGTCCAGGGGCGAAAGGTTTGAGGGTGGTGCACCGTGTTTTGCCCGCGGGAGGTCGGATGGCTGAATGAATGGGGTGGGGTGAGGGGGACTGCTGGCCAGCTTGGGCTTGGCTGCGGGGACCCCAGCTGCTCAGAAGGGGAGGCGGCGGGGCGGCCACTGCGGGCAGCCCTTTGCGAACTGGTGTCTGATGGATCCGGACCCAAGTTGGCTGAGGCTGTCTGCCCAGGGCGACGACAGCGCCCGAGAGGCTTGCGGCGTGCGAGTGTGTGTATGAATTCGTGTGTATATATGTGTGCGTGTGTGTGTGTGTGTGTGCGCGCGCGCGCTCAAGTTGGGGCGGGGGCCAAGCGCATAATCGCGCCGTTTGTTTCTTGGAGGTTTTGGACTTGGAGACAGAGGGAACGGGCGGGGGCTCCTGGCTGCTGCTTTGGGATTAGCTGGGGTAAGGGAAAGACGATCGATGCCTGTCGGAGATCTCGGGCCACCGCTGGGTAAACCACGCGGTTTTGCTGCTGCTCGGGTAGGACCCAAAGGCGCGGGGGCGTGCGCGGTTAGACCCTGAGGGAGGGACGCGGAGGTCACTTTAGAAGCAGGCTTGAGGAGAGGTTAGAAGTTGGGGGTGCTTTCCCCCTCCCCCGGTACTGAGGGAAAAGAGAAGAGGAGAACGAGTGGGCTGGGGATGGATGAGAGACAGTGGGAGGCCGGATCTGGACTACCAGCAGGGCGCTATCCAGAGGCGGCGGTGCTGAAACGCAGGGTGTGCCGGAGCTGGCTGCGGGCACACGTGTTTACCCGGAGCCTGAGGATTGCTGAGCCCTCCTAGGGCTCTTTCATGAAAGCCACATCGTATCGCTAAAGACTGGGAGAGGTGCCGTACACTAAAAATTCTTATTTAAGCCTAAAATGTGCGTTGATCTGGGTCCACTTATTAAAAAACCTCAAGAAAAGAATATAGAATTACTTTGCGCTGAGGGCAGATCAGGCAGGCACATTTATAGGATTCAAGGAGGGAGACCCAGAGGTAGCCAGCCCTTCCTCACCATCCTTTCATCTTTTAAAGGTGTTTTGTTAGGAGCTAATGCCAACTTACTTATTAAGTAAAGACTTTTTCTTAAGCATCAGGGTAGACCAGAGCATCTGGTCAGTCTTCTAAAGGAATGTCCGAGCCCTGGGCACACTGTACTTTCACTTTCCTTTAATTCTGGTGTCTCCAACCCTGTTCTTCTTTTCTTCTGTCTCCATATTCCTTCTAGTCATTTTATGTTGATGTACTGCATCCCTCTCCGTCGTCCAGACAGGGATGGACTTCCCTCTGGAACTCCTTGGCTTCAGGAGTCTACCTATAGAGAGCCATCAGGCATGCCTCCTTTCTTCCTGGGGCTGAGGATGGGGTTAATTTGGCTTCTTCTGGGATGCAATGGGGACAGTTTTATGTTGAAAACCAAGGATTCTCTCTTGCAGCTGAACAGAGTTTGGTAACAATGATATAAAGGCTTTGTTAAGTCAATGCTGACCGGCCAGTTCCTCCTGACTTTAGAGGATAGGATACGTGGGGATAGGCATGGATGACAATACAGAGGTTTAGACATAGTATAGGTGAAAGAGACTTTTGACAGGAGTAACTGTTTGCTTGTTATTGGAGCTGTGGAAGAAGAGAATATCTGCCAGTAAAATCTTTTGAGTGTCCATTAGTCACATGTAATTCAGAGAACAAGGCAGAAGGAGGAAATGGTGTGATTACATACCTTTAAGCGGCTTATAACCTAATAAAGGATTTAGCACATATACATATGACTGGTAACATGAACACAAAGTACATATTAATCTATTTTGTTTGCAGAATCTGTTACGGGAATCTTTGAGCTTGTGATAAATACTGTAATTTGTTTTTGTAGAGTAGTTTCTAGTTTGCAATGCCCTTTCATATATGTTAGGACACAAAACTTGCAAGAAAGGCCCCATTATCTCCATGTCACACATGAAAAACTGGTGTTCAGAGGCTAAGGGACTTTCTTAAGTGGCTTAAGTCATTATAATGGCCTACAAGGCCTTCACGATCTGCCACCCTCCCCCCCTCGCCCCCTGTCCAAGCACACATCTTTCTAACTCATTCTTAGCCAACTTCGCTGACCACCCTGCTTTGGCTTTAAAGCCTTTGTACTGAATGTTCCCACTGCCTGAATGCCCATCCATGTATACACCCATGTCTAATTCACTCTCCTTCCCAAAGTCTTTGCCCAAATATAACCTTCTCATTGTCCAAATGGCAGATTCTATTTTCTTGATCACACAATTTAAAATCCTACCTTACACATCTCAATCCCCCTTATCCAGCTCTACTTATCTCTTTTCCCCTTACCTCTTAATGCCTTTCAACAAAGCTTATTATTTCTTTATTATGTTTCTTGTTTAGTGCCTGTCTCCCCAGCAAGAATGTGAGCTCTTCAAAGGGCAGAGATTTTCATTTACTCTGCTCACTAATGTACCTCAGGCTCCCAGAACAGCACCTGGCACACAGTGGATGCCAAATAAATGTCTGAATGCATAAACTGTTAGAAATACTTTCCTTCGTTACCTCGAGTCTATATTTTCTCTACCCCAAGAAGGGTCGAGTCATGAAAAGACTCAGTGGCCCTTGACTCATTCCATAAATGTTTATTGAGTTGTGAATGTGCCTCAGGCACCATCTAGGCCTCAGAGGTATGGAAATTAAGCACACTCCTTCCCCTGCCTCAGGGACATGATCTTCAGTAGAGGAGATAAACAACCTAAACATAGCAGTTCAAGTCATAAGTGCTACGAAAGAGGTGAGAATGAAGTCAGGTAGGAGCATGAAGGAAGACGTTACCACCCCAGGCAGGGTGGGAGGGCCAGCGGCGCAGGTGTCAGTGAGAGTGAGCGAGAAAGAAGGGCTGCCCAGTGGACCGGCTGGAGAATGGCTTCCTGGGCTGAGAGCAAGGTGTGCGGAAAGGCCCCAAATGGCATAGCTCATTAAGGGGTCTCCAAGGAGCTGGCTAGATGACTGGAGTGAGCACAGGAGATGAGAAAGCCGGAAAACAGGTGGTGGGCAGGGGCAGCGCCAGAGCTGAGACTTCACCCAGTCCTTTTCGCGAGCCCCCAAAGGATGACGGGTGGAGAAAGTACATTTCTGATGTGGGACTCGATCCCAAATGTTGCCCTTGTTAGGGATCTGCTGCCATGGTTTTATCTAATCATTTTAATGTTATTATTTTTTTAAATTTTGTTGGTGTTTTTGTGTCACCTTTTGAAATAAGGAGAGCTCCTCCTTTTCTTCATGGTTTTATTTATTTATATTTTTGGAAACGGAACCACTGTAGATTGTTCAGGCCATATCTATTAAAGGAATAAACAAGTGAGAAAATATACTGCTGTACAGCCCGCCCAAGCAATCAAACAACTACTTCCTGCTCAGATGGGAAGTTGTTCTCACCCAGGTTTTAAATGTACTCCTCCCCCCCTTTTTGCTTGAACGGGATGGCTGCCTCCTTGTTCAAGTATTTTAAATTTGGTGAACCCCATGGAAACCACTCACCCTCGTGTGGTTTTCCATGATTTTGTAGAATTTAGATCCTGTACCCACTCTCTTTTCTACCTGCTCAACTGTCTGAAGCAAAAGGACCAAGGAGAGCCTTTCCTTTGACCCTTGTTTTCAGCGCTAACCTTTCCAGGCGTCTCAAACAAGTATATTTCTGCTCTTGCTATAAAGCAGTGAGTCTCTATGACTTGAAATTTAGTATATCGTTTTGAAGCCTCAAACAAGTGACATTCCAGTGGGGGGCAGAGAATGCATTTTCCAATGTTTTATTAGTCAACAGTTTCTCAACCCTTCCTCTTGGTGCCTATAGAAGGTGCATTCCTCATTCCGTGGAGCACTGAGATTAAACTACATCAATAACTGCTCACATTTCTTTTGAAATATTTAAGTGCTGATAAATATTTAGTGGTGTGTGGCTCATCACACGAACTGCAAGATCTTTACAAGGCAAATTTTTGTAAACTTAGAGATTGGCACTATGATAAATTAAAATTAAGAAAGACAATAAAACCTAAGACATAATTGCTTCATTTACCATGAACCAATCTTGCTAGGCACACAGTTTAAAAATTATTTATTTGTTATGCCCCAGGGAATTGAAGTTTATAGATGACATATGATTTCTCCATGCTGTGAATCGTGTTATCAAGGGTGGGTAAATGTCACGTTTTTTTCTATTGCTTCATTATTTCTCTTTATATGGAAATTAATAAACGAAATTGCTATCGACCTGAGAATGCACTTAGTCTCCTTCAGCCTTTGTAAACAGTGTGATTGATTTAACCCTAGGGGTCAGCAAACTCTACAGCCTGCTGGCCAAATGGGGCTTGCAAGCTAAGAATGACTTTTATATTTTTAAATGGTTGGGGGAAAATGTAAAATAGTAATAGTATTTTGTGACACATGGAAATTGTATGAAATTCCAATTGTAGTGTGCATACTGTAAATGCAGTTTTACTCACACTGCACTCATTCACACGTGTATCGTCTGAGGCTATTTTCACGCTACAATGGCAGAGTCGAGCACTTGCGGCAGAAAGCCTATGGAGTGAGAGCCTGAAATACTTGCTATCCGGTTGTCTACAGAAAAAGTTTGTCTACCCCTGATGTCATCTACCTCTGGGGGTTGGAATGGGGAGCGAATCTAAAGGGTTCTAAAAATACAAAGTGCAGTTGAAGTGCATTACCCAGAGGGACTCTTTAGGAACAATTTTTCAGTCTAAACGAAATCTCTAAAAAGACTCATTTAAGCAGCAAATGTAGCACCAATTTCATCATTGTATTGAATAATGTTTCTGGCTGACTTAGTAAACGGACATGCTCAGAATGGGGATGATTCTCTCCTGTCCTGTTTACACCGGGCACTTATTAGCCCCCTGGCTAATGTCGGACATTTCTCTGCTGTCGAACATTTCATGTATTTCCCCAGAACATCCTTGTCCTGATGCACAGCTGCTTCCTTCTTTAAATCTAATATTTCATATGCCTTAATATTTGAGGATTTTTTTAAATGAGCACATTAACTGCATCAGGCTTTTACAGGCTGTAGTTACAGTCACATCTCGTTTCTCTGCAGCATCTCACCTCTTTCTGAACTCTGATGACACTTGGTTTGTGCCTCTCTTATAGCACTTAGCACACTGTACCGTGGGTTGCAGCTATTTCTGTCCACCTTTCACATTCTCTATCAGATGTGGGCCCTTGCCAAGGTCCTGTGGCTTTCTGTGTCTCCTAAGGTGCCTAGTGTGGTGCTCTATATAAGCACATGGAAGATACTATAGATATTTTTCAAACGAATGGACAATTAGGAATATTCAGAATCTCAAAGTTTAGGCAATATAGGTGATCAGAAATCAGACAAGAATTTGGGAACCAGAAAATACAGAAGAACAGATTCAAGGGTGACAGAGTCAGAAGACAGGACAAACAGCAAACACTCAGGGACCTCCACACTGAGCCTCAGGGTGGGAAGGCTCCTGCATCCTGGAGGGGAACCTTGTCCCAGAGCAGAGCCTTCCCGGACAGCCACAGGGAACCTGCAAGTCACGTCTGAGAGCTGTGAGGTCTGGGCTGGAGTGAAGAATGCGGGGTCCAGGATGAAAATGCATCCTGAAAACTGTTTACTGGCTGCTTTAGGCAGATGTGGGGTGCATCTAGGAACGGTTTCTCCGTGAGGCAAAAGTGGTTTGAGGATGGCAGAGGAGTTAGGTTTTATTTTTATCTACTCTCAGTTTGAAAAAGGTTTTAGGGACATGGCACCTGGCAAAGGGAAGCTTAGTATATTATTTACTTCAAACAAATGAACGAAAAACCTTGGTTTGTCAAGTAGAAGCTTTCATCTGCAGAAATCACAGAATGTCCTTTGGAAGGCGTTTTCTAACATCATGATGATACTCATCCAGTCGTGAAATCCCTGTAAAACATCCTCCTAAGTGTTCGTCCAGACTCTGCCTGAGATCTTCCAGGGAATGCACTGTGTTCCGAAGGAGCCAAATAGCACTTGGCTCAGTTTTACTTTTTTCAAGATTGTTCCTTCTATTGGGCTGACATTGGCCTTCCCGAGACTTCTGTGTGTTGGCCCTAGTTCTTTGCCTTGAGATCCGTGGAGCAGGTCTAATCTGTCCTCTATTCATGAGATGCTTGAAGAGCTGAAGGCAGCTGCTCTGTCCTTCTCTCCAGTTTTCTCTTTTGGCTTAACAAGCCCCAATACCTTCAGCTGGACATCCATTGCCATTGCTACTTTTCATAACATCCTGGCTCATCATCCTTGACTGTATCTTCATTGTCTACATCCCCCTTTAAATGGTATATCCAGTCCATGATGCTACATTCTCATGCGGCCCTGGTGTGTGTGATCTATCATTAAACTTTGCTTGCTGGATGTGCCTTTTACTTGTGGCTCTGTGTCTGTCTCTTTCTAATAGAATCTGGTGAGGCAAGCTATGGGTACCTGTATGCTAAAATGTCCTGACATTCTGAATACCCAATCAATTGGTAGACTAAGCTGGTAAACTCGTGCTGTTAATTTAAAGATCTGGCTGGGGAAAAACAAAGAAAGTGACTGGTGTACCATCAGGGTCTGGTAACCTCTGGAACTTTGCAGTCAGTGGATATGCTTAGTTACATGAGATAATGTCAACCACACACTGGAGTGACAGGTTGCCTTTAGAGTAAGGAAGACACTTTGCAGGTTCCCAGTCACAGCTGAGACTAGAAGTCTCTGCAATCTTGAATTATCAAGTTCCTTGATATTTCACAGCGGAGACTGTTATGTTTTAAATGGGCTCTATTGAGAGCTCCAGACAACTCTTGTTCATGTCTGTAAGTCCTGGTTTTGGGACTGAACCACGAACTTCCTTCCTGTCTTGTGTGGCCCTGCCCCTCATGGTCCTGCTGTTAGCACTGCCGTTTCCCCGGGACTCCCACGAAGCAGGAAGAGGGCTCTTGTCCTCTGCAATGGTGACTTTGTCCCTACAGAGGTGGGCAGTGTCACATTTAAATTGGGCAGGTGGAATCTTTAAAAAAATCAAATAACAAAAAAAGTCATTTTTCTTCTGGAAATTTCCAAACCCATGCAAAAGTAAATAGAATGATATAGTAAACTCCAATGTACCTGTCACCCAACTTCAATGATTATCAATTCATCACCAATCTTGGTTCACTGATACCCCTACCCACTGCCCCATCCCTGCCTTATATTGCCTTTTGAAGCAAATCCCAGGCATTTCAAGGTCCTTTTAGCTAATACATACCTGCTTCTCTGTCTGTATGATCATCACGTCCAGGCTGGATCTTTCTCCTCCCCAGTTCATGCTTGTTTGCTTGACAGTTTGGGGTGCAGATGAAGCTGGTACAGGAACAATGTCTAATTTCCATCTTCGAGCGATATAATAATGCCTCCACGCCAGCCAACAGTGGATGACACTTTGACATTGGCATTGCCTCTAAAGTAAGGGACTCATGGCCTTTCCCATCTTTCTCAGGTCATGCGGGAGCTCTGAGGCTCCCCTCCACGGTGGCCACCGCTGGACACAATGGGCCATTCTTCCCCGAGCTTCCAACATCCAACTCTTCATCCCCTGTCATTCAAAGCCACGAATGTTGGGTCAGAAGGTGTCCCTACATCCATGGTTCCCAACCTGGGGGATCTGACAACCAGGGTTTCTCACAATTCAGAAGAAGGGTCTGGAAACTGTTTCCAGTATTTCTAAGCGCCCGCCTTCACCCTCAGGATGTCAAGTTTCTGGGCTTTCGCTTATATTATTATCAGTTTGGTGTGACATAAGCTCACACAGATCCGGAGTCCTGCTTGTCTTTGATAAACCAAACAAAAAGAAAACAAATGAACTTTTCCCCCTATTTCTTCACAAAAGGAGGAAGATAAATGAATTTTGCTTGGTGACAAGGTTGGCTCCTGCAGTTGCGTTGGAATTCTGGGCTTCTGTTTGGCCTGACTTTAACCTCCGTAGAAAATTAAAAGAAAATCCTTCTTATCAGGCCCTTAATCCTTTCCTGGTGCTGGTTTAAATCAACTTCTCAAAGTGTATTGTTACCCAGTTCTGTGATCATTTGCATTTAAATGTGGTGAATAAAGAACTCCCTGCTGAACCCTTTGGGGAATGCAGAGACCCACTATCCTAGTTTGCCCAGCGCATCATGTGGCTCTGAATATTCATAAAACGGGCTGGGATGACTTCTCTGTAGGGAATTTTCCATTCCCAGCTGCACTCGTTTTTATTAAGGCTGGTTCTTCATGTTTCATTTGTGATTGTATGGCAGCTCTAACTGTGGATGGGGAAGAAATGGTCGGAAGCTGGTAAGGACCGTCTTGGAGTGGGCCATCCCCCCATCGTGTCCATGGCGTGTTGTAATGTTGTTTTTCAGGCATTGATGCCCTTAATTTGCTTCTATCCCCCTCAGTTCAACCCATAGTAATTTACACCACACCTTTCTTTTAGATACAAAGTGTTTATTTCAGTCTATTGTGATAAAAAAAGGGTTTTTTTGAAGAAATATGCATAAAGATACTGTGTTTGAAAGGCTGGGAAAGGGAAAGAGAGTAAGACATGATGTTGCTTATGAGGAATCATTTCATTGCATGAAAATAGCTTTGGAGTAAAGTTTGGACTTTAGGAATTAAAGGGATGCAGAAGAGAAAACCCAATTTGTCAGGATCTGACCCTTTCCCCTTTCCCCAGGCTTGAGCTAGCCCCAGAGGGCTCATCCCCATAGGCGTTTCTGGGGGCTGAAACCATAGACACTCTCCCTGCCTTGGAGTGAGGAACAGGCATGACTGGGCATCCCTGACATCAAGGAATTTTTCTGGGCCTGTGCTGTGACCAGTTCTATTCATCCTCTTCAATAAATAATCAGTATCCAGTAATTCACGAGCTAACATTCATTGAGCACCTACTTTGTGCCAGGCATGTTTTAAGTGCCCTCCTCGCCTTGCCTCACTTAACTTTCACAACAGGCCTATCAACATTCTCATTAAGCTAGTGATCAGAGAGGTGGGATAAACTAGTGTCAAGCCACACAACCAAGGGCAGTGGGCAGAAATGTGGACCCACAAGCTCTGACTCTGGAGGTCACTGTTTTAACTCCTGCAAGATGCTGGCTTGCCCTGTGGGTCCCTCAGCTCTGTGTTAGGGACTGTGGGTTTGTGTGCTGAGAGGCCCACATTGCTCTGGGGATCCTGCCCAGGGCAGCCAAGTGTGGAGGGGCCAAAGGACTCTGCCAACCACCAGAGAGACCTTGGATGAGTCCAGAGGACAGAGAGGAGCAACAGGAGGGGCTCGGATCAAAACCAGGAGCCACTGAAGGGAAACAAAAGACTGGGAGCCAGTCGGGAAGGGTCCTGGGTAATGACCGTGACGTAGCCACACTCAGGTTTTTGCCAACTTAAAGGCACAGAGTCAGTGTGGACAGACATAAATATAAAATTCTCTCCCTTCTTTTGCATTGTAGTTGACAAGAGTGTCTACAGATAATCATTCAATAACTTCCTCCCCGCACACACCATAAAATAAGTATGATAATACCTACCTTGTTGGGCTGTTGTGAGGATTAAATTAAATAATGTGAATATATTACAGCATCACCTTCGACAGCCTGGCTCTCCCCTTGGGCTCCAGGGCCTTATCGCTGCCCCTGCAGAATCACAGATCTAGTCCCTAAGTCTAAATGATGTCGATTGCACCAAACGTTTTATAAAGAGATAGCGAAGGTTACAGTGCCAATCACCAACCATTTCCAAAGTGCCCCACTCAACTCTAGGGAGAGGGAATTTGTTCTTCCCCTTATGGCACAGGTTCATCTCCCTTCTTCTAGCAACTGCCCCTCACTTCCCCGTGTCCTTTCCATGACATGCCCTGTGGCCCTCTGGCTGCTGCCCTTAGCTTCCGTGCCCCAGCTGCCCCTCCATCACCTTTCCCACCTCTCTAAATCCCTTGGCCGGCCCACCCCACTCAACAAGCAGCATCCGTACCTGCTGGTCAGATTCTGCCCAGCTGTGGTTCTCCAAGCATGGGGATACATGTGGCCGCATATGTCGAGGTCACAGTCCATCTCGTCACATACAGTGTTTTTAGCACACTCTCTGGCCCACAGTAAGGGATGGGTAAATGGGGGTAATAGCAGGTGTTGCCAGTGTCTGTCCCGCGATGTCTTGCCCGGGCCAGCATGCAGTCACCCTGGAGGTCTGTTTCCAGTGTCAGAGGGGGATTTAGAAAGTGGCTGGAAGGCAAAGGAGGGCGGATGATTGCCAACCAGAGATGCTGTGAGCAGGTTGGGGTCTCAGGAAGGCCTGGGCGTGCGGACATTACGACAAGCATCCAGAAGTCCCCAGAGGGGCGGCCTCCTGTCCAGGACAATTTGCTCTGCTCCTTTTAGTCATTGCTGGTGACTTAACCGTCGGTGAGATCAGAGTGACTGGCAAAGACATGCTGCCCATTCCCGCTGGACAGAGCACCTTGTTTAGATGGGAGCCCTTGGCGGGTCCTGCAGGGCAAGGCTAGAGTAGGCTGTGCCCCTAATCGCCCTGCAGCAGGGTCAGCCTTTGCTGTTGCTGAAAGGATTTGGGACAACAGTCAGGTGACTGCTCATTCTGTTTGAGGGCTGGCAAGAGAACCATGGTGTTGGGCCAGATTTTTGTGCCTGTCCTCACACCATCGCCCACTGGAACAAATGATGACACAGGGTAAAAAGATTCCACAGAATGGAAAATAATCAGATCTGCAGTTGGAAGAGACTTCAGAGGACATTCAGCTACTTATTGGATACTTCTCAGGACAGAGAGCTCATTTCCAGTCTGTTTTGTTGCTGGACAGCTTTGTTTATTAGAAAGCTCTTTGTCACGGAGCAAAGTCTGTGTTCTTGTAACTTTGGGCTATTTGTCCTACTGCTTTCTTCCAAAAATGTCCGCCGGGCTTTTATCATCATCCCCACTCCCTAGCATCTCGATTGGGAATCTTGAACTTATTTGTTCCTCAAATGTACAATAATACCTCTTAGACTGTCTCCACCCAAGAGTTTGAAGCCCTGTCCCCGCACGGCTGGAGGGAGGGTTGGTGGGCAACACGTTAACAAGTTATAACTGGACATCGCTAACATGACTCCTCTGTTCTTTTCCCCATCAGTCTCTGTCCCTACCCCGTTCACAGCACTATCACCCCCTGACATATTTTAGAGGATGCTTCTTTGTTTATTGATATCTCTTCTCTAAGAATATAGACTCTATAAGAACATAATCTTGTCCTGATCTGGGTTATCCTTTCCTGTGTGCCAAGAGCTTAGAACAATGCTGCAATGTAGGAAGCACTTGACTGATATTTGTTGAATAAATTAAGAGCCAAAGTAGGAGAGAGAAGGTCCCAGATCCTTTGTACTCACCTGACTGCTCTGGAGAAGGACACCTGGTTTCTTTGAAGGCTGATTAGTATGGAAGCAATAGTTCTACTAATCCAGGACTCAGGGGACTTGCATTCATCACAATTTTGGACTCACTGTCTGGGGGACCAGTACACTGGAGGGGGCTTATCTTTCTCATCTACAAAATAGGATCAACATTTTTTGCCTTATTCATTTTCAGAGTTGTCCTGAGGATGACATACAACCGTATGGGAGAAAGAATTCTGTAAACCAGAAAGTACCCTATAAATATAAAAGTTATTACTAGATGGTGATGATTGAGATTATATAATCTTGATATAGTAAAAGTATATCTAGCCTGAGAATGAATTTATTTTCCACTTGAGATGAGTTCATTTCTGGAGCATGCGATTTCCGGAGAAGCTCTCTATTTGTTTGCTTACCACCACCACCACCACCACCACCAGTACTTATTTAAGGGCCTACTATGTGTAGGCATTAGTCCAGTTGCTGTAGGTACATCAAAGAACAAAACAGACAGAAGCCCCCTCCTGCATGGCACTTACAGTCTGGAGGTGTCGGAAAGACAATAAACAAATAAATACCAAAGAGAAAAATAGAGAAAAAGAGGAGCGGGATAAAAGAGTAGGGAGGACCGGGGGTGGGGTTGCAGCTTTAAAGGGTGATCGGGGAGACCTCAGTAGATGGAGACATTTGCACAAAGACTTGAAGGAGGTGAGGGATTTAACCCTATGGATGCTGGGAGGAGAGCACTCCAGGCAGAGGGAACAGTGAGTGCAAAGGCCCTGAGGTGAGTACTTCCCTCAAATGCCCAAGAGAAAAATAAGTAAACCAGTGTGTCTACAGTGGAGGGGTTAAGTGGAGGCAGGTAAGGCTGGAGAGCTACTGGATGGCCAGACTGGGTAGGGCCACACAGGATGTTGTCAGGTCTTTGACTTTGCCTGCAAGGGAGAGAGGGATCCACCTGAAGGGCTTAAGAAGAAGTGTTACACGATCTGAGTTCCATTGACTTACATGACTGCAGTGTTGAGACCGGACCATCAGGGCTGAGCTAGAGGAGGAATAATGGTAATGTGGACCAGGGAGGTAGAGGCAGGAAGAAGTGACAGGATTCTAGATAGATTTTATAGGAAGAGCCAATAGGATCTGTTCATGATCTGCTTTGGCGAGAAAGAAAAAGGAATGGAGGGTGAGCCCAGGTTTTTGGCTTGACCCACCACTGGAAGAATGGAATTGACACTGATTGATGTGGGAGGTCTGTGGGAAGGGCAGGCGTGGGAGGGAATAGCAGGAGCTCAGTCTTGGACATGTCACTTGTGAGATGGAGATTAGACATTCCAGTGGAGATGTTGAGTCAGCATATGCCAGCACGAGCCAAGAATAGAAATAAAGAAAGAACTCGGGGAGTCATCAGCATAGAGTTGATATTCAAAGCCACGAGACTGGCTGAGACTACAGAGGGAAAGAGTATTGACAGAGCAGGGGTCAAGGACAGAGTCCTATGACACTGCAGCATTTAGGGACTGGGGAGATGGGGAAGAGACAGCAACCTTGACCGAGAAAGAGCAGTCAGGGAGGCTTAGGAAAAGCAGGAGCTTGTGACAACCTGGAAGTCAAGTGAAGTTGGTCCTTCAGTGGTGCAAGATCAACACGTGAAACGTCATTGAGAGGCCAGCCAAGATGAGCACGGAGAGCTGACTGCTGGTGTCTCAAAGCAAAGGCCACTGAAGACTTTGGCGAGAGCGGATTTGCTGGAGCGGTGGGGGCAGAAACTGGACCCAAGTGAGCTTAAGAAGGAAAGAGGAGTGTGGCTGGGGAGAGCAAATTCAGGTGCTGTTTTGAGAACTGTTACTTGACGGGGAGCAGAGAAAGGCCCCGTGTGGCTGGAGAGGGATGCTCGGGTCAAGAGATGGTCTTTGGTTTTTTGTTTATTATTTTTTAAGTGCGAGAAATAACATCACCTTTGTATACTAATGGGAATCACCAATGGATATGGGAGAACAAATATGCAAAAAAGAAAGGAGAGAAATCTTGGAAGAATCTTGAATAGGGGAGAGGGATTGGGTCAAGGCAGAAATGGAGAATTTGGCCTTGCCTGGGAGCGCCAAAAATTCATCCACAGTAGTAGAAGGGAAAGCGAGAATAAGGAATCACGTGGGGTTAGGCAGATAGACATGGTGGTGGAAGTGTGCTCAAATTCTCTCCTGGGAGTTTCTGTTCTCAGTGATACAGGGAGGAAGGTGAGGGGGAGGAGGGGGGGAAGAGGTGCTGGGGTTCAAAGAAGAAAACACTCCAAAGGAGCAGGAATGGAACCGAGGTGAGCGGTGGCGGGGGTGGTTCTCTGAGGGCACTGCGCTCACGTGGTCGAACTTTTTCTGTGCTGACCTATGCTGCAGCATATCAGGTGTCCCTCCTTCAAGATTTCTGGGTCAGGTTATTGTCAATTTCCAGGCATCAGTTTTGAAATTAAATCTCACTGGTACATTAGTCAAGCGATTCCGGGCTGTGGGAGCTGTCAGAACTGCCACGGTCTCCTCCAACAGTGACCTTCTACGCGCTGACCCTCGCTGACCTTCCTTTTGCAGGATCACGTGGTGAACGCCTCCTTTACGGCATTCGTTAGGGAGTCAATCCCGGCCTGGGTGAGGAATTCGGTATTTGTTTTGTTTTGGATAAATGTGCTATCTTTTACATTTCTCCCTGCCAGGCATTCTTAGCCTGCGTTATTTTATCTTTTTAAAATTTCCAGGCACTCCTTCCAATCCCTACCTTTTAGGCGGCAGCCAAGAACCTTCAATTTGGGTTTTAAGCGTAATTTGTATCGCTGCCATTCAAATCAAGCGGCGAACGAGTCTTTGTGAGGAATGATGGTGCCCCAGCCGGAAATCACAGCGTGCTGCGGTGGCTCCTACGTGCTTGGCCCTATACCCGTGAAGCCGGCGGGGGGGCCATCTCCTGCCCAGCCACCTTGTCATAAGGAAACTGAGGACTGAGGGAGTGGCGACGGGAGTGGGGAGGGGTATGGAATGCGATGTTGGCATGTGACGCTTTCTCACCGTCAACTCTAAAGCGTGTTGCTTCTGGTTGTTAAGGCCTGCCCATCTCCCTCTCCATGCGGGCGGGCGCCACGGGCATTTCTGGGCAGCTGTTTCCACACCGATGGGCAGGCAGCTCAGCCTCGTCAGTTGGCTCTGACAGAGAGGCAACACACACAAGGAAAGCAGCAGTGTGCCCGACCTCCCCTCACCCCGCTGCCCTCAGGAACCGCCCTGTGCCATCCATGCCTCCCAGGTCCCTGGGACCACAGAAACAGCGTTCTCAGTGGTGAGGCGCTCCAACTGCATTATTCTGAGAAAGCTCAGCTCTCCTCGGTTCATGGGTCCTTGGGAAGAGTGGAGAGTTTACTTCAAGAAAAAGGGAGAAGTAGCATTTTCTTTAAGACCTACTGTGCACCAAGTGCTTTTGTCAATGATGTCCCATTTAATTCTCGCAACAGCCCCGCAAAGTCGGTTTTACCTCCATGTTTCCAAGAGGAGAAGGTCAAGGTGGTGAAGAGGTCATGTAACATGACTGAGGTCCTGCAATTATAAAATAGAAAAACCTGGCTTCAAAATCTTTTGTGTGTAAGAGAAACAAAAAAGAGTCGTAAAAGAGCAAACGTATTTTCTCACACCCGTGTTTCCTTCTAAAACAATGGCTCCTAAGAGTTGGGTCCTTTGCTCCATAGGGACCGTGCATGTGAGGAGGTAAGCCAGGGACTGTACATTGCTCAGGGCCACGGGGCAGATGCCTAGAGATCCGGGAGGCAGAACAGGTGGGGGGCCCGCAGTGCTGGACGAGGGGGTGGCATGGGAGGGCAGAGAAGTGACCAGCTGGTGGGCCAGGGGCCAGCGGTGGAGAGAGACGCTCAGTGGAGATCTGGGAAGGAGCAACGAGCTGTGGCCTGTGCGAGGTGGCTTCTCCCCATCTTCCCAACCCCGCCAGCAAAACCGTCTCTTCTCCTTGTGCTTCAAGGCCTGAGCTTGCTTTGAGGGTGGTGCAATAGCCCTGACACCCTCACTCAGGCCCGATTGAAGAAGAAAGGCCGCCTGCAAGGGTCTGGCGAGCGTTTTCAAAGACCATTCTTTTTCACATAGTCACTTCATGAATATTTACTGACTTCTTCCTCTGCCAGGCATTGTTCGAAGGTGCCAGAAATGCAGTGATAAACAAAAATGAAGTCTCTGCCCATATGCAGCTTGTATGCCAGCTGGGGGACACAGACAATCAAAAACCAAACAAAAGAGTTATAAAGGGGAAAAACATACAACGGATAATTATTTTTAAAGTGTTGGTAGGAATCTTCCTAAAATATCTTTAATGCATGTCTGCGTTAATCAAAAAGAGCAAGCTGAGCTGAGAACTAATGGTTCACAACGTTTGATTAGTTACCAGGTAACTGTGCGAAGTCCAGTTCTAGATACTATAGTACGGGAATTGAACAATAGATCTTTGAGGAGCACCTGGTTATTAGTAATGTAAAAAGTAATGCGATACCTGAAATACTATGAACCTTCCAAGGCAGTGGGCAGAAGTGCTTTCTTTAGGATCTGAAAATTTGGTCCTGAGTGGGGAGAAAACCGTCCAGATGGACTCCACCCCGCGCCCTCACTTTGCTGGGTCCCTTCCCACCTGATGTCTGAGCTTTGCCTCACCTGCCTAAGTCTGGGTGCCTCCATGTTGCTCAGCTTGCCAGCCTGTCTTCTTGCTCACAGGGGGTCTCTTTTTTTTTCTAGTAGGAAAGCATAATGTTAAGGGCCTGGTTTCTCAGCTCTGTCATTTATACCTGTCCACCTGGACACCTTGAGTAAGATACTTAAACTGGGCTGCAGTTTTCTTATCTCTAACTGTGGATACTGTTGTACCTGCTTCGTGGGGTTCCTGTGAAGATCAAATGAGTTAATTTATGTAATTAGAAGAGTGCCCGGCACATTGCAGATTTTGGGTTAGAGTCAGCAGTTAGTATCTGGTGTCATCTAAGTATTTATTATTATTATTATCATCATCATCATCATCATCATTATTTGGAGCGACTGCACTCATTCTCAAGACCACCAGTGCTGAGAATCGACTTCCCACCCCCACCGGAGCAGAAAGGCCATCCCAAGGAGCCCTGGGCCCTTCACTTTGGGATTACAGAAAAAACACCTACTTTTACCTGACACTTATGGACCAACGATGCAGTGGGGGTTGGGATGAGCTCAGAAACGGGAACGATGCAAACATTGGAAATGGCAGGAGTGTACGGGGGAAGCCAGGCTCTGGGAGTCAGCGCTGGCATGTGGGGGTTTGATCTGCCTGAACAATGGGAGCAGGAGGTGAAGGCCAAGAGACAGGTGTGGAAACAGGGCAGTCCGTTGACACATTGTGGAGGCAGGTCAATGTTAAGGTTGTTGGTGTTGGACTTTATAGACCCACAGGGACCTACTGTGGATTTTAGGGATCCAGATTTGTTCTCTGCTATAATATGGCTGTAAAGGTGTGAGGGCTGTTTACCCTGATAATAAATGACCGAGGCTAGTGGAATTTCTTGAGTTATCCAATGTTTGTACCAGTTGTATCTCTCTGTTAGATATTCCATAGGGATTGGTCAAGAAAATCTGAACGAGTTAATTATGTACAGTATGTATTCCAAAGCAGGTCATTCCATATTTTCTCAATAAGAAGATACAAAAATAGATAGAGATCTTCCATCATATATGTGTATACACACATATGTATACACATATCACATATATACATACACATATGTACATGTGTGTACATATAAATTTTTAGGGCTATGATGCCATTTAAAATCGCATGCAATTCATGAATACATTTACTCTTGAAGATTTAAAGTTATACACTCTATGAAATACTATATTAATTTGTAAATATTGCCTTTCTGCATGTTTCATCAGTTTTATTCAAATTTCTCACAGGCATTTTCAACATCAATGTCTCCGTCATTACTGAAGTGCGTTTTTGAGTCATCTAATAGTTTTTCAGAGCACAGTATATTCACATTTGCCTAAGTTGTTTGACAGAAAGCCCTTTTTGTGTCTGTGTATAATAAAATTTTATCGTAAACTGCAAGCATCCACTCGCATAACGCAAGCATCGTTTTGATTTTTCCTTTTCCTGCAGCTGGCCATTCATCATCTTCAAAATAACGACACACTTGATGGCTACTTTTATTGTTAAAGAAGTTTTAATTTTGTGCAAAATATTGACACAGTAATGTCAAGTGTAAAAGGCAGGCTACATAATTATATACATATAGTATCGCCTCAACTATGAAGAAATAATACTCAAAACAAATGCATTGCTTTTAAAAAGTGTTCTTTAGAAAGCTTGTATACAATCTCCAGCCCTTGCTATTGTGAGGTTATGTCCTAGGAATAATTATTACATTTATGTTAAATTTCTTTGCCTCACTTTTTACCAATTTCATCAGATGTTTTCTAGAAGCACCAAAAGTTAGCATAGAAGTTTTAGGTGAATAAAACTTCTCCCAATAGCACATTGCTGTTTAAAATAAAGTAACTGAAGAGCATGTCAGAATATTTTGGAGACTTTGCCAGAACGACCCTTTCTTTCCTGAGGGGTATTTTTGGACACGTTAGGTTTAGATGTATGTGGTCTCGTCTCCCCCATTGATGATGTCTGGTTTTGTCATTCCTTGGCCCACACCCTGGATTTTTTTTCTAGCTGAGCGCAGTTTTGCTGAAAAGATAGTCCTTTAGGTAACAACATGCTACAGCAGCGTTCGACAAACAAACCGAAAAGGAACACAAAAGATCTTCATTCCTTATCATAGTCCCTCCAACAGGCAGCTGGTAGGCCCCGCCCCTTCCTCCTCAGAGCTTCCCTGGCATAATGGCTCGGTGCCTTCCTGTGCTCTCGGCATCCAGCACTTACCCCTCGGGGCCCACGCGGATTGGCCTCCAGTGCAGCCTTTGCTCCTCTGTCGTCTGGCTCTCTAACTAGACACTAGGGTGTCTCCAGGGCAGACACTGTCTCGTCCACTCCCTCAGCCCCTGACACGACGCCTTTACGAATGAATGGACCGAGAAGTGCCACCCATTCTCCTGCGATAAGGAGTCATTCCGATATCTTAGCAAGCCGGCGCACATTTCAAATGATGCCATATGCAGACTCCACTGTTTGTTGATTCCAACTCTGTACACACATTGAGACAGTCCCCATCTGTCGCCTAAATGTATGGGTGGCCGAATCTCACACAAGAGGTGATGAAAGGAGCCTGCAGCTACAGTGTGGAGGCTTTTCTGGGGAAAAGGAAAATCCAGGCTCAGCCTGTTTCTTTCTTTTTCGAAGATTTTATTTATTTATCTTTAGAGAAAGAGGAAGGGAGGGAGAGAGAGAGGGAGAGAAACATCAATGTGCGAGAGATACATGGATCCCTTGCCTCTCACATGCCCCCACGCAGGGAAGGATGGCCCAAAACCCAAGCATATGTCCTGACTGGGAATTGAACCAGCGACCCTTCAGTTCACAGGCCGGCACCCAATCCCCTGAATCACACCAGCCAGGGCGCTCTGTTTCTTTATGTCACATGACTTCCGTTTGATTATCCCAGGCCACACCCCTGCCCTCCAGGAACATGTGCCAGCTCAGTATATCTGTAGACTGCTGATCTGCGTTGAGTTTGTTTTACCTCAACTAGATCCTTCCCCGCCTCCTCCCAAGGGTGTCTCCCATTGGTGTGTCGTTAGCTTTGGGTAGCTGCTGAATGGTTTCCCAGGAATCTCAGACATCTGTGGGTTGTCGGCCATTGCCTCAGCTAACCTCACCCACCCTCAACAGCTTGCACAGTTCCCACGTGCACAAGCACACTTATGCTCATACATACCTGTGGGCATTGATTTTCACAATACTTTTTGTTGTATGTCCTCCATATCTTGCAGTGGTCTTGGCCACAGTTTATGTACAACATCGCACCCAACATTCTGCTCAGTCATGCCTAGTGACTGATGGCACGAACTATACCACAGATGCTCATCTCCAATGCCTTCTTTTGCATTCGTGTTATTCTCTCAGCCAGGAATATTGGAGCATCCTACCTCTGGGTGGTAAGAGACACTTGCTGGGTGGGGAATCATTACAGAGTCCAGAACAATCGGCATTAGGGCAGAGTGACACAGAGCCTGGAGTCAGGGGCCTGGTCTGAATCTCGATTCTGCCATTCACCAGCTATGAGATCTGGAGCAAGACTTGTTGCCTCTGTGCCTCAATTCTCTCATCTGTTAAATGGGTATATAATAGCTCCTCCTCATAGGAATTCCATAAGGAGCTATGAGTTAAAACATGTGACGTGCTTACAACAGTGCCGCACACAGAGTAACTGTTATTTTAAGTAGTCATTATCATTTTATTTATCGTCAAGGGAGGTAAAATGTAGCTATTATTATTACGTATGCTGTTGGCTCTGATTAGCTGCAGGTTAGATGCCAAGGGCAGCCCTCATTGGGTTTCCTCCCTACTTCACCCTCTCCACCCCTATCCCCATCCCTGCTCTGGCAAAGTAGGGCTTAGTTTGGGGTTGGTAACTTGTACTTTCTCTACTTACAGAGGCTGGGAGAGAGAAGAGCCCAGGTCTGTCAGTCTGTGACTGGGAACAGGAATGATGGAGCTGCCTATCCCTTGGGTCATCTACATAATCAATCTCTCTCTCACTCATCCTCACAACTCATCCTTTTACCCTTCTGAGAGATTTCCCATCACAGGGCATCGCATTTCATCGCTCTCCTTCTCATAGTGGTTGGTCTAGGTTCTCCTGATCTCTCTCCTGGACCATAGAAGAAGCCTCTGCACTGTCTTACCCACCTCCAGTCCCAGCATCCCCCCAGTCCGCACGCTGCTTCCAGATCCGTCTTTCTAAACTGAATAGCATTATGTTTCTCCCCTGCTGAGAACCTGGATGGCTCCCTCTGGCCTGCACAGCCGTGTGAGAAGACAGCCCTTGGCTTTTCGGAACCTCCCGTGACAGGACCAGAAACTCCTTTCCCCGTATTTCCTTCCTGCTCACCTACTTTAGCCAAACCGACCCTTTATCTCCTGCTTCATGGTTTTACTCGCGACATTTCCTTTTGCAAATGACCTCTCCTGCTACTCTGTTAAATTTCCATCTTTAAAATATAAGGTGAGATATTACTTTTAAAAATGGGAGTTTTCCGCCAAGATCCCTGCACCCCATGGCATTACCAGTCCGAATTTTTCATCCTCTCACGTTCCCATAGTAATTTGTTTACATCTCCTTGGTAATGTATAGCACAGACTGTCGTGCGATATTTCTTCTGAATGTTGCTTGTGTCAAACTGGCTTTTAGATGGCTAACAGAAATGACATGGCGACATTTGTCAAACCTCATTGAGCAGGTACATTTAAGATGGTTTTATTTTCTTGCATGCACATTGATTTTAAAAGAAGAATACAGTAAGAGCCTAGCAGAATAAAATTAAACAGATGGGAAAATTGGGGTGAAAGAATAATTAGGATGGGAAAATGAGTAAAGTCAGGGGTAAAGTTACTATTAAAAATAGATGTCATAAATTTCCATGGGCTAAACATTTGCCTCTGAGCAAATTTCCCAGCAGCCAAAGGAAGTAGAGAAGTCTAAACCAGAGAAGTAGAGATTTTTCCTAGTTCTGAAACCAGAGTAAAACATCTCTCCCACGGGCCCTTATGAAATGGAGAGAACGCTGTGATTTAAAGGACAGCTTTCTTAACAATAACCCTATGTTAAAACCAATAAGGGGTTGTATGGGGCTGTTTCTTACAACGTCTCTTAGTTCAAGTTGCTGGCAGAACATCAAAGTGCAGTTAAGAAAACAGTTCCGTAAGGGACTAAAATAGTGCATGCAGTTCAAGTGCACGACTTTTTAACGGTTTGGCTAGATTAGGAAGTCATGTTTAAAGTAACTATAGAGCCCTGACTGGTGTGGCTCTGTGGATTGAGTGCCGGCCTGCCAACAGAAGGGTTGCGGGTTTGATTTCTGGTTGGAGCACATGCCTGGGTTGTGGGCCAGGCTCCTGCAACCCTTCCCTCCTCTCTTTACCCCTGATAATATTCCTCGGGCTGAAATCTACTTTGTGTGAAATTGATACAGCTACTCCAGTTTTCTTTTAGTTAGTGTTTGCATGTTCATTTTCCCCCTTTCTTTTACTTTTCACCTATCTAGGTTTTTATATTAAAAATGGGGTTCTTGAAAATAGTGTAGAATTGGGTCTTTTTTAAAAAATTTAATCTGACAATATCAGTTGTTTAACTGGTATGTCTGAATCATTCACATTTAAAACGATTACTGACATGGTTGGATTAAGCCTTACCATCTTGCTTCTTGATTTCTATTCATTCCAATTGTTTTTGCTTATGTTCTATTTTTCTACCACCTCCAAGTTAGGATTCTTTTTGCGATTCTATTTTTATTTTTGTATTGACTTACTATTTATATCAGTGATTATTTTAGGGCTTGTAATACACATTGAGAGATAATCTGAGTCTATTTTAAAATAATATTATGCCAAAAAATAAATAAAATAATATACTACTTCAAGGGACATGTAAAGACCTTGTAACAGTATAGTCTTAATTTCTCCTCATCCTTTGTGTCATGGTTGTTATATATTGTTTTTTATATATTTCACTTTACCTATGCTGAGAACGTATAACACATTATTACTCTTTTTGCTTTAAACAGTCAGGGATCTTTTAGGGAAATTAAAAATAAGAAAAAATTATTTTTCCTTGTTCATTTCTTCACATCGATTCAGGTTTCTGACCTGTGTTATAATGCTTCTGTCTGAAGACTTTCTTTAATGTTTCCTTTAAAATAGATCCATTAGTAGTAAACTCCCTAAATTTTGTTTGTCTCAGAAAGTCTTTATTTCTCCCTCTTTTTTGAAAGCTATTTCTGCTAGGTATAGAATTAAAAGTTGAAATATATATATATTTCATATATTGAAATATAAATACATTTTGCTTTCAGCACTTTCAAAATAGCACTCCGTCTGGTTTAAATGGTTCTGATGAGTCTGCCATAACTCTTGGCATCGTTCCTGCGGGTAATGTGTCTTTTTTCTGGGTGCCTTCGGATTTTACACTTTGAGCTTCTTGGATTTGTCGTAGTTTGGTGTCTTTCACTAATTTTGGGAAATTCCTGGTTGTTATTTTTTCAAATATTTCTTTTGCCCATTCTCTTTCCCCCCTTTTTTATGACTTTAAAACACATATATTACATATACTTAAGATTTTATTTCCTTATTTTTAGAGAGGGGGGAGGGAGGGGAAAAGAAGGGGAGAAGCATCTGTGCATGAGAGAAACACCAGTTGCCTCTCCCACGCACCCCGCCTGGGGGCTGCACCCACAGCCCAGACATGTGCCCTGACTGGGAATTGAACCGGTTATCTTTTGCTTTGTGGGATGTCGCCCAACCAACTGAGCCACACTGGTCAGGGCAAAACACACATGTATTCAATTCTGTGTCCTTAATATTCTCTCACATCTCTCAGATTCTGTTGTCTGCTGTTGCTGGTTTGTTTGTGGGGTTTTTTTTTGGCTCTTTTGTGTTTCAGTTTTGATAATTTCTACTAATGTATTTTTAAGTTCACTGATTTACTGATTGTTCCTTTACTTATGCCAAGTCTACTGATATTCTTTATCTCTTCCTGTGTTTTTGAGGTCTATTATTTTCATTAGATTATTTCTTGCAGTTTTAAACTCTTTGATGAAATTATCTTTTATTGCTCGCTCTTTCCATTAGAGCTTTAACATATCAGTTGTTGTTATTTTAAATTCCTAATCTGATAGCTCCAACATCCGAATCATTTATGAATCTGATTCTAATGATTGCTTTTTCCTTTCAGGCTATGTTTTTATTTGCCTTTTTGTATGCTTCGTTTTTGTCAGGGGGGTTGTTTTTTTTTTTTTGTAAAAAGCCAAACATGCACAATACAGTAGATAATGAAATCAGTTCTTATATTTTTTTATGCTTGAAGATGAGCATCCCTTGACTTTTGGTAGACCCTTAGTATTGGGGAGTTTATTATGTTAATCTAGGTAAAAGGTTGGCTGGGTTTGAAGCTTGCTGTTGCTATGGTTGCCTTTAGTGCACCAAGGCCTCACATTGCTCTAATGATAATTCGTGCTTATGGTGTGGACTGACTTTGCAAGAGGGTTTTTGTCGGTGTCTGTCTTCTCCTTGACTTTGAATCTTCCTGCCTGGATGTGAGTCTCCCTTTGCACTGCTACCCAGAGAGAATCTGCCTCCTGCAGCTCTCCCGGCCATATTCCAGGATTATTTTTACTTGATGCTGGCTAGGCTGGAGGAGGTGGGTGTGGGGAGGGTCATTCTCTGGTGTTCTGCTTAGCCTCAGCTAAAGATAGTCACAATCAGTCTGGGACTCGAGGGTGTGGCTTTCTCGTGTGTTATTATCCCTTTTCTGAATGTAATGCTATGATGAGCATGCATTTCTCTCCCTCCACCAGAGGTAGAGTTTTCCTCCCTGCCCCCCACCGCAACTTCCTTAGCCCGGCTTCAGTGAGTTTTCACCAGCGCCCGCAGACTTTTATCTTGTCGTCCCTCCTGCTGAATATTTTCTTCCTTAGACCAGAGGAGGAGAGGAGGGAAGTGGCATTTCAGTAGGGCTATGGTTCCTCAGCCCCAGCCAGCACCACCTCGGGATTTTCTCCCTGATCTTTCCTGGAAGACCTTGCTGGGGGCTCCTGCAGGAAAGTATCTGCAAAGAGAGCCTCGTTATTGACAGTTGACTGAGTAGAACTGAACTTACAAATTTTAAGTCTCCCGAGTAGTTCTTTAGCTTAAGGAGATGGCCACTCTACCTCAGCATAGAGGGGGCTGCGGGCCCCTGTAGCCTGGCCCCTGATATTTCTTGGGAAGTATCCCCCACGGCTTGTCTTTACTCACCACACAGTCAAATGCATCTTCAAGGTCATCAAGTTCAATGCGGAGGAACGGTGGAACTCGGGCTTGGATTTCATGGGACTGCAAAGTTAAAACAAAAAAGTGATTGGGAGGATAAACATTAGGTTCTCCACTCTATATTTTTCAGATCAAAAAGCGCCAAATTTCCCCTCTACATGATTTCAATATGAAAAGACATTTAATACCTCCCCCGCCCAAAGTATAAAGGGATATGGTCTTGAAATAGTGAACATCCTTTACTTGGAATAAATTTAACCCTTTGAAAAACTCCGTAGAGTGAACTGCATTCCCCGCCATGTTTAGCATCACAACCACTGGATGCCTGGCTGTGGACCAGCACAACCTGGCTCAGCCGAGCGCTCGTGGGCTGCTGTGGAGCGCGGCCGCTGTGGGTGCAATTCTGTCTTCTGCATTTTGGTTGCGACTTCCTGGAGAGCAAGACCACGTCCCAGTCCCCTTTGCTTTTCTAACTTGACCCTCATATGTGTCGCACTTAATAGATGCTCAGCTAATAATACTGATTAATATGTATTATTAAAATAATTATTAATACTTTAATTATTACATAGCCACATTGATTGTATCTGTATGGCTAGTGTGTATGTGTGCGTGTGACTAATAAATGTCGGCTGAATGGCACCGACACTCGGGTCTGCCCGCGCTGCCCAGCACCGCTTTGGTTCTCTCCTGCTGCCTCGCTAAGCCCGCCTGGGAGGATGGGGTTTGCTTCATTTCCTTTCATCTTCATGTCACTTACTGAGTGCCCACTCCAAGCAAGGGGTGTCTGTTTTGGATGCCGTGGGACATAAAAGGGTAAATTACACAAGAGTTTTTCCCTTAGGTGGTTTATAATAATCATGTATGCGGGTATATATACTACTAAGCAGAGTGTGATCAACGATCTGATTATTGTGCCACAGGAACAGAGAAGCAAGTGTTCTTGTGCCTGTTCACTCACAAATACTCTGAGCGGCTGCTGGGTTTTGGACTCAAAGTCGAAGGAGGGGAGTAAGCACGAGCTTTGCTTTTGATGGATGGTAGTGAAGAGATAGTACTACTCAGGTGTAAAGAAATGACGGGGTTGCAGAAAGAGCACGCCGTTCAAGGAGCTCAGAGACGGGAACAGCTGTGTCTTCCTGGGGATGACGGAGTGGCAGGTGGCCAGAGAAGTGATTAATGCTGACCTGGGGAAATCTGGGAAGGTTTCATACGGAAAGCGCCCTTGAGTTGTCCTAGAGGCGGGGTAGAACTTGGATGTGTGGGTGTGGAGGAGGGGAATTTGCCAACAGGGAACAGCCTGGGCAAAGGCATAGGGGAGGGATCAGGAACCAGAAAGTGATTGGGTGAAAGCAGAGAGTAGCGTGTATGGAGTGGAGGGAATGGGGAGCAGATCTGACCGGGGAGGCGGTGCAGGGTCAGCTTGTGCTGGCACAGAGCAGGTACTCAGTAAATATTTGTCCGATGATTGGATAAGTACATGGCAGCATCAGACAAGGGTTATTGTTATTTTGTTTATTCATTTTTGGGGGCTGATGCTGAAGAATTTTGAATGGGTGGTATGATCGTGGTATGACGGCAGCTCTCTGGAGGACAAAAGAGAGGCAAGGCTGAACCAGGGCGGGGACATGAATGAGGGAACCAGGGCGATTGTTCTCAGTGGCCTCCTGCTCCCAGTTCTGGAAGGTCTGTGAAAAACCAGGCTGGAACTCCTCCCTCTTCTGGAACTGCGGGTCAGCGAATGACAGCACTCACATTGAATGCAGGGTGTGTCTAACCACACGCTGGCAACATCAACAGGCGTCCTACTTTTAGGGAGGGACTCTGGTCTCCTAATTGCATTTGCATCAAGGTTAGCTGGCTCCTCCGAAGGACCCGGGGAAGTGACACAGAGCTTGACTGTCAGCCCTGAAGATCTGAAGGATGGCGAAGCCTGTAGATGTTTGGGGCTTGACGATTCTCGTTCATCTTCCTAGAGGGAAGATGGAAACCCATCTGACGTTCCTCTCTTAGCACACCCCTCATTTACCCGATATTGACATCAAAACACAATGAAATCACAGGACCCAGATTAAGCAAGTCTATTTTCCTTGCATGTGGTACCACACAGTTTGAAAATAAGAGAACAAATCAAATGCTCTGAAAGCAAAGCCAATGCAAATTAAGGTTTGGAGACATCTGCCAGCCTGTGAGCATTTATTTTGCTTTCCTCTCCCTTTTAAATTAAACCAGCACCATTTTTGCAAAGCTCAGATGTGAATCACAGCCCCTTCAGGAATGAATGATTGTGACTCTGGCCCAGTTTAAGCAGAGGACCCCCCACCAAGAGGGTGGAGAGAGGCTCTTTCCGGGGAGAAGGAGGTGCAGAGGCTGCGGCCTTGTGAGGGCAGATGGCCAACGTGGAACTGGCCAGGTGAGGTTGCCTGGGGCCAGGGGAATGCAAACAGCCCTGGATCCATCTTTGCTGTCGATGCTATTTGAACAAAATTTCATCAGTGCTGCTTGCTAGAGTTCCTAAATGGCAGTAGAGCTTACTGGTTAAGAGTGTGGGCTTAGGGGGGTAGAACTGATTCAGACCCTCACCCCTAAACCCATGAGCTTAGGAAGCATTACGTAAGTTCTCTGAACTGTAGTTTCCATGCCTATAACTTGGGGACAGTTAACACCTAACACCTGGAATACTGCATAAGGGTTCTATGAAGTAACATATGAAATGTATTTAGCGAAATGGCATGTAGTAGACACTTAACTAAAGGTAGTTCCTCCTTATTATTAATAAAGAGGAAAATCCAACTACCTTACAACAGACGGCAGAGGCCTGAGAATAAGCAGACCCTTGCTGCGAACACTCGTTCTTTCCTCCGTGACTCTGGAGATTCGTGGCTGTTCTGAAGCTTTTCCCCCAGTGGTCATCGCAGAAGAGGTCAAGGGGACCCGGCCCAATGCAGGGCTGCCCCAGGACAGGCAGCCTCCGTCACATCTATGCTCATTCTCTCTCCACTGGGTCCCTGGAGGGAGGAGCGGGGACAAGAATCTGGCGGTGCGTTCA
The DNA here is from genome assembly GCA_028533065.1 of Trachops cirrhosus. NCBI lineage: Eukaryota > Metazoa > Chordata > Mammalia > Chiroptera > Phyllostomidae > Trachops > Trachops cirrhosus. The sequence goes on from CM052551.1 coordinate 34,727,251, forward strand.
GCCCATATAAAGCGCTCCTTTGCAATCAGGTCCTGCAGGCAGTACCTGCCGCACAGGGAGAGTGCTGACTTTTAAAGAGAGCCGGTCATTGTAACTGGCAATGTGGCCTGGCCTGCCTCTGCCTGTCGTGGATTGCCAGGAAAACAGTTTGCAGAGCACAGTGGGGAGAACAGAGAAGCTAGTCTTGGTGCAGGGAATGGCCCGGGCCCCTCCCACGGACCTCAGTCACCGGCCCTGGCGCTCCGGCCCAATAGCTCTGTTTACATACAGTCCGTCAGCTCCACGAATGGGACATCTCGGCCTGGACCCTATGACCTCCCTGGGGGACCTGTACCTTCCATGTGAACCCCATACGTTGAAAGATATTTGCACCCTTTGGTTCACAAAGGAGCATCATCGATGGAGGAGCTCTCGCTGCTCTAGAACCCAGGGGATTAACCTTTGGTGTCCCTTCCTCCCCGCTTTCCCGGGCTGAGGTGCTCCGATGGCATCAGGGCCACATTCTTTCTGGGGTCCTAGAGTGCCTTATCCCTACGCCACCAGCATCCCTTCAAACCCAGCTGTTCAGCTTGGTCTTTTTCCAGGACTACACTGTTAGATTTTGATTTCCAAACTCTCCGTGGAAATTACCTGGTCATTACATAAAAGGGAGGGGGCAGTTTGCTGTTTGCTTTGCTGAAGCAAAACATTTGAAGAAGAGGAACAAGGAACCAGGCCATTCTGCTGTAGGTTCTGAACTTTAGTCTCACGAAAAGGTCTATTTTATTTTGAAGCACAGGAAGAACCTGGAGTTCTATCTGCTGCTCCACACTGGGGGGCCCACGCTGATGATATTTAATTTTCTGTAGTTGAAGGTCAAGGCCTGTTCTCTGCCTCCCTCTGAGTTCTGTCTTGGGTACTTCACTGTCACTCCCTTGCTCAATCAGCACCCACCCCGACCCCAGCTTTGCTGTTCCCTTCTCTCCTTTGACTTTCTTCCCTGTCTTTCTGTAGGGAGTTCATTTCTCTATGGTCTTTGGGTCTGCTTCTGCCATCTTTCTTTCTTTCTTTTTCTTTTTTTAAAGATTTATTTATTTATTTATCTGTTTATTTATTTATAGACAGAGGGAAAGAGAGGAAGACAAAGAAAGAAACAATAATGTGTGGTTGGTTGCCTCTCATGCGCCCCCTACTGGGGAACTGGCCTGCAACCCAGGCATGTGCCCTGACTGGGCATTGAACCAGAGACCCTTTGGTTCATGGGCCGGCACTCAATCCACTGAACCACACCAGCCAGGGCTGCCGTCTTCCTTCCTTCCTTCCTTCCTTCCTTCCTTCCTTCCTTCCTTCCTTCCTTCCTCCCTCCCTCCCTCCCTCCCTCCCTCCCTCCTTCCTTCCTTCCTTCCTTCCTTCCTTCCTTTCTTTCTTTTTTGTGTTTCTATCTTTCTGGTTTGCTCGATATCTCTCTCCTAACTTTTCTCACCAGCCAGCGCCCGCAGCCCGTTGCCCTGAGAAGCATGCCTGTGTTTCCGGAGCCCTGACCTATTTCAAACGTCCCCCTGAAGTTGCCCTGTGTTTGTCCGAGAAGCAGGCAGAGCGTGCACACTCGCCTTTTGTTTCAGGAGTACCGCAGTTACTTGCAGAGGAGAGAAGAAATTTGGGGAAAACTGCAGCTTCCCCTTTCCTTGCCCTCCAGCTGCCGGCAGGCCCGGCAGAGCTCAGAACACCCCAGCTTCAGTCCTTTTAAACTCCTTGAATTTACGGTTTCAGGAAGCTTGTCTCATGCTCCCAGTGGTGGCTGAAAACATCAACTAAACCCCCCAGTTTACTTTTTTGGAGGGTGTGGGGCATCCACCCTGAAATATTTGTCCAGGTGGTTTGCTCTTCCTAAGCAGAAACATGTGCTAGGCACTGCGGCCAGCGCCAGGCATTCCCTCCCTCCCTCCTTCCCTCCCTCCCTCATTCGGTGGGTATCTACCGAGCACCCCTGGTGTGCCCAGCTCACTGTGAGGTCTGGGGAGACAGTGGAGAGCACACTGGGCCCTGCAGGAGCTGTCCGGTCTGCCTGCTGGCCAAGCAGGGAGAAGTTCAGGCCGGGATTTGCTGTTTTACAGCATCAGTGTCGCTGTGAGCCTGCCAGCATCCCGTTGTTCTCATTTTCCTGCCAATCCTTGAGATGCAAGAGGCAGCTCCTGCTTTCCTGGGCATTTGATTTCGTTCCCTCAGGATTAGCAAGCCCTTCCCCTCCCCCATACCTCTTCCTCTTCCCTGTCTTCTGCAGCCAGCACACCTGGTAGCTGGAGCAGCCGAGGACTGGCCAGGCTCCAGCGTGTTCGTGGAGGTTTTTCAGTTTTCTTTTTGGGAGCGGGGAGGTGGAGAATGAAGGGGGCAGGAGCTCACGATGATTGAGTTTCTGCTCTGTATCGGGCACTGTGCCCTGCGGTTTAACAAATCTGTTTCACTTCACCCTTATTCTCAGCATATCAGTAAGGTAGATCATATCACTCCCATGTTAATGAAGAAGAAATGGGAGCCCAGAAAAGGTCAGACAAATTGCTCAAGAGCAGGCGGTTAGTACGTCTCAGAGCTGCGCCGGGAACCCACGTCTGTCTGAATCCAAAAATCAGGGTCTTGTCACTGCAGCCTCTGTGTGTGTGTGTGTGTGTGTGTGTGTGTGTGTGTGTCTGTCTGTCTGCTGGGATGTGCCGGGAGAGGATAAACTGAGTGGTACAGATCATCCCGGCGGCTGCTTCTCTCATGCTGAGTCCTGGACCTGAAGAGGGCCTTGGTCTGAGTGCAGCTGTGTGTCTAGGGTGGATGAGGCATTAAGGAAATGAGGTATCCGTCTGTCTTCCTCAAAGGGACTTCCACTCTCTCTCACGTGGTCCCAGGTCTTCTGTTCACGAGCTGTGTTACCTTGGGTAAGTTCCTTAAGCAGTCTGTGCTTCTTTCCTCTTCTTTAAAGGGGGCAATAAGAGAAAGCCATGTTTTTAACTCATTGTATCTGGCAATAATAACAATACTGCTCTCATTCATAGAGGAGTCAAATTCACAGAGACAGAGTCCACTGGTGGTCACCAGGGGCTGAGGGAGGGAGGGATTGGCTTGTTTACGGGCACAGGGTTTCAGTTTGGGAAAACAAAAAAGTTCTGGAGGTAGATGGTGATAATGGTTCACAACAGTGTGAATGTATTAATGCCACGGAACTTAAACATGTATATTTACAGTATGGATAGTTTACCACCATAGTAAAAGCAAGAGTACCTTCCTCAAGGATTTAGGGGAGATGATGCTCGTTAAGCACTCAGAACAGCCCAGAAACGGGAGCTCCTGCATGCTCCAGCCCTCACCTTTTGCAGGCAGTCCTGGAAACCCGGGCAGAGCTTTGTCGAGCGCACCTGTCACTTGGCTCAGGGGCGCCATGAGAAGGGGTCTCAGCGCCAGCACCAGGAGCAGCTCCCTGTGTGTGGCTGGGCAGCTACCAGGACCGGGGCTGGTGACGGTGCATTTCAGTGGAATAGCTCCCACTGCCCACGTGGAGCACCAAGGTTATAAATGGGACACGGCTTGCTCAATTGCCCCATTTTGAACAGACTCACTCTGCGAGCTGCCAGCTCGGAGGTGCGGCTGGATTTGGTGGTTAAGCCGGAACAAGAGAATTATGAACCCATAAAGGAAAACGTCCAATTAAGTGGCATCCACACAGTATGTCTGAGAAGAGAATGGTGTTTTAATGTGTTCACTGGTCTTGCCCACAGATATTTATGAAGAGTCAATAGGGAGGGGGAGGATGCAAACTGTGTGTGGAGTTCAGATCCGAGGACAGCAAGTCACGCGTTAAGGAACGGAGGGAGAGTGCACGCACAGTAAAAAGCCTCAGATCGTGCTGGCGCTGGGAACGGGAGTGCCTTCACACTTCCTGCAGGGAATTCTCCCCCTCCACAACCTGGACCACCCAGATCAGTGCAGATCAGTGCGGTTATGGTGTGGCACATGGACGGAGTTCAGAAGGTGTTAGATCAGTGGGCCGCAGGGAGCCGTCAGAACAAAACACCTCCCTGTGTTTGTTCTGCCACCAAGGACCTTCCTTAGTCCACTGCAGCCGCAACACTCCCCCAATTCCACACCCAGAGGACCCTGCCACTCTGCAGGGACAGTCCCCAAGGCAGCTGAGGGCTCTGAGACTTGCCTTACCCTCTATTCTAGCACCACCCAAGCTCTCTATGGGGGAAGACCGGGTTTTTATTTTGTTTTGTTCTTAGTTCCCAATCCACCATGGGTGGATACTTTTACAAAATGCAATTAGAATGAGTTACTACATTTATTAAATTAATAAAGAAGTAGATTAGGAAAATGAAATAAGAAACAAAGGGATAGAAAGTAGAAGGCCACGTTCTTAACTCATTCTATCTGGCAGACGTGCGTTTACCTAGGCACATCCCTAGGAAAGTTCCCAGAGGTGCTTGCTTCCTCTCCATTTTTGTGCTTCCTGTGATGGACTAGTAACCAAATGGCTGCACCCCGACGCTGACCGGGGGGCCGTGTGAATGGCACATCACTGGTCTCCAGAATGGTGTGCCGAGACAGTCCGCCAGGGGGCAGGAAAAAAATACTAGCTCTTGTTCATATTTTTATCACACCCCCTCTTCATTTTAATTTTTCGTATGTTTGTAATGTGCACAGCACCATAGTAAGGTAAGACATAAACACATTGTAGACAGTGAATGGCCAGGTGTGCTCAGAATCTGTTTACTGAGACAGCCACGTGACCAAAACCATTGGAAGTCTCCCGCCCACGATGACTCGTGTGAAAGTTGCCGACGCCCCTCTTTGGGGCACCTCTAATCTTGCATTGGGCTCTTACTATGTAAGGTTTCATGTATTTTAGCCAGTCTTAAAATTATAAATTCTTCGTGGGCCGGAGCTATGCCTCACTTACGTCTGTTTATTAAGTTAAAAGTGTGGTGGGATTCCGGGCACTATGCTAGGATGTGGGAATATGAGGATGAGTAGGAATTAGTCTCTTTCTCTGGCACACGCATGTCCATGGTGAGGACACGAGGTACAAACCAATCATTGCTTTCCGGGTAACATGCACCGTGTAGTCAGACGTATAAGTACCAGCCTTAGGAATACTGAGCGCCTAGCCCTGCTGGAGGTGGTTCTGTGACGCCACCCAGAGGAGCCGACACCTAGAAGATATTGAGGGATGACAGGCTTTGCATGGTTGGTGGAGGAGGTAGGAGATTTGGGGTTTTATTAGCATGCAAAAGGGCATGAGGTCACCACACCCATTAGGATGGCTATTATTTAAAAAAAACAACAACAGAAAATAGTGTCGGTGAGGATGTGGAGAAGTCGGAACCCTTGAGCACTGGAAAATGTAAAATAGGGCAGCCACTGTGGAAGCGGTGTGGAGGTCCCTCAAAAGTAAACGTAGAATTGTCCTATGACCCAACGATCACAGTTCTGGGTGTAGACCCAAAGCCTCCGAGAGCAGGGACTCAGATATCCGCACACCACGTGTGTAGGAGCCTCACTCACATGAGCCAAAAGGTGGACGTAACCAAAGCGTCCACTGATGGTTTAATAGGTAAAATAAATGTAGCCTCTACATACAATGGAGTATTAATCAGCCTTGAAAGGGGAGGACGTTGTGACATACCATGACGTGGATGAAACTGGAAGGCATTGTGCTGCGTGAAATGAGCCAGTCAGGAAAGGACAAATATTGTGTCGTTCCACTCCTGTGAGGTGCCTGGAGCAGCCAGAATCATAGACAGACAGTAGATCGGGGTTTCCGAGGGTGGGGGGTAGAAAGGAATGGGAGTTCTTCTTAATGGGCACAGAGTGGGGGGAGATGAAAAGCTCTGGAGATGGATGATGGTGGTGATTGGCCGAACAACAGTGTAAATGTACTTAATGCCACAAAACCGTAACTGAAAAGTAGTTAAAATGGCAAATCTTAGGTTTTATATATTTTACCAAAACTTTTCATAGAGGCTGCAAGTTACAAATGACAGTGTGTTCAGAACACGGCATTTTCTTCACTTCACGCTGCTCCCGTCCCTTCCAGCTTAACATGTAACCCGATTTTTGTATGCTGCACCCCTCACTAGTTGCCCCCTCCCTTTTGTCCTTGGCTGGACCCCCAGGTTTTATGATAGATACCTTACCTCTTTGCAGCCACCTCACCTCCACCATGACCACGCCCACCGAGGACTGGACGTGGCCATCCACCTTCCTGGAACAGCTCACAGTGGCCTTTTGGTGCTAAATCCTGCGGACACTTCAGTCTTCGTGACACTACTGATCACATGCTTCTTGCTGAAACTCTCCTGTCCCCACATGTCTTTGGTGTCACCCCTGTTTTTCCTTCCTACCTTCTCACTTATCTCTTCATGGAGATCTTCCCCCAGATCTTGCAGGTTCTCTCTCCGTCCTGCTATCGTTGACCTTTCCGTGATTTCCCAAATTGGTGTCTCATCTTAGCAAAAGGTCTGGATACTCACCTGCCTCTTAAATGTCCCCGTCAGCTCACACTCAGTGTATCGGTGGCACCACCATCGATCCCTGTACCCTCATCACACTCCTTCATCTCTCACCTCTGACGTCTCTTCTGTGAATATCGGGTCCATCCTACCTCCTTTCCATGTGTCAAGTGCATTTCCTTTCCATATTGATAATGATAATACTTCTTATGAGGCTACTATTTTTGAGTAGCACATGTGCTCTCCAAAGCCAAGGACCCATTCATCTTGGAATTTCCAAGTTAGCAAAATGTTTAGCTTGCTGCATCGTACTAAGATGAAAGCATACCAATAATGATAACAAAAATACCTGATGTTATATGGTGCTTAATATGTCCAGGCACTATTCTAAGCACTTCACATATAATAACTCACTTCATTCTAACAACTTCCCTATGAGATTGATACTGTTATTCTCTCTATAGTTAAAAAACAAAATGAAACAAAACCTGAGCACAGGTAAGTTAAGTGACTCACCTAAACACCAAAGCTTATAGAGTCTCGATGTTGAATGAATGAATGAAAATACAAATGGGGGCCAGAAAGCTGGGCTGGCACATTGGGAGCAGTTTCTTGGCTTTCTTTCTAAGGAGGCACTGACTGTTGTTTTTGGCAGTTGTAGTTCATCCCCGTGTCTAGTGGTGCATCCGAGAGAATAAGAATCTGACATGTGTGATCAAAAGAAATAAGGGGAGAAAACATTCCTGGTGGAGACGGGAAGTAAGGGGGCTGGTCTAAGCTGTCACATCAGGTGGAGACGTGAGTCAGAGTGATTTCTCTGTAGCCTGGGTCTGCAGAGTGATGTTGGCCTCCTGCCTCTTCCTGCCTCCGGTTTGCGGCACAAACGTCGTGACCAGGGTCTCCCCAGGGAGCCACATACCTGGGATTTATATAGCACAGTGTCCTGGACGTCCATCCGGGCTGCTGGCCACCTGTCATTGTCCCTTATTTTAAAAGCCCATTCTTGATGCTTACATCTCCTCTAGCACATTGCAGCCTGGTTACCACACACTATGGGCTGCACATTTTCTAATTTAGAACAACGATGCTGCCAGGACCTGTTTGCCGTCGTCCTCAGTTCTGAGTCCCTCCCGAGCTTTCTCTCTGTTGCCATGGCGCCCTGCCACAGCTCCGTGGTTCTGCCCTCACCACCGAGAAATAAAAGCAATGAAAGGGTCCTTCTTCCTCCTCCCCCGCCCTCTACAACCAAGTAAACATTGACACCTCCATTTTTCCTGATTTACTTATGTTCTTCCTTTTTTCCCAGCTTAAACCAAACATATGAGTAAACTGCCCACTCTGATTTCTAGAATGTCAGAACTATAAGGGATCTTCAAGACCTGCTGGTTCAACCTCTTCATTTTAAATATGAGCAAATAGGCCCTGGCTGGTGTGGCTCAGTGGATTCAGTGCCGGCCGGGTCACCCACCGGTTCGATTCCCAGTCAGGGTACATGCCTGGGTTGGAGGACAGGTCCTCAGTGGCGGGGCACGTGAGAGGCAACCACACATTGATGTTTCTCCCCATCTCTTCCTCCCTCCCTTCTCTTCTCTGAAAATAAATAAATAAAATTAAAATTAAATAAATATGAGTAAATAGGAATCCGGGGAAGGTTGAGGATCCTGTCTGTGGGTTGGATGGGACCCCTTGTCAGATTCTGGGGCACATGGGAGTGAGAAATCTTTCCCCTTGCCTGAATTTCTCCCCATAGCTTCTACTTACACGTCACAAAATTAAACTGTAATTTCATTTTAATACTTAACTGCGATTCTTTCCTTTTCCTTTTCCACTTAGAAAAATAACTTTTAAAGTCTCTTCTATTTCATTTCTCTTCTGCTGGTTCCCCTCTCCAAAGGGTGCTTTAATATAGAAAAACGAAGGAGCATGCAGGTTTTCCTCTGCTCCCATCAGGCTTGCCCATAGGATACCTAGAAAAGGTGAAACTATCTCAGCAAGTGATGCTTTGTGTGCTCCAATGGCGAAAATCGCCGAGGGGCAGTCATTGGAAAACGATGTCATCCTCAAACATTTGTTTGCAAACCCATCCCAGGCAGCACGCTGTGAGCCCTTCGAAGGCGAGGTTGTGCCGGACACCCTTCCGTGTGGCCAGCTCACTGCACTGCGTCCGGCACGCTGCGCATGCTCTGTGGACGACGGAGCAGCGCTGACCGAGTGGGACTCTAGGTCTGGCCGCTCACTTGGGGGTTACGCTCCCCTCCCCGGGAAGACTACTTAGAGGAGATGGCCTTTGAGCTGAGCGCTAATGGAAAGACAGCACATGACAGCCGGAGGAAGAAGATTGTCTTAATGCATGTGGAATAAGCCAAACAAAGCTTTGGAGCAGGAGACTAAAATTACTGGGTTGCCCATCAGGAAATTAAACAGCCCATCCGTTCATTAGAGAGAGAACAAATGACAGGCCCTCGGCATTGCCAGACTGTTAATAAGCAAGGGCCAGACTTGCTCTTAGGGAAAGCCAGACTCTGAATGGCAGGTTACCCACCCTCTCTTGCAGCCGCCCCTTCTTACGGTCTCGCTGTTCAATGCTGTGAAGGTGGAACAAAGGGCTACAACCCCTCTTCTACAACTGCCCCTGTCCTCCCATGTCTCAGGCTGCTGAGACGGTCTGCACAGTCTCAGAAGATCTCATGCAGAGGTCAGCGGGCCACGTGACCCCTCAGCCCAAAGTGGACACGTTGTTTTGTGGGAGCAGGGAGCCCTAATCAACTCACTGACCTCTTCCAGTTGGGATCCCTGACTTTTAGACTTTAATCCACTCCACCGGCCATGTCGCAATTGGTATTCCAAGGTCAAATATATCTTCCTGAGGGAAAGCATGTCTAAAATGAGGGCGGAGTGATGAGAGGGTTCAGCGCATTTTCATCTGTTGATAGTTCAGTGTACATAGTGTTAATCATTATTGTCTCTTCTGCGCACGTGTGGTGGCCAGCGCTCTGAGGCAGGGCTGGTGCTGGAAGGGTAGAAAAGCCTCTCAGATTTATCGCTGAGACAGTGGTTTTCTCTGGGACGTGGGACTGGGAGAGAGGAAGGATGTTTTTACTTTCGGGCAGGGGACACGTGCCCGCTTCCCATTTGCTGCCATCCAGAAAGGAGGAGGGGAGTGTGGGAGGGCAGAAAAGCCAGAAAGCTGCACATTCTTGGCATGCTGGAAGATCCTAGAAAATAGTTTCGACCCGCCATGTTTGGGGAAAGCTAAAACTGTCACACCAAGGGATGAGAGAAAAAGTGACGAGGTGGGACTTCCCGGCTTATCTCTGGTAGCTGCCCTCCTAGTCTGGCTGGCTCCCCGGTGTTCTGCTCTCGGTGTGGACACGCAGCTCGGGATTTACAGAGTGTGTTTTCACCTTTGCTGGGGCCTTCCCTCTTTCCTCCCCGCTGTTCAAAGCCCAGCTCCGAAAAGCATGTTCTCCGTGAGGCCTCCCCTGCAGTTTTCTGTTGGATTTGAGGTCTCTCTCCCTGAGCCCCCCAAACACGTGGCCACAGCATCTAGGTTCCGCCCCAGATTATTTCTGTGCACTTTTTCTACTCCTCCCCAAAATCCTGCACACTCTGCACCCCTGTCCCCTCCATGGCCATCCCATCCCATCAATTATAAGCTTTTCAAGGGCAAGCGTGTCTTACTCATTTTTGTATTACCTGTAGCTTACAGCACAGCCCCAGACCCCTGTGGGCACCAAAACTGAATACAATATTGGCTATGGATCGTAACAGGAGACCCCATTCTGTTGGTGGAAAGTTGCTTGGTCTTAGAGGCTCATGTTCAGACATATCTGGAAAGTTCCTCCTTCTACTGCCACAGCCAGTCCCAGGCAGCCTGAAGGGATTTTAGCACCCTCCAGAGGTGAACAGTTCTCACCTCCTCGCAGTTAACTCTGTTGTTTATACACCGTGAGCACACACTGTCACAACCAGCTGGCTCAGGCCCGGGGTGTATCCAGCTGGTCTTGTCTCCGGCATGACATTAATGGGGACTGTGGTCTAATGAGATTCAGGTTTGAGCACAAGTTTAAAGAAAAGATTTGAGATCCAGGGCAAATGCGCGTGGTGATGAGGCCACATTTTTGCACTCTGTAATGTAGCAGGTACACCTTAAACTACACTCCCGGGGGTGGGGGGTAGGGGGGTGAGGTTCTGGCTGATTGGAAAGCCTCAGAGCCCACGAGCTACTTAGATGCACCCAACAGGCTGGCTGTTCACCAGAAGAAGCTCTAAGAGTCTGTGGCTCTCTCTGACGGATGGGGAAGAGTGTAGCAGAATAGTTAAGAACAAGGAGCGTTTGGACAGAAGTAGGTTCCAGTCCTGGCTCCGCCACTACTAAAGGAGTGGTGCAAGATACCTAATCTCTATAGGGCTTTAAAAAAATCTGTAAAGTGGAATAGAGCCCACTTCACCGCATTGTTCTGAGGACTACATGGAACTGTGCATCTATCTATAGGGTCAGACGTGTAGCACATGCTCATACATGCCAGCTATTGTGAGTTCACGCCTCCCATGTGCTTCGTAATAGATGCTCAGCCTCTTGGGCAGTAGTTCTGGCTTTTAAGCAGGAAGCACTGCTTTCAGATGGCTAAGCTGAGTCCAAATACCCTCAGTAGAGCTCTTAGATTTCCAAAAGAAGGCATTTAAAGGGTAGAGAGAATAATGGTACCAATTTGGTTGTAAAAAACCTTTCCTCAAATGCCCAAGGCGGGGAGAAGGACCCAGATCTGCTGTCTCTACGCAGGGGCTCCATGGGTTAGAACAACAGCACAGCCTATGGAGGCCCAGAAACACGCCGTGAGCAGAATCTGGGCTAGGACTGGGTTGAGAGTTCGCCATTCGAGTCTGGAACAGAACCGGCTGCAGGAGCCCACGGCAGAGCTACCTTTCTGATCCTGGCCTCACCTGTCTCCCAACCAGCCCATGGAATGCAATTTTATTAATTCATTCACTCAATGAAATTGTATTAAGTGTCTGCTCTGTGTCCAGCACTGAACTCAGAGAGATTTTGTTCAAGTAGGGAAGACAGATGTCAATCACTTTGCCCCAGGAATTACAATACAACCCTGGTTCTCAAACCTAGTGTGTGCCAGAACTCGCTAAAGGGTCTGTGGAAACACAGACTGCTCCCCTCAACCTCAGTTTCTGATTCAATAGGTCTGGCGTGGGGACCAATCCTTTGCATTCCTAATGAGTTTTCAGGTGCTGCTAAAGCTGCAGGTCAAGAACCACACTCGGAGAACCATTAATTAATATATAATAACAAACTGTGATAGGTTCTCTGGGGGGAAATACAGGGGATTCTGGGAGAGTGTGTCAGACAGAAAGCCCTAACCCCCTAGTCTGAAAGAGTCTTAGAAGAACTCTCTGAGGAAATGGCATTTAAACTGAGATCTGAAGGTGAGCAGGTGGGAGAGAGTGGGGAAGGGCACGTGGGGACTATGAGGAGGAAGGGAACATGAATTGGGAAAAGGAGGCCAGTGTGGCTGCAGCGTGGTGGGTGGGTGAGTGGTGAGCCATTTGGGCAAAGTCAAAGGGCAAGGGTCAGATAGATCATCAGGGTCTTGTAGCAGAACAGTTGAGCGTTGTATGCTAAGTTCAGGGGGAAGGCGTTGTTAAACAGGAAACTAACGTGTTCTGATTTATAGTTTCAAATTTTAACTTGTTGCCACTACTGTGTGAAGGATGGATTGGTGAGAGGCAAAAATGGTAGTGGGAGAGTGGCTCAGAAAACGATACGGAAGTCCAGGCAAAGAGCAGTGGCTTGGGTGTGGATGGTGCCTATGGAGAGTGAGAGGAGTAGGTCAATCTGGGATATGGTTTGGAGGTAAAGTTGTTAGAGTTTGGTGATGGGTTGAATGTAGGAGGGAGGGGGAAAGGAAAGAGTTAAGGATGGTTATAGGTAAGTAGAATGGCATCATGGCAGCAGGGTACGTCCGAGATCTTCCCGGGAAAGTGATGGCATGTTTGTGTCCACATCTCCTGACTGTCTTTATTTAACCAGCCCCTCACCCTTCCTCTCCCCTTCCCTCTCATCTCCTTGTCACCAAGCCAGTCTATACCCATCCGTCACTCCTTTGGGGTAGTTAAGCTATTGTTGTGACAGTTGGCCATCTAAAGGTGAGGATAAGGCTCTGGCAAGTTCCAGCAAGACCTGTGGGCTTCGGATCTCAATTCGACAAACACAGTGGGAAGAAAGGATGGTCCACACATAAAGATGGTGTATCCCACCCTCGCTGGTGGCTCAGTGGACTGAGTGCTGGCCTGCAAACCAAAGGGTTGTCGGTTCGATTCCTAGTCAGGGCCCATGCCTGGGTTGCGGGCCAGGTGCCCATTTGAAGCCGTATAAGAGTCAACCACACACTGATGTTTCTCTCCCTCTCTTCCTCCCTCCCTTCCCCTCTCTCTAAAAATAAATAAATAAATAAATATCTTTTTTTTTTAAAGATGGTGTATCCCTTTCAAGATTTATCTCCCTTTCAAGCTTTATCCATTTAACTCGTAAAACATTCTTCAGAGAAGGCTTCATATTGTCGGTCTTTCTCACCGGGCCAATACTGAGCCAGGGAGCAGGTTGCCTTGGTACCTGCTGGGGAGGCAGGGCAGCCACTCCCAGACGGAGGGTCTGGGGCTTCTGGGCTCCCGGGCATCTCTCTCACCGGGGCCTCTCTCTCGTCAAGCAAGCGGAAGTAGGTCAGAGCTGCAATTGGGACAGGAACAGGGTATTCTCAGCTGGAGGTCTGGGTACCAGTGAGTCGAAGTGGAGGTTCCCATGGCAACGCTAATGCCACCTCCTTTCTGAGCCCAGAGGCCTGGCAGTATGGGAGGGTGTCACCTGCTGCTCTGAAGGCCTGTGGTGTTTCTTCACTTTCATGTCTCGGATCAGAAGGATCCGTGAGGACTCGGTTCCCGGGTATTCGGATGGTTTTCCACGGGGTGACGTGGGCTGAGGATAGACGCCTAGAAGCATCCTCTCATAAGGTGTCTTTCCCCTCGTCCACTGCACTGTCCCCAGAGAGTGACAGCTGGGAAGACTCCAGTGGAGTGAGATTTTTTTTTGCCAGCTTAAAAGTCTTTCTCAGGCCATCACAAAAAGTCCCAACTTTTCTGATTTTGAAGGGAAGGATGAATGGAAAAGATCTGGCTGACTGTTTCCAAAATATCACAGAGATCTTCTTTAGGAGATTGTTTTTGGAAGATGTCCAGGGCCTGCCTCTCTTCATGCCCCCGACTCACCTGGTCAGATTGCACACCCAGGCAGGCAGCCCCTTGTGCGGCATCTCAGGGGGAGTCAGAAAGGTCTGGAATCACAGGATTTCTGAGCTGGAAAGTGCTTCAGTCAGAGACAGGTGAGCACAGGGCTGCCTGGGACTCAAAGGCTTCACTCAGGTGACGTCTCCCATAGTGCTGGACTTTGGTTGGTCACCGTGTGCCTGGGGCCAACCTTAGTTTTATAGGTCCAGGTTTCATAGACTGACTCACGATAACTAGGTTTGCAATAAACTGCATATAAACTCAAATGTCCATATATGCATTTTATAATGAGGGATATTCTATTGACTATTTTCAGTGACCAGAATTCCCATGTCTCTTATTGTGTTGGGGTATTTGGGAGAAAGAGCTGGTACTCAGAAGCTTACTTAGCAACCAGAGCTTCAGAGCAAAGGGAAGAGGATGACCTTGAACGATCTCTTATCTGTGGCAGAAACCCCTGGTGAACTTATTCCTGCCTGACGGCAGACACTTTTGGGTTTTCATGGAATGTTCATATGACCCTGAGCTAGCTACTATCTTCCCATCACAGCCCTAGGAAAGTAATGCTGATAAGTTCTGTTCCTTTGGTATTATCTGGGGCCTACTTGTAGCCCAGTTGATAATACATCTCATTTCACTGCGTTTTCACTGTCTTGATGCTATTATCATTTGCAATTATGTCCACTCAAATCACACCCTAGTCACCTTGTCTCCTGACCCTAGTCACCTCGTCTCCTGATGTATTAATGTTCTCTTAGGGTGGGTTGATTGTTAATAGTGTCCCTTTCCAAGGGTACCCGATTTCATAAAATATATTTTTACAGGGAGCCCACTGGAGCCTCCACCAGAACTGTAGAACCAGTAGCTTTCCCAATTCAGGTCTCAACACTTTGGAACCTGAATCCCAGTGCCACACCTGCAGCCTGCCTCGGCTCGAACACTGCCATTAGTAGGGAGCTCACCACCTTCTGGGGCTCAGTTCTTTCACCGGAGATCCTAGGCTGAAAGAGAAGAATCAGCCAGAAGATACTATCAGTGCCTATCAGTGCGGCATATATTATTTGTGTATCTAGCACCTGCCCTGGAAATGAGTTTTTTCTCGAGAGGCTGGAGGTGATATAAGGAGGGAAGAGTACGTGAGCTTAGGAATGGGTAGCTGGTCTGTTTCCGAAGTTCTGCAGAGAAGGAGGGTTCAGACTTTTGCAGAAACATCAGTCTGTGTCCTCGGCATCCATGAACTTGTTCAATCTCCTAGAACTACTCCTGTCCATCCAGAGCCCTGAAAGTTTGCTATTTTGATGGAATAAACTGAGCCCTGTGGCCCATATGAAGAGTTGTCAGGATGAGGTTGGGCTTCTCAGGGAGGGACTAGCCTGCTACCAGGGCTCCGTGGGGCTCGTCAGAGTGTCTGGAAATCCCACCTGGTCTTTGGACCCTTTCTTTAGGTGTAGCATTGTCTCCACAAGGTTTCCATGACAATGAAAGTTATTTTACAAGAAGCCAGTAATAGATGAAGTTATAAGTGGCTGAGCAAAGAGCAAGACTCCCAGAAATGGGGACCCGGGTCCAGGAGCACTGATCTGCAGTGCTTGCTCTACAGGGGAGGATGGTAATGTTGACTGATGACAGATTGTCTTCTAATGGCGATGGGACACGGTGCCCAAGGAGCTCCCCCTCTGGCACCGCTCCAACCCTCAAAACAAGATTTCATTACCATTTTTCCTGACACAATTTTAGAACTGGAACGGGAGTTTTCCCTCCAATTTCATCGTATACTCAGCGAGTTAGCTTATGATTCAAATCCCAGCCATACCACTTAATAATTTTGTGATGTTAGATAAGGTACTTAACTTGTCTGAGTACCTTACTCAGCTGCTAAAAAAAAAAAAAGGAGAAAGAAAGAAGGCAATAATACCTACCCAGAAGGACTGTTTATGAAGAGTAAGTGAAATCTCATGTTATGCGTGGCATGTGGTAGACACGCAATAAATGGACATAATTCTTTTTTTTTTATTTCTTGTAGTAGCTCCCTTTAATGGGTCCATTAAGAAATCCTTCTATTCCATTCCCAGGTGTCTTATCTAGATGTAAAATCATTCACTCACATGTTCCAGGAGCTGAGTTGTGATTGAGCCTAAACACAAAGGTGAATTTTGACACATCCGCACTGACCCTTGAAAGTCAGACAGCAGATCCTACTAAAGATAACTCACAGCCTTTGAGTTATGTAATTGCGGTCATTCTAGGAGGCTCCCATTCTTTCCTCTGTCTTCTCCCCCCTTTTTTCTTGCTACCTTTATTTTCAAGACCTTCAAGCTGCAGAATATCTTTGAATGGATTTATCTCTGTTTTTCCTCCTAAATTAAGCAAGGCTGGCTGGATAGTTCCCTGATCGCAGTTGGTGAGTGGGAATGGGGACTCCCCCATCCTCCTGGACACTCTGCACCATGGCTCTTGTTCGGTGCGTGGGGGAGGAAGGAAGAAGGAAGACCCTGACTATCGTGGTATCCAATTTAATTATTTGTAGCACCTTCCACCCTTGATAATCATCCTTCTTGGAATGTGAGCTCCATGCGGGGCTGTGTGCATCTCATATACCTTCAAGCTGTCAGTGTTTGCAGATTGCCTGTACACAGTAGGGGTTTAATCAATGTAGATCAAATGAATGCATAGTGTGTGATTGTGTCCTGATGTAACAGGGTCACGTGACAATCCTGGGAAAGAGCCAAGCTCAGGAGCTTCTGCCAGTCCCAGCAAGGGGATCTCCAGGATTAGACAGAGACGTGTACCTTCTAGCAAAGTCTGTGCTGGGATGGTTTCTGTGCCTCCTTCTCTAGAGGGCTGAGCCTCCCAGTTTTCCATTCTAGATTCCCGGCCTGCAAGGCCAAGAGACATTTCCAACAGGAAATCAGTATTTGATGTTCCCTTCCGTTCCCAGCATTTACGTTCTCAGCTTTGGGAGCCTCATGTCCTCTTCACACCACTCAGATAAGACATCCCTCCTCTGGCTTTTCCATTCTGGGCCCATGCCATTCACTGCCGCCTGCCGTGGAGTTTAGCTGTATTATTGAATGCTGCTCTGAGTGCCAGGAGCACACTCGGCACTGGACACAAACGTGCAATGACACAGCTCTCGCCTGCCCCGAGGCTGGCCCAGTAAGTTAAACAGACTATACAATGTAGACTTCAAATATACCAGAGAAGACATTTAAAATTCTCTTCTGGGAGCTGGAGAGAGAATGCTTCCAGTGTTTTCATCTCTTCCCCTTCCCTTGCCTTCAGCACCTGGGCTGCCTGAGAGCCGTCATGCCCCTCCCGGTCTGTGTCACTATTTAAGGGTGACTGGTCGCTTTATGAGCAGGTAAAAAGCTGGAGGCATGGCCGTGAGTGTGGACAGCTCCTCCCAGCCTCCCTCCAGGCTGCCTGAAGGAGCAGAGACACCCAGACACGGCAGCAGACCTTTCCAAGCTTGCTTTCCTTTCTACCACGAGGAACGGTGTTAGTCAGTGGATGGTTCAGGATGGCAAACCAGCAGATCGCTGTCCTTTGGGGCAAACAATCCGTGTGTCTGGGTTCACGTGGGCTATTTCTGAAGACCAGAAACCAGTGCCTGGGACAGTGCAGGTCACAAAGCAGGGGAGCCAGGCCCCGTGGCCAGGAGCCCCCCGGCAGGGGAGGCGTGGTGATGCTCTCATTGCCGGCCTTGCTCCTCGAAACAGGCATACCCGGGGCAGCACGGGTCCTCACCGTGCCACGTCGGTGCTCCTTTCTCCTGCAAGCCCCCAGCCTGTGTCATGGGCTCTCCTCAGCATGACGTGAAGAGCAGCTATAGTGGTTTCCAAGGGCTAGACTCCTGATCTTCTGCTGAGGCAGTCATTTTGAAGACTGCATGGAGAAGCAACTTCAGACAGGATGGCCCAGAAAGGTCGCTGTGAGCAAATGACAGCTACTCTGAGACCTGCGTGATGAGAGCATGGTGGTTGTTCAACGGGCATTTGTTGAAGGAATGAATGACCGAATGAGTGAAGCCTGAACAGAGTAGCAGCAGTGGGGAAGGAGAAGAGGCAACATCGGTGAGAGATCTGGAAAGAATGGACAGGGCTTAGCGATTGTTGGGACGTGGGGATTAAAAGAGAGAGAGGAGACCGGGATGGCTAGCCTCGGTGGCCCTGTGGTGACAGCCACTGAAACAGGAAAGAGAAGAACAAGGGGCAGACATGAAGAAAACGGACCTTGAGCTACACTTGAAATGTGGAATGGGCAGAACTGGGTTCAAAGTCTAGCTCGGCTGTCCATTAACTGCATGACCTTGGGGAAGCCACGTGGCCTGTCAGAGCCTCAGTTTCCTCATCATTAAAATGAGGCCAAGTCTTGCCACAGCTTACAGCTTGTCATCAGGATCTAATGAGACAGCACATGTGGAGTCTTTGTGACCCACGGCTTATTCCAGGCATAGGGCATGATTCTGATTACCGCTGCCTCCGCCCATGGTATAAATCCAGGTGGCTAGGTGGGGCTTCTGGGTCACAATCATCTCGGCCGCTGCCCTGTCATTAGGGCACTTGCTGGATGCTGTAATTACACCAACCACCTGGCAGTTTATTCTTGGGTTGTGCTTCCTCAGCCCAGCTTCCCAGGCCTGAGAGGACAAACGCCTCCCAGCATCCACGCAGGTATGATCAACATTAAGCCAAGCAGGTATGGAGAAAAACTTCCCAGTCTGACTGTGCATGAGCAGTAGCCAACCAGAGAAAATAGCGTCGGGATCCAAAAGGCCGTTGGTACAGCCACTTCACCTCCAGGGTACCGACCAGCTGTGTGTACTTGAGGATATGCCTTCTGCGAGAGCCAGTGTGAGAGGCTGGGGTTGTTAGCACGGTTGCTGGCTCTTCAGCACTTTGCCACCCACCCCCCTGCAGGAAGGCAGCACCCAGGAAGGCAGTCCAAGTCAGAAACCCTGGCCTGAGGCTGCTTGTATGGCTAGTTGACTGTGGACCCTGAAGCAGGTGCTGGGGCCAGGCTCTCTGCTCACTGTAACCCTTCTCACCAGCCCGACTGGCTTCGCTGTGTGATGACTGATACAATCCCTGTTAAGTGGTTAGAACAGTGCCCAGCATATAGAAAGTGTTCAGGTAATATTAACCATTGTTATTACTTGTCTCATAATAACCTATATAGAAGTATTGTTATCACCCCAACTTTGAGTAGGGGGAAATTGGAACTCAGGTAAGATAAATCTCTTCCCAGGAAGCTTCAGCTTGTGAATGGTGGCCCCAGGATTTGAATCCAGGATTCCTCCGAGCTGGATGGATTTCCTCTCACGCAGGAGCTGTTAACCCTAAACTCTTTACGAAAATGCTGAAAGGGATTAAAGCAGCGCTCTGGGATTTAAAACGGATCTCAGGATCTGGACCTGCTGTGCTTGCCCTTAACGAAATGCTTGTTCCCAGGGCATTCCCTCTCCCCTCCCCCCAAGGGACTGGGGTGGGGGCGGGGGGCAACTGGCAGGAGGACCCTGTGAACTCAGCCAACAGTGAAACAGAGGCACTTGGTTCTGATCCCCTCAAACATTTCCTTCTCCCCTCCCAGTCCTGCCTTCCCCCACCCATCCACCCCAGTGGGCGAAGGGGGCTTCAGAATGTTGCCTGCTCAAACCCCAGACCTGGGGCTTCTTACCCTTTCCCGAGCCCGCACTCCGCTTCAGAGTTCAACTACTGCCCTCCTCCACAGCCCCCCCAAAGCCAGGTGCTACTTCCTAAGTCACTAGTACACGACAGGCAGCCCTCTGAGGTCAGCTAAGCAGTCTAGAAGCAGCCTCTCAGGCTGACAGAACGCACTCAAGGACCTGGGTTCTAGCTGTAGCCTTTCCATGGGCCAACTTGGACAATAGCAATAACAAGTATTCATATAGTGGTGACTAAACAGCTTCTCAAATCTTGTTTCATTTAATTCTCACAAGACCAGGTAGTAATCAAGACAGATCCTCCTATTTCCATTTAAGCTCTTGGTTGGAACTGTACCTCTGATAAGTGAAAACCAGGACACAAACCCAAGATTCCGATGTTATTTCCATATTGTCATTTCTCTCTCCGTCTCTCTTTTCTCACTCCCTTCTTGCCCCCCTCTCTCATATACACAAACACACACATAATGAACCTCAGTTTTTCATGTGTATAGTGAGGGTGTTTCGAATAAATGACCTCTGAGGTCCCCTAGCTGTCAAACACAATCGAGTATCTTTCTGTTTTCTGATGCACTCTCATTCATCTAAGGAACTCAGCTAGTGTGCCTGGTCCAGGGTTATGATGTATCGGATCCATGCTCCCTCTTGTATCTTATACTATTCCCATTTTTATAGTTCATGCAATATACTTTCTTCAGTGCAGGGACCTATTGGATATTAATAATAAGAAAACCGCCTGTTTATTCCTTGGATGACACTAGCAAATAAAGAGACAGCCCTCCAGTGTGGGCGCCCCATTACTTGGGCATTAAACCTCTGAGCGCAGCCCAACCTCTCTCTATAAAGAAGCCTGGTGTGGGACCTCTAGCGTCATCTGCGAGGCATTTAGACCTTTGGAAAATGGCAGTGATCA
The DNA here is from genome assembly GCA_028533065.1 of Trachops cirrhosus. Classification (NCBI taxonomy): domain Eukaryota; kingdom Metazoa; phylum Chordata; class Mammalia; order Chiroptera; family Phyllostomidae; genus Trachops; species Trachops cirrhosus. Next base: position 34,747,610 of record CM052551.1, read on the forward strand.
TGCAGATGGAGAGAGCATATCGATGGCTCCAGGTAGCTGAGTGATTAAGAATTTAAAGATGGAGCAGGAAATGACCACTGCCAGCAGAGGGAAGCTTCAGCTGAATCCTTGGCCCATTACTCTTGAAGGAATAATTATAATAGCCCACAAACTGAAGGCAGTTCTCAATTATAGATGCTTCTCAAACATACGGTGGGTTTTTTTTCTTCCTGCAGAGAAGAGAGAGGTGGTTAAGATTATTGGTCATAAGAAAGCCTAGATCCAAGACCTTATTTTGCAGTAAGTTACTTAGTTTCTTGATGCTTCAGGTTTTTATAAAATGTATAATACAATAATGACACTAAATAACATATGAAATCGTGATGTGAGGATTTGAAGTTTAAAAAACATTAATTTGTATGTTCCGCCTTAATTTCCTCCCTCCATTATTTCGTTCTCTCTCTCATCGTGAAATGTTTTTTTGTTTGTTTGTCTCTGTCCAGTAGAATGAACTCGCCATGAGGACAGGGATGTCCTTGTGCTATTGCTCTGTTTATAGTACCCAGAATAGTGCCCCATACAAAAAGGCACGATAAATTCCTAATGAATGAATAAATGAATGAATAATTGTTCCTTTGTTAAAGCATTCTCTTCTTGTTTTATGGATGTAAGATCTTGTATCTCTCTGAGGATGTTATATCATCTTTGAATTTTTTAAGTTAAACTAAAATTTTTTGATTGTTCGATTACAATGGAAACTCAACACCATATTAATTTCAGCTACAGTACAGTGGTCAGACATGCATGTACCCTGTGAAGTGGTTCTCCTGATAACTCCAGTGCCCGTCTGGCACCCTACGTAGTTAGTACACATTACTGCCTATGTTCCCTTTGCTGTACTTTACGTCCCCGTGACTATTCTGTAACTGCCAGTTTGTGCTTCTTAGTCCCTTCCCGTTTTCCCCTGGGACACGAGGACGTGTTAAGTGGAGAGACGCAGCGTAGGACAAGACCGTGTAGTCTCTACCAGGCATTTCCAGTCTGGGCGTCTGCCATCACCAGGGATGGGATCTGATACAGGGGAGGGAGCCTGCCGTCCTGGGAGCTCTTTGCCTTGAGGTTGTTCCGTGACTTTTCACAGAAGCCCAGTGAAACGAGGGTAACGGGGCGGCTGAGTCATTGAACGAGAGGGCTTCTGTAAAGCGCCTGTTGGGTTCAAGTTGGCCATTACCATTTACCACTGTGCTGAGGAGTCGGGAGACCTGGCTCGATCACATTTTGTGTGATAACCCAATTCCAAACTGTGCTCCCGTTCCTTAATTCTCTCCGTAGGACAATGCCCTGTGACCTCTTCCTGACCCACTGATCAGAGCAGGCAGGAAGTGGGCCCAGAGCTCCTCACCAGCACCCTGCAGCCTCCCAAACGCCGCTCAGCTGTCCAAGGGGCTTTGAGTTGGAGCCTGAAGACCATTCAGGGTGTTCTCATGCTCACTCAGCTGCCCACCACTTTTCCTGGCTCCAAGTATCCCCCGAGGGTTTTCAGGGCACTGGCCTCCTCCTGGATTCTGTTCTTTCTCCCGAAAGGAATTTGTCCGGCTGGGTGGAGTCCTTCTCTATGGGTGTCCAGTGGAAGCTGGATGCCTCCGGTCTGCGTGCCAGCAAGCCTGGTGACACAGGTATCACAGCCTGGCCTGGCCATAAGGCTGCGTGACAACTTCCCTTTGCCGGTATCTCAGGGCTGCCCTTAATCTGTGGTTCCGAGAGGCCGGTAGCTGTCACCGCCCAAACAAAACGATGAGAGAAGCGTGCGGAGGGTTTGAAGGCCCAGAACCCAGCAGGGAGGGTGGGAGGACAGGGCGCCCAGACCTGGCCGAGGCTGGGAGGTTTCCATAGTGAGACTGGATCCCCAGAGAAAAGGTTAGCTCCAAGAAAGCTGGGGCCTTTTCTTCTGGGACTGAATAATCGGGGGAGGGCTGGTTCTCCTGGGCTCAGCTAGCCAGTTATCATTCGAGCTCAGAGGCAGGTAAGGGTCTCTCTGATTTCCAGAATCTCCTTCCCCCACCTCCCCTCTGGCGTGGGGCTGCCTGCTGACAGTGTCTGAGTCCCCGCCCTGCCCCCCCACACCATCCCACCTGCTCACGCAGCTGCCCTCGGCTTTCCCTCCCGTTGGCTCTGGTCCACATGACTGAGCGGTTTAATTTATTCAGCACTTGGTACTCTCAGTGATTAATATCACATCCTGCCGCTTACAATTGAACTCTGTGGTACATCCTGGGGTAGCGTGTCCCCCAAAGACAGATAAGATAAAGTTGTCTGGAAAAAATATCCCGTGTGGGTGAGATCAGAAAACACAGAAAAGAACTGGCTTGACTTTGTGAGTCCGGGCCCTGCATACAGATTCTAGAAAGGACCCACGGGCTCTTGGCTGTACAGAGAACAGTTCTCTAACAGAAAGCCGGACTCCCCGGCAGGGAGGCACGTGTGAGGCTTTGGCAGAGCACTTCTCGAGGATGCAGGTTCAATTAGGAGGGCGCCAAAGGGAGGCAAAGCCGGGTGTGCTGTTGGCAAGAGGGTTGAGCCTGGGGGAGTTGGGGAGGAGGGCAGAAGCTGTTCTCCCAGGGAGGGGGCCCTGAATTGCTAGCCCTGTGAGCCTGGCTCTCCCGAGGGCTCAGGCCTGAGGCTGCGGCAGGAGGGCCCAGCAAAGAGAGGGGGCACCCTCCAGAAAGGAAGAGAGTTCAAACAGAAAACCTGGTGGCTTTTCGTTATGGGGAAAAGAGGTTTCCATTCCAGGCTCCCCAGTTCCTTGGCCCACCTCAGGGCGGGGGATGGGGGGGGGAGCCTGCGTCTGCATCCCTCGCCACTCAGTGACTCACGTCCTTCCCCTTCCTCTGGTTTCGCCAGCAATGGCCCCTCACTCCAGGCTACCTTCTCCTCCCCTCTGAGCTTCCCCACCAGCCCTCCTTCTCTTTCAGCCCCCAGCTGAGAGTGAAGAGCAGGATTTGGCAGCCCTCCACGCAGCCCCCCCTCTGGTTTCCATGCACGTTTCATAATAGCAGTGGTGACTGATGTCTGTCTGCCTACATCCTGGGGTGAGTGCTCCGTGCACCCCGCAATTTCGCAGGCCTCTGTCCTTGCGCTGGAATGGCTGTGAGCGGGATGGGATTGGAGGGGACCCCAACTGAGTCTCAGGCTGCCTCTCTGCCTGAAAATCAAGCCTGGGCCTGGAGTAAACCTGGGGAGGTGAGAGGGAGGAAGGGAAGGGGGAGAAGGGAGTGGGGAGTGAAGGTAGGGGGGAGAAAGAGAGACAGAGAGAGAGTGAGCTCAAACAAAGGAAGGAAACCAAAGAGGTTCTTTCCGCATTTCTGAGAGGCTGAGTGAAGATCTGATGAGCTGTTAGGATCGTTTAGACAGGGATTGGGAGCTCTGGGTCCTGAAGGGGATGAAAACATTTCTTTTCTTTATTGTTTTTATCCTCACCCAAGGGCACGCCCATTAATTTCAGAGAGAGGGGGAGGTGGGGAAAGAAAGACAGGGAGAGAAACATGGATGTGAGCGAGAAACAGTGACTGGTTACCTTCCGTTTGTTCCCTGGCCAGGGCTGAACCTGCAACCTAGGCATGCACCCTGACCAGGAATCAAACGCACGACTCTTGACTTTGTGGGGAGGTGCCCATCCAACTGAGCCGTTCCGGCCAGGGCATGAAAACCTTTCTCTGTGTGTTTCACTCCAGTTTCTGTGAGGACATTAAAGGGGGAGGAACTGCCAAATGGCATTGAATTCACCTCAATTTCCTGTTCGAATTCATCCTTCACAATGCGGAATTAAAAATTAAAAAAGAACAAGAAAAGCCCCACCTGTTTTTAGGTTAACGAGAAAGGCTGTGTCCAGTGAGCAGTTCCTTTAGTGACCCCGCTCCTCCTGTGCAGACTTCTGGACGTGCTGGCAGCCTCCTCCTCCAGGGGGAGCTTCGGAAACCCTCTCCTCCCCCTGGGCCCTGCTGGGGAAGTGGAGGCGATCGGCCAGTCAGCAGGTGGCCCAGTGGCACCAACTGCGCTCTCCAGGGCACCACCAGCCAAGGCTCAGAGAGAACCGGGAGGTCTGCCGGGAGGGAGCGTGAGTGTGGGTGGGGAAGGCAACGTGTGGGAAGAAGCTCCACCTGCAGCAGCCGTCCCAGCCTCCTTTCCTCTGTCTCCGCCTGGCTGCCTTTGTAACTCAGCTTTTGTGGGGCCCAGCCTGGTGTTGGGGCGCTCTGTCTACCAGATGTCCCGGGATGGCTCTACCTTCGGACTCCTCACCAAACCCCGGGTCTGTGGAGGCTGCTTCATTTTATTTTACAAACACACATAGAGTGTACTATGCCAGGCACTGTTCAAAATGCTTTACTCAGTGATGCTATGACAACCTGATGCAATAGAGACTGTTTTTGTCTCCATTTCACAGTTAAGGCGACTGAGGCATGATGCAGTTAGGTAGCTGGTTGGAGTCCCTGCAGCTGGGGAGGGGTGGAGCCGGGACCTGAACCTGGGCACTCGGGCTCCAGCTCCGCGCCCCTAGTCACCAGTTAGGCTGCATCTCATGAGGCTCCCTTCGTCCCCCTGCCAGACGCCCAGCCTCCCTGCTGTGCGGGGGGTGGGGAGGAGTGGTGCCAGAGGGAGAAGAGCACAGCACTGGGGATCATACACCTGGTTCTAGTCGGGGTTGGGCCACTCCCTGGCCAAGCAGCCCTGTGCAACTCATCAGGTTCTCTGACCAGTTCCCCATCGTTCGGAGGAGGGCGGGATTAGATCACTTCCACCCCACTCTCACGTTGGATGGTTCCAAGGCCCCACAGAGCACTCAGGCGTGCGCGGCCACCTGGACTTATCGTGGGGGGTCACAGGAGGAGGCTGAAGGCAGGGTGAGCACACTGGACAAAGAGTCAGTGGATGGGCAGCCTCCTTGGAGAAGGTGGACAGCTTAATATGGACGGCGCAAAGGTGGAGCGCTTGGGGAACACTCTTCGCAGGGAGATCCTCCTGTGATCGTGACCCAGGATGAACCCCGTGGTCATGATCCCCACGGCAGGTCAGCAGGAAACCGCCAGACGCCATGGCTGACCAGCCAGAGGCTGACCCAAGTAGGTCTCCGCCCCGGCGGCGGGAACAGAGAGATCCCAGCTACTCCTTAATGACTCGGAGACACACACACTTTAATTGGGTGTAAGTGGACCATTTTAGCTAATTAAGAGTCAGGATCAGAGAGTTTGAAATGGAAGTGTTCTATTTCCTCAGTGCTGAAACGTGTGCTTTTCATGTTGAACATTTCTGAAATGGGAATAAGTCATACAAACAGCAATTTTTATTTTTAATGTAGTGTTTCTCCTCTAATGCACACACAAGCGTGATTAAAATTGATGGTGCGTGTTAGAATAAAGAAATATAATAATATTCTATTTTTTTGTGCTGCTTTCATCTATGGTGGCGGTGGGAGAGAAATCACTTTAGCAAGAAGAGAAACTTTATTATAATAATTTCGAACCTCTGTGGGCAGGAACGGGCCTTGGGGAGGCTAGAAACCCCAATTTGGAACGCCGTGGGGAGCCCTTAAAGTATTTTCATCTCTCGTCTCTACCTGTTTCTGCTTATTTGATTCATTGTTCACTCTTTCTATTGACTCTTCATCTCAAGATTCTCAGCACAACATGGCCAACCATGGCCTCACAGAAGAACCAAATCTCTCTGTCTCCATATTTCTCTGTCTCTTTTCTTCCAGTGTTAATATCCGGGGAAAATTTCCTATCGGCCCTTCTCGTCCAATCAGGTGTAAGTGGAATAGAGCTAGGGTCACATTTTACAAAATGGCTGCCGGCTGGGGGTCCTCAGATCAGACACTGTGAACTGGGCAGACGTCCCATAAGATCCCCCTGATGGGGGCAGAGGTTGACTGCTGCAGAAGGCCATTCCAGTGGTGCTTACTGTTGGGGTTGGGAAGGACAGTCGGCAGGGCACCCAGAGACGAGCCGCCCAGACCAGACGTGGAGGATCACTAGCCTGGGGATCAGATCAGCAGTGGCCACGCTGGCTCAGCCAAGGGCTGCCCAGGGCTTTGCCCCGATCTCATCGTCCTTGGAAAGGACTAGCGGGCAGAAGGACTTTTGCCCAAGAATGTTTGCAGAGTGGTAGGGAGGCGGGATGATGATTCACAAAAGAGGACTCCCCTAGAAAGACTCCTTAACCTGTAGATTGCCATCACAGAGGCTCTTTCCAGAATGCTCTTTGAGGGTACAGATTTTGCTGATCTCAGCCTCAGGCTGGGTCTAAGGAAAGCATAGCCCCTTCATCATCTCTGGAGGAGAGAAGGGGTGAGAGACAGGTGGGGAGGAAGCCCGGCAGCCAGGTGTCCTGGTCTGTGAAGTTTGGTGCCTCACCGTTTTCAGGGACCTGCCAACTCAGTCTGCTTGGGTGGCTGGAGTCCAGCCACGGTGCTGTGTGGTCTTCCGTCCCCAGACCAGGTGCCGAACCCCTCACATGACACCTTCCCCTCTCCTTTCTGAGTGCTGGGTGCAGCAATTTCCCTGCCTGTCCTGGAACCTGCGGGGGCAGCTGACGTTGATGAGCCTCTGACCTAGAGATTTGGCAAGCGAGCTGCTGGCTAAGTTGGAGAGGATGTCAAATGAGAAAGGGGTGTGTTCAGCGCCACTCCCCCCAAAACCCAGGGGAGCCGGGGAGCAGGCTGGGCCAGGGAGAAGCAAGGTGGGACAGCACGGACCTCCCAGGGCAAGAGAATAAACCAGCAGCGAAAGGGACTATTTTTGTGTCCAATTCTCCAGTTTCCACTCCCAAGAGATCTGCTCGAGTGACTCACAAAAGACCTCGTGCTGAGAAGTCACCTTGTGTGCGGGTACACAGGGCCAGGGAAACATCCCCTCTCTTCTTCAGCCACACGCCCCTACCACCCTCCGTGCTAAGCGGTTCTGGGAAACACTAGCCTCTGTGCAGCACTCATGCTTCTGAACTGGGAAGTGCTGTCGGAGCACGCGAAGGAGGAAGCTCTGGTGTACAGGACCTGCCGAGCAACAAGGAGCCTTGTGTGCAAGGGTGGCCCCTGTGGCTGGCTGGACTGGTGACTCTTGCACCCACGCATCTCCATAATTTGCTGTGTGAACTGGGAGATGTTACCTCACCAATTTCTGCCTCCAGTTTCCTAGTAAAGGACAAAGAACTGGGAACACTGCTGGGAGGTGGCAACGGTGACAGTCGCCCCAACCCTTCTGCTGCTGTGTGGTGGGATTGGAGGAGACCAGTTCTGTTGGCCCCCATACGGTCTGGCTCCAGTCCCCTTCCATCCACCTGGTCACCTAAGCCCTGCCCTATACCACTGGGGCCCAACCTTCGATACCCTGCTCATTCTTCCTCCAATGTGTCTCTTGAATCCACCTGCTTTTTCCGCCTCCCCCATCGCCTCTCACCTCTGCCCTTGCAAGATTGGTTTTCTTACTTCTCGTCCAGGGACATGTCCCTTTGGTCCATATCTGACTATCAGCACCCACGCTGGGTAACCAGGGTATAGCAGGTGCTCAGTAAATATTTATTTACTTCTTTTTTTGAGCACCCACTATGTGTAAAGAATTGTATTATGTGCTGGGCAACTAATAAGGAAATAAAACAGACTGCTCATACAGGGAAATGGTTGTTAACACATGGCTTAACAATTTTTTTAATTTTTAAATTTTTTTTAGTTTTAGACAGAGGGGAAGGGATGGAGAAAGAGAGGGAGAGAAACATCAGTGTGTGGTCGACTCTCGAGTGCCCCCTACTGGGGACCCAGGCATGTGTCCTGACTGGGAATCGAACCAGCGACCCTTTTGGTTTGCAGGTCAGTGCTCAGTCCACTGAGCCACAGCAGCCAGGGCTAACTATTATAATTAGAGTGTGAGGAGAGAAAAAAGGAATGGCTCTTTTAATATTCTAAGCACATTGAAATTGCATTAAAAAATGGTAACAACAGACTTACCTGCTTTGCTCCACTGTGGACTAACAGGAGATAAAAGGTTTTATTTAAAGGAGCTCCGGCCCAGGTGTTGTACCTTGGGCTTATTTAGCTATGTCCTCTAGAGGTTTCTCATGCGCCTTCTTCAAACCACCAAGCCTTGAAAGGAGCTGAAAGAAAACCTGAAAGATTGCCTCGAGTCTCTTAAAGAACATGACACTTTTCATTTTTCCATCTTTTCACGCCGATAATTGCATGTCTCTCTCCAGAGTATTTGGGAATTTTAGTCATTTTACAAGTTGGCCGTGTTTGCATTCAATTGAAAGAGAGGGCATAAAACCCTTTTACCTAAACTGCGGAAAAAAGTGAATTTAGGATGACGCTGCTGTATGTGGGGGACAGAGCGCTGACCAGGACTTGGGAAGCGCAGACACTGCGTCCAGTTCTGCCGCTAAGTAGCTGGTGAGTCAGGTCCTCTAACGGGCCTCACCTGGAGAGTCCAGGGGCTGGGCCGAGTTAGGTGTCCTTACCTACTGCTGGCAGTAGATCACGATGGGTGATGGTGAAAGGGGCTACACTGGGCCAGGGGCCCCTGATCATAGATTCTGTACCCGGAGAGAGACCTTGGTATGACTTCCAGTTCTGGGTAACCTTGGGGATTAACCTGGGTAACTGCTTGTGGGACCACAGTCACCGAACCCACATTTACCGTGTGTTAGACACTCTGCTGGGTGGGTTTCGGGAGTCCAGAGATTCATTCATGCAACAAATATTTATCAGGCTCCTACCGCACAGGGCCAGGAGCCAGGACGTATGGTGACGGAAGGACGAGAGCCTAAGTCCCCGCCTTCAGAGAGTCATAAGTCCAGTGGGGGATTCAGGTAGCAAGCCAGAAAGAAGGAAAAGGTACAACACGAAGTGCTAAGAGGCTGGAAGCAAGGTGCAGCGACAGAGGATGATGTGGGAAAACCGTTTAGGAAGTGGTCAGAGAAGGCTTCCCTGAGAAGGCAGCATCCTTTTAAGGATCCAAAAGGAGGAGGGGGTAGAGAGTACATCTAAAGGCAGGAAAGGGCTTAGAGTCTTAGAGGAACTCAAGGGAAGCCAGAGGGGCTGATATTTAGTGATCTAGGAAAAGAGGCTTGAAGTAAGGATGGCGAGGAAGGTAGGAACCGGGCCGTGCAGGGCCTTCTGGGTCAAAGTAAGGGGTCTGGATTTTATCTTAAGTAAAGGAAATAGCGTAATTGGATTCCCACGTCCCCTGTGTGAAATCGCCCACTTCAAACAGTCTAGTGTGCAAACACTTCCTTTTGTTTGTTCTCCGATGATGAAACTCAGCTGATGAGAGTTCATTTTCCTTTGATGGTGCAGGTGAGATAGTGAATTCTGCCATTCTTCTCTGAGTGCCTTGTCAGCAGTCTCAGAACGCTCTCCGTCCTTTCCCTTCACCCCTTCTCCTTGGATTTGCTGGAAATTCCAAGCGGTGTATGTACCTTCTCGACGCTGAAGGAGAGGCATCTGGCCCACATTGGTCCTCTGCTGGCATCTGCTGTTTCCGTGCACCTTGGCGTCTGTTCTCTTGCTCCGGGCAGATGAAGTGATTTCTCCAGGGGAGCTGAGGGATCTCCCCTTCCAGGTTCAGTCCTCATCTCAAATCTTACCTCCACGACCCCTCTCAGGCCACCTGTCCTCGGGTTTGGTCATCCACCCTGAGGCTTCCAACTTTAGGTCCCTTTGCACACTGTATGATGACCCCCCGTCAGGCCCCCAAGCTCTCACTTCTTGGCTCGTTTTTGTGCTACACTGGCACACGGTCATGTGTCAGATCCACTCCCCACCTCACAGGAAGCAAGGATAACGGGGTAGAGCCAGGGGAAGGTAGCAGAGAAGGTTACGCATCAGGCCCGGTCTCTGCCTGTGTCTGCTCATCGACATCCACAGCGCAGCCCCAGTTGGTGCTGGAATCTGTGGCCTCCCAGAGTTGCCGAGGGTAGTGAGGCCAAGCTCTTCCATTTTCAGATTCCCAAACCTTTCCAATCTACACTCCATGAACCAGTAATGAGGGGTGGGGACAGCCGTAAGCAAGGCTCCATCCTCATGTTTAAATGTGCTCCCTTTCCAGTCCCTTTCTCCTATAAGCACCCCCCCAGTTATCCCAAAGAGATATAAGGGTCACTTGGAGTATAGCAGTACTAGGAAAGATAGAAAGAAACTGGTGGATTTTAGAGGCTGTCAATGGATCAGATGTGCGGTTAAGGGAGAGGGAGATACCAAGGACACCTCCCCTGTTTCTTGCTTCAGCAACTAGGTCCTGGGCACTGTCATTGTCACAGGGAGGGGATGGGGGCAGCGGTGGAGGTGCAGATTTGGGGATGGATATTGAGAATCTAGTTTTGTGTGTATGATGTTTGTGATGTTTGTGAGAGGCATCCGAGAGAGATGTCAAGCAGATCATTAGATTTCTGAGATCAGAGCTTGGAGGGGAGGTCTCATCTGCAAGGTGACATAAATCTGGGCGATGTCAGCAGACAGATGGTATTAAAATCATGGGGGTCGACCTTAAAGAGTCTCACATGCTCACGGGAGGCTTTGCTGCGTGGTCCTGAAACTTTCACCCCGTGACTTTCGTCAGAGTCACTGAGACTCCCAGTGGCCGCTCCTGGGCCCCGATGCTCTCTCTGCAGGCTCTGCTGGACTGGAGCTGTGTGGGGGCCCCGGCTCGGGACGGTGGTTAGGGCCTGCTGGCTCTTGAGGAGTGGCAACCGGAGGAGGGAGTGCGCTGGCCAGCTGGATGGCGCGGGCGGAGGAGGATGTTTCTAGATGAGAAGGAGCTGCCTAGGCCTGAGTGGTTGCAACCAGTCCTTGAATCTGAAGGCTGCAGGCGCAGCCCAGGGGGGTAAAGAGGCAGTGCTGTGCTCAGGGTAGGGGACAGGCTGGGACCTCCCCGAACAGGTTCTCCCTCCAGGGTCTCACGGTTGATGATACTGTAATCCCTTATTCGTACCCCTCATAAACCCAGAAACCCACCTAGTACGGTCTCCAGGGGTGTTGTGTTCAGGAATATCAGTTCAGCGTTCCCTTATCATTAAAAAGGAATTCCATCTCTATTGCCAAGGATGTTACAGGCACTCCCATACGCAGCCCCAGGGACATCAACAAAAATCTTATCTCTTTTTCTAGTCACATGACTTACTTACGCACTAAAGCTGCAGTAGCACCAACGTTCTCAAACCTCTCTCCCCTTCCCCCTAAATAAACTCTCCTGTACCCAGGCCGCTGAGGCCTCCTCCCTCCCTGCCTTTTTCTCTCAGCCACTTCATCGTGCACATGCGGGGCCTCCCTCCCAGGAGGAAAGAATGCATCCTTTTTGAGTGTGGGGAAAGAGGTTTCTGGAAGAAGGTCAGCGGGAAAGGATTCTCTCCGGAGGGATGAAGGGACGGACTTTTTCGTCTCATCAGACACTTGTAGGTCAGATTACTCTTCTGGGCTCTCATTTGAACTTTCCAACTACCTTGCAGGCTAGTCGCTCTTCTGAATCAAATTTTTTAGAGGAAGCTCAGGCTCCACTATGAGGTGACTCTCCCAAAGCCAAGTAGCTTAAACGAGGCAGCGAGAGGACTAGCACCGCTTGCAGCAGGAAGGTGGCTGAGACGTGGGTGTACTGGTGAAAGAAATGGAGAAAGGCAGTGTCTCTGTCTCCCTCCCGTCCTTTGTCCCTCAGCTCACCAATCTCCCGTCAGTCCCTTTCAGCCATCAGACAGGCATTTCCACTCCTTGGTGGGGAAATTAAATGAGCAACAAAGAGCCGCCACCTGGCTGGCTCCTGCTTCTTTATCTGCAATAAAAGGAAGAGGTCAGAACACGTGACTGTGTGTTCTGTGTGTTGGTGTGACCCACACGAAGAGGAGCTGCCCGGTGACCCAGTCCCAATGTGGTGATGCACTCAGAGAAGCAGCTGTCAGCCAAATGTGATTCACAACGAAATCTGGATCTCTGCTAAAACCTCTCAAAAGGGTCTTTGGGAAATAGAGCAACACTGAAAAAAAATCTTTCGCCACGTGCATCGCGAATACTGTCATCTCCATTTACACTCCGGAAACTCTCCCTAAACCCCGGAAGTTCACATCCGTCTTCTCATCTCATCTCGAGATTTACTTGTTTCTCTCCCACCAACAGCTCAGACTTCCTTTCCCGAGGAAGTCACCCTCCCGGTCTGGCTCCTCTCAGTTCTCTCCTTTCCTTGACCCTGTCTTGGCAGGGCGGCCTGTGCGATGCCAGAATTCCCCTCCACAGGCAGACTGGGATAAGTCCAGGGAAATGGGACCTAGAGGGTGGGGGATTCAAGTCAGATCATGAAAAACTCCCTCCGAAGGTCTTCGTGCTTCTGGTCTACGGGCTTCCAGATCTGGTGTGATTCCCGACTCTGCCACTTAGAAGCAAATCCTTCGCTTCTCATCTGCAAACTGTGCTTAATGATACCTACCCAAGAGAGCTGATCCGATGAGTACAGAAATACAGGATCCGACGGAAGTAAGGCCTGCTTGGGTAGGGTAATAATATGGGTGCAATAATTTATAGTTTTAATTTGAACATTTCACCTATAATGTCATGTGGTGTGCCCGAGTAGGATATTGTTATGTTATAGAATTACATGCTTATGATTTTGTGATAAAAGATGTTGTAATGAAAAAGGTGGCCCTGGCTGGTGTAGCTTAGTGGATTAAGTGCGGGCCTGTGAACCAAGAGATCAAGGTTCGATTCCCAGTCAGGGCACATGCCTGGGTTGCAGGCCAGTTCCCAGCAGGGAATGCACAGGAAGTAACCATACATTGATATTTCTCTCCCTCTCTCCTTCCCTTCCCCTCTGAAGATAAATAAATAAAATCTTAAAAAAATTAAAAAAAAAAAAAGAAAGAAAAAGGTGCGTTATTGGCACCAGACCCTGTAGTAACAACAGAAAGGTGCTTTTGAAAGTCCTTAGCGGCCTTGCCCTCCTCAGCCCTTCCCTCTTCCCTGCCTCGGGCACCCAGACTGTAGCATTCAGCACCCGGGCCCTTGTTTGATGTAGTGTCTACAGTCTCAGCCGATGGAGCCCGGGGCGGCAGGCTCACCGGGGCAGGAAGGACTTAGGACTCTTCCCAGGGAGAGGCGGGTTGTGCAAGGTTCTGCTGCCCCACTCCTGACCCTGCCCTTCCCTGTTCAGTCCTCAGAAATTCCTTCCCACCACCCTTTTCCGGGGATTTCCTTTCTCAGGGAGGATGAAATGACCTTGCTCTGGTTTGGGAATTCCAAAACAGAACAGGAATAAATCTTCCAGAGCTGACCTGGCTTGCAAACACAGAACTTAGCCCAGTCCCTGCTTCGCTGTGGGCCCTCCCCTCTGCATCTTCCTCCTCCCCTCCAGTGAGGAGCCAGCTCCAGAGGCTCCTGCCTAGACACTGGGTGCTGCGATTCCCATTTTAGAGTCCGTCTTTTGGGGAGAGTCATGGGGGCTCTTGTTAAAATTCGTGTGTTAGACTAATGCACTCATGTCTAGTGATTAGCAAGGTCCAGGTGCTAAGTACTAACTAGCTGAGGGCATGAGGGAGGCACAGAGATCTGGAACTGGGACGTGCCTAGGATGCTGAGGGTTCCACCCAGGGCCAGCATGAGGAGTCACTGCTGCTGGGAAAGACCTCAGTTTCCCCAAGTGGGAAGGAGGGGAATCAGACAAGGGTGGTTGCCAACACTTTCTGCCCCCTGTACTATTCCCATGAAGAGGCCTGCTTCTTAGGCACTCACTCGCTCAGTGCTTGTTGAGTATCAGTAATATTTAAGGTGCCCTGCTAAGGACTGGGGGGGGGTGGTGGGTAGGCAGTGAGCTGCGTGAGACACAGGGCTGCCCTCCAGGACACAAATGAAGTGTCAGTTCCCAGACGGTCCACAAGGAACCCATGCGTGGGCAGAGTGGAGGCCCAGGACGCCCGTGGTCTGGAGCTGGCGCCAGGACAGGCAGCCCAGGAGGGAACCTGAGGCTGTTGGCTGGCTGAGCACGGGACCTTCACGGACATGAAAGGGAAGATGGATCAGAAAGAATGTGTGTGGGATGAATCCACCCCCTTTTCAGGCTGGAGAGCCTGCAAGGGGCCGAGGGGCTGCCCGACTCCCGGCCACTCTCCATCCCACAGAGCGGCCATTGATCTCGGGGAGGCTCGGGGAGGCAGACCGCGGGTGACACAGACACCCGGCCCCGCCGCCACTCCCTCCTCATTGTTCACATGGCCCTCCGTGACCTGTGTCAAAATGAGTTCCAGATTCCAGGAGGAAAGGTCCCTGGGAACGCGAGCCTGTGGGGTCAGAGGGGACTCTGGGTCTATGACGTCACCACCGTCCCCGAGGGAAGCTGCCCGGGGCGTCCTAACCTGTGGACTTCAGGACGGGCAGAATCTGAGCGGAAGGAGACAAAGACGAGCTGACCCCACCCCCAGGGCCGGTGTTTCATTTCAGTATCATGAAGGAGGAAAAACCTCTCGGAATCCAAACGGAAGACTTTGGCTACTCCGAGTTTGGTGGTGTGCTCAGTTCCTGGGCCACGCTAATATTTTAGGAGCAGCTTGGACACGATGTCTTTGATTTGGGTTGAATTGAACACCTACGCACAACACGTGTGCTCTGTAGGTTGTGCCGGGTAAGGAATGCGTGCACGCTCATTCTGTGCACGTTAGCAAATGTGTGATGCGTGTTTGTGTTCCCCAGTGTGGAAATTCCGTGTTGGTGTGGAAGTTGGTGCTAATTCTTTATCTTGTTAAAACCATTGGGGTGTGAATGGACCCTTTTAAAAGCACGCACAAAAGTATTTTATTTCTGTCTGAATGTCCTGAGTGATTTCCCAATCAGCTACGGACGGCCTGCCTGCGCGGTGTGGTGGATGGTCCATGTAACAGGCTCTTCCTAATGATCATTTCTGTTGAAGGAAACCAATGTCTTAGATGCCAAGAGAAAAGTAATAATTGGTTGAATATTAAGATGAAGTGTTCATATAAATCTTTGACCTTATTATTTTATCTCTTAAAATCTGTATGAGGCGATGGTAGGGATTTAAATTCACAAAACTAATTATACAAAGGTAGAACCTTTTTCCCGCAACAAGTTACTTCTTCTGTTGTGAGAAATTCACCTTCAGGCTGGGAATTCTCGTTTTTAAGGTGCCCACGCTCTGACACATACAGGTGCAAGTTTGGCGGGAAGCTGCGCCCACCCCGGGGCGTACTGAGTACGCCCCCGAACGTGTAGTTGGGGAGGAGGGCCCAGGTACTGGAGATGCAGAGGATAAACCACAGTCCTAACGGAGAGTCGCTCGCTGCAGAGAAGATGTAATCAAACCTGTTCTGGCGATACCCGCGGAGCTTCGGATGGAAAGCATCGATTCCCCCTCTGACCGCCAGGGAAGGTGGCGTGGAGAGTTGGACCTCCAAGGGCTGGATAGGGCACTTGAGGCAGAAGGAACACGTGGGTGAAGGCACCGTGGGTGTGTTCATGAATCCGGGTCACTAGGGAAGAGGGGCGTGCTTGAGCGCTGCGGCAAGACGTACAGGTTTCCAGGATCGTGCTCTCCTTGGGAGCTCGGGCCTCACCCTGCAAGCAAGGAGCTGTGGGAGGTTTGAAGGCATGGAGGAGGGTGCATGGGTGCTTCTGGAGACAGGCAGAAGGTTCCACACGGGACACAGTGAAGGCTGCCCCTGACTTTCCGCTGCGACTGCTGTTGGCAGAGCCTGGCTCGTGGACGTGAGCCCAGGGCTGTGCCTCAGCGAAAGCCACGCTGTTCCCAATAGCTACACACCCCGCAGGTCCCTGGAGAGAAAACCGAGCTGTAGATGGAGCCAAACCGTAGCTTTCTGCTTCCAGGCATGTCTCCAGTTGGAGCTGCCCATTGGTGGTAATTCGTGACTAACAACTGTGTGCTGTTGCTGTTAGGATTTGAAAGGTATAATTCCCAAAAAAGAAATGCATGAAAGTGGAAATATCTAAACATCTTGTGAAAGTGTCAGGAACACACTAAGTATATTTTTAACATTAACTTTTTTTTCTTTCCTACTATTCAAATACCCAGCTATCCATGCCTAGGGAAAGAAAGTATAGCTGATTGGCCCAAACACCCAGAAGCAAGGTATCTCCCTCTCTCCAGTGGTAATTACTCAAATCACCGCCTGTTGTGGGTGACCTCAGGCATGCCCGATGTGTTATGGCTTTCCTACTTGAAAGCACAGGTAATTTAATAACCTTATATGCAATGAGCTTTTGTTCTTTCCTATTGAACAGAAGACCGATGTGGACAGGGGGAAGCAGGGAGCCCGGCAGTGGACAGAGAGGAATTAGGGAAATGGTGCATTCGCACCAGCTCCCCCCAAACTACTGTGGAATGAGCTTTGTAGGAAAGGACAGGGTTTGGAAAAATATTGGTGAGTCACAATCCCGATGAATTACAAGAAAAGGAGAAGGGAAAAGGAGATGATGGTAGCTAACACTGAATCACGATGGCTAGTGAGTATTGTCATACGTGAGTTACACCTGCCCACGCATTGCCTCGTTTAGTGACTTAGTTCATTCGATAGCAGCACCCCCATTTTACACATGAAGAAGCCAAGACTTAAGAAGGTATCCAAAGTCACAGTGCTGGAAAGGAGTAAAGCCAGGATTTGAACCCGGACACGCCTTGGAAAACGCTGTTTTGCAGGCCCAGACTTTTAAGCCATTTGTCACGTGTTCAGCTTTCCTTCAACTAGAATAGGACAAGCCTAATTAAATGTCAGCAATATGTCCTTTTTCTTAGGAAACACACACTAAAGCATTTTGGAGCAAAGAGACAGCTTATTATCAAATAGTTTAAAAAGTGATAATCATGTGAATATACAGAAAGCACAAGGATAAAACAAATGTAAGATACTGACAGAAGGGGAATCTCAGTGATTCCCCATTTGTTATTGCTTTGCACTATTTCTGCAATTTGTTTCTAAGTCTGAAATTATTTAAAGATTTAAAAGTTACAAAACCAAAGAAAAAGCTGGTGAAAAATCTGCCCAGAAAATGATTATCTGCCCTTTTCTACTTCATAGTTTGCTTATAAATTTCTAAACTCGTGGTTAAATTGGGCAGAAAACCAGGGCATGCAGGCGTGTGTGTGCACACACGTGTGTGCAGGGACCAGAAGTGTGAACTGTATCACACACCTACCTTACTTTCTCCCCAGCAGCAGCTCACTGCCTGGGTCTGCGTGAGAAAAGCAAGGTAGTAATCACATTACATTTCACTGCTATGAATCATCAGCTTATAAAGCAGACCCTCCTGTCCCCCGACCTGGGAGGGGCAAGGCAGGTCCTTCCAGGGAGGTTGACCAGGGCCTGGCCTTTGTGTCCACTCCTGCCAAGAGGCTGCAAAGAGCTCCCTGCCATTTGAACTTGGGAAGAAAGTTCTCTACCAGCACAGTACCAAGGCAGCAGAGTAATTTGTTTTACCTGATTATTACATAACGTTATTTTGAGTCTAGAAACTAGGCTGCTAATAAATCCTTTCACTCCTGCTTGTCTGAATGATTCCCTCACAGCTCTTCATAAAGAACCAAATAATTAATTAATTAGGGCCTATAAGGAGAAAGGGTCTCCCTTGATCTTTGGCCAAGAATTCCCTGAATCGCTCAGACTGCTCTCTCCAAAGTCCTGGGCCCTTTAACTACTGTGCACAGAAACTGTTCATTCTGTCAGCTGGGGTGGGGGGTGGGATTCCAGAGGCTGCATGACTCCCGAGAGTGGGATTCGGTTTGCAAAAGCAAACAGGAGGGGACAGTCAGATAAAGGAGAAGGCAGCGAGCACAAGCCTGTCCCAGATCACTGCCCTTCACTCGGTCAAGGGCAAGTCTCCATTTGCAGCCCCTTAGGGTGAGCGGAAACCTTGGGACTAATCTCTTACAACCTGTCCAGACAGCTTGGTAATTCCTTTGTCATTCAGGGCATTTTGTCATCATGGTTTGTGACTTGGTCCCTTCTTCCCATAACAGTCCCTTGTGCTGAAAGGCAGAGACTCTGAAATCCCTGCATCCTTGGCTTTTCTTCTCTGGGGGCCACAGTTCCTCCGCCTGAGTTAGCACGCTTCATTTCCACTTTACCTTTCGAGCAAAGGCCTTGTTTTACTTACCCAGAACACGGCTTCTCCACCGGGCACTCTTGGCGTATTAGAGCCGATGATTTTTGCTGCAGGAGCCATCCTGTGTATTGTAGGACAGTTAGCAGCACCCCTGGCTTCTGTCTGTGAGGCGCCAGTAGCACCCCCTTCCAACTATGACAACCAAAATTGTCTCTAGACATTGTCAAATGTCCCCTGGGGAGCCAAGTCAACCCCAGTTGTCAGTGACCGATTTAGAACTTACTACTTAGGAATAGGGGTCTTCCTGGTCTTGGAAAACCCCCGGGAAAAGAGGGACCAGAGCAGGCCGAGGCATTGGATTCGGGCTCGGGCTAGTGGAGGGAGGAGAAATCGTGTGATTTGATATCTGAGTCATTCTAGAAAAGAGGCTTTGCTGTCTCATTGTGGGTGCTAGTTCTGAACCACTGGAACCAGGTTCGATTCTGCGCTGGCTGTTCGTAGGAGTTTTTGAAGGTGTCTCAGGACCGGAGCAGTATGGGAAGCTGACCTGGAGATACTGAGATCCCGATCACCTGGTCACGGTCTTTGACTGATTGGAAATACGGCATCTTAGGAATGTTTGGGGGAGTCCATCCGAGCCCTGCCCGGGTTGACTATGAATTCATCTAATCCTGGCCGTCTCTCTCCTCTCTAATTAGAGCCGCCCTCTCTGTAAAAGGTCGCAGACTCAGCCTTGACGCTCCGAGAACAGAGCTGTGGACCGCCCAGGGTGAATTTCCATGACTCTTCAGGTGTCCACCCTGTATTTTCAGGAAAGTGCCCAGAAGGTTCATCCAAAAGAAAATATTTGCTCTGCTTAGAATGAGGATGAAAAAAACAACAACAAAGTCTGGTCTTCTAGGGGGCACTGTAACTTCAGCTAAAAAAAAAAAGAAAAGGAACAAAAGCAGAGAGAAAAATGTACTGAAGCACATGCATAGTCCACTCAAGAGTACAAGACTATGTGGGACCTTATTCCTTACTTAGCATTTTTCGTAATTCCCGGGATCGCCTTCCAGCTCTTGGGTTTGGAAGCGCTGATACCCATTTCATAAACTAACAATATTGTATCCAGTTGCTGAATAAACTGCCGTATTCTGGGGAAAAGAATTGAGCAGATCAGATATGGTCATAACAAAGTAATCTATATAATGAATCAGCTGTGTCAAATTTAATTCTACCGTAATATTACTCTCCACTTAATGTAGGTCTTTTCACTTTTTAAAATAATAGTTATCAAACACCTTGTAAGATGCAGATGAACGTTTTTCCTTCAGGGGTAAATGACTGGAGGCCTGGCGATTAGTAGGTTCACGGCTGTTACTTCTCATCTGGACTCCTGTGAGCATCCCATAATTGATCTTGCTGACTCCACCCATTCATTCTCCACCCAACCCTAAGTGAGCTTTCAAAGCTGTAACTCGGACCATTCCGCTTACAACCCTCCCAAGGGCTTGGGATAAAACCCAAACTTCTTCCCTGCTCAAAAGGCCCTTCCCCGTCAGTCACCCTCAAACCTCGAGACCTCAGTGCCAGCCTGGCTCTCCTGCCTTTGGGACTTTGTACCAGTTGCCCACCCTAATCTGCCACACGCTGCCCCCTGATCTCTGTGTGGCTGATGCCCTGTCATTCAGTTCTCTGCCCAGGTCACTTCGCAGAGAAGCAGGCCCACACCACCCAATCTCTACCCTCTCTCCCTGCCTTACTGTCTATGACCTTCTGAAATTACTTTACACTCACACAGTTTCATTCACGTGTCACCCTACTGTAGTCATTTCTGTAACTTGATTTGTTTGTTTCACCTAACAATGTGCTTTGGAGATCTCCCCATGTCAGAGCATGGAGACCTACTTCATTCGTTTTAATGTGCCAGGTGGTCTAACCGCTTCCCTATTACTCCTGACTCTTCCTATTACAAATAATGATGAAGTGAAACAGGCTGTTGGACACCTCTCTGTACATGTGCAAGTTTTCTCTGTAGGACAGATTCCTGGGAGGGGATAGAAAGGTCAAAAGTTGTGCCCACTTACCATTTTGATAGACGCTGGCTGCCATATTGCTTCCCTAAAAGGCTTTATCAGTTTACACTCCCACCCGCAGTGCATTAGAGCTCTCGCTGCCCTTCACCCTCACTGACACTAATTAGCATCATTTTTTACAAATTTGCCTTTGGGGACATACAAGGATGGCAACTCATTTTGCATGGTAATCCGAAAGGCCATTTTCAGATTGTCTCCTGCCCACAGCCCCTGAAGTCATGCCTCCAGGTCGGTTCTGGGAGAAGCAGCAGAATCCTCTCTGAGCTCTGAGAGTTTCCTGAGATAAATGAAACCTTTTACAGCAGTCTCATCCATCGCAGCCGAAACCTCCTCCGTCCCGCTGCTGGCAGAGCTCAATCAATAACCTGGGGAGCAGCAGCCAGCCCACACCCACTGCCTGGGGCTCCGTCCTCCACCCTCCAGACACACCCCAGGCACTCCGCTCAGGCTCCGCAGTCCTGAGCCGAAATCTGCCCAAGAGCACCCCACCCTCACCCCAATCTTAGCTTCTCTGACGTCACTCCACCCTTTGTTTGGTTTCCCCTAAGGCTTAGAGGAGATGGAGGCGTGATCATCAGACGCTGGGTCTCCAGCCCTGGCCTCGCAAGCTGAGGGGGGCACGTGTGCTTTCTCCAAGGGAGGGCAGGACCACAGAGGCAGCGAGCACCAGGGAAACATCTCGCTGGGGGCACCCGCGAGCGTGGCAGGGCCAGAGGGAGACCTCTTAGACTTAATACTCTGCCATTGGAAGGAAAGCCATGTACGTTTTTAAGAGTGTTTGAAGTTTCCTTTCCTTCCCTTCACTTTTGCAATAAGGAAGAACATCGGGTTTCCACCTTTCTGCAGGAAAAAGCCAGTCCTTTCTTTTTATGAGTCTCTTTTCTGTGTGTGTTCTTTATTCATACAAAACACACCCTTCTGACACTTAAGGTCCGCAAAAGTGTGGAGGTTTTCCCCACGACAAGCAATTCTCTGTGACACCAGCCAGGATCCTACACTTTTGCTTAATTCTGACACTGTCTACGTGGGGATGGCGTCAGATCCCCCAGGTTCAGGTTTTGGTCCCATGAGATGCCCCCGCCCCCCCAAACACACACACAGTCACAGCCCAAGTCATCACCTGTGCTTCTGACTCCCTGGCTACATATTGCAGGATCCAAAGAGCTGCAATATTTATGGAAGCTTCCTCATGTAGAAATGATCGATTATAAACTCCATTGCTGGCCCTCCCCCCACTCTCTGGAGGGTAGGGGGTGGGGTGGGAATGTGGAGCTAAAAATTCCAAGCTCCTAATCATAACTTAATGTATCTGCTGACCAGCCCCATCCAGGAGTGGTCCAGGAGCCCCCCCAGAGTCACATCATTAGAACTAAGACAAATACAATAAATGCTCCTGTGTTCTTATTACTTAGGAAATTATAAATGTTTTGGGAGCTCTGTGCTGGGAACCAGGGATAGAGACCAAAGTATGTATTTTCTATCATCTCAAGGAAGTTGTTAGACTTCCCCAAGAAAGGAAAGCATGGCCCGTGATCCCTGGGTGCTGGTGCTATGCTAAGCTCTTTGCATTTATCATGTAACAACTTTGTGAAGCAGACAGTAGTATTGTCTCCAGCTTAGCAGTGAGCCAGCAGCCAGAGCAGTTGAGAAAATAACCCAAGGTCATCACCCAGCTAGTAAGCTCTGGGGCAGGATTTGAACCTAGAGCCTCTGAACTTATGCTCTGTTGCCTCTTAGGTGAACTCGGTGGCTTAATTTAAGAAATTTCAAAGGCTTTATTTTTTAGTGTTACTAGATTCTTGTACATGTCTTCATTTCTAGCTTTCTTTAAAGAGAAAATTCCAAAATAACAGTGGAATTACTTTAAAGATTATGCCCTTTCCTTGGCCCTGAAAGAGCCCAACACAGGGTCCATTTGTTTTCTGTGAGCTGATTTCCTTTCTGCCCCTCTGGTTCAAGACGGTGCAGTGGTCCTGTGGGCTCCCTGGTCAAAGGAGGGTGGGGGTGAACACCTGTCTTCATTTCCTGTGGCTGCTAATAACCCATACCACAAACTCACTGACTTACAGCAACACAAGTGTATGATCTCACAGTTCTGGAAGTCCTACTGAAATCAAGGTGTGTTCTTCCTGGAGGCTCCCGTGCCTTGTCCGTCTCCCAGCGGCCATCTGCATCCTTGTCTCCATCTTTGCATCTCTCTGCTCCCTCTTCGACCTCACCCTCTGAGTCTCAGCCTCCTGCACTCCTGCTGTGGTTACATTGGACCCGCTCGGATAGTCCGGGATAGCCACCCCTCCCTCCTCAAGATCTTTAATTTAAGTCACGTCTGCAAAGGCCCTTTTGTGTTAAGGTACCGTGTGTACAGGTTCCAGGAATTCGGAGGCAGACATCTTTGGGGGGCTGTTACTCAACCATCTCAGTTTGCTGGAGACTCGAAGGTCTTCCGGGTCATGGAACTTTTCATGCAAAATCTACGAAAGTTCCGGGCGAAGCTGGACAGTCAGTTGCCCTTGTCTCAAGAAGATAGTCTACTGACTGTTGGGGAAGTAGAGAGAGAAGGTGAACACGGGTAAGAAAGCTGTGGAGGAAACAGTGTTTTTTGGACGAAAAGCGCCTTTGCCCGTGGAGAAGTCCCGCGCTGCACGAGAGCCTCGGCAGGGCCACATCCTTACAAAAAGGACCCTTCTCTGCCTAGTGTTCTCCGCTTCTTTACTTGCTGGACAGATTCTACTTCAGAGTCTGAATTATCCAGAAATAAGAAACCAACATGGCAAACTTGAATTCAAAAAGATCAATAAAGTGTGGAACAACACAGTTGTAGTTAAAAATAGAGCCTGACTCCATGCCAGTGACAGAGACTCACCCCCTTCTCGTGGAGCCAAGTGGGTTTTCTGCATCGAGCTTCCTCCTTCTGTCTTCATCCCTTTTTTCTCCCCTTCCACTCTGCTCTCCGCCCCAACCTACCCACCTACCCAGTTATATTTAGCATTGCAGTCTGTGGGTTTCTAAAATAATTCCCTCGTGTGTTTCTGAGTCTCACAGAAGGGAAACTAGTTCATGTCATATTTTTACGTGTATATTTAGCTTTCTATTTCTGAAGAAATAAATAGAAAAAATTCTGTTTCAACGATGGGCGGGGCGAATCCCAGGAAACTTGGAGCCTGGTTTGGAAGGTGGGAGCTGGGAGCTGGGGAGCTTTCCCGGTCGGAAGGGTTTGAATGGAGGCCAGACTCCTGGTGGCTGGGGCCTGTGAGAGGTTCGCCCGGCGGTCTGTCGGAAGTGACAGTTTGTGGAAGGAACGGTCGCAAATCAGATTCTTCCAAGGTAGAGGCGGTGGAGCAAATAAGGTCGCGGTAATGAGGGAGTGGCTATGCTGCTGTGTGTTGCTCCATGCTGGTTCAGGGCTGCAAGTAGTAGTGTCTGCAAAAGCCAGACAAACGGATGGACGTCCAGGAGCTAGAGGAAACCCAGGAGGGCGAGGGGTTCTGGGAAGCATTTGTTACTTCCTGTGGTGAATTCAGACAGCCTGAGGCTCGGGCAGGGGGGCACAGTTGGCGAGAATTGACAGATGGTGGAGAAAACTGAACCCGATGTGTCGAGGGGAGCTTCTCAAGGTTTGCAGGCTGCTCTGCGCATGCGTGTGTTCAGGGACCTCAGCCTGATCTTCATGGGCATTTAAACCCAGTGCCCCCCTCCCCTTTCCCCTTTCGCCAGTCAGCCACTGGCCAGTGTGGCTCAGCTGGCTGGAGCGTCGTTCTGTAAATCAAAAGTCCGCAGGTTCAATTCCTGGTCGTGACACATGCCTCGGTTGCAGGCTCTGTCCCCTGTTGGGGCCCGTAGGAGAGGCAACCGATGCATGTTTCTCTCTCATATCGATGTTTGTCTCCCTGTCTGTCTTCCTCCCTTCCCCTGTCTCTAAAATCAGTAAGTATGTTCCTGGGTAAGGATAAAATACATATACATAGATATTTTTAAAAAACTATCTTTTACTAAAGGAAAAAAGTATGCTCTCATAACTTCAAGGGGTTCAAGGGATTGTGTCTCCGACAGCACCTCGCACAAAGACTTGCACATAGTAAGCACTCACTGAATTATTGTTAGGGATGCCCAAGTCTCAGTTTGGTAGGCCACAGGGATGGTTTCTTTAAAACAAATTTTTTTTTGACCCCTGAGTAAGGAATTAACCCTGCCTAGAAGGACTCACAACTTGATTTAGTGAAGGAGGAAGAAATTTTCCTCTACCCTTCCAGGTTCTACCAGCTGGTCTCATAATTAAATCTACATGAGACAGACTAACAAGAGAAAATTGCCAACTTTAATTACCTGCCTACTTACAGGAACCTTATATACAGGAGGGAGTCCGAGACTCCACGTACATGAGAAGTTCAGACAGACAGGTAAAATGAGGAGCAGGAATTAACATTCTGAGCTGAGGTTGAGGTCGGGCACCTTGGGGCTGGAGATGGGGGAAGGTCGCTCACAGGAGGATAAGAAGGGCAGAGGTTTAGTGATGAGAAGTTTCCCCTGCCCTATTGACAGGTCATAAAAAGTTATTTCTGGTAATAACTCATTTAACTTAATTTAATTTCTCTAAGGGGCACATACGATTTTCTTGTGAACTCACAGGGTCTCAATTGCCTTCAGCTCAAAATAATCCATGTTGAAGTGGCCGGTGTTGGGGAGGCTTTTTTTTTTTTTTAGCTCCTTCAGGTTCATCCTTTATTATCCAGGGCTTGATCTTTCTAATACTTGGAATGTTTACAAGTCGGGACCACCTTTAGGCACTTCTCAGACAGGGGACATTCAGGCAACCCCAGCTGTGAACACAGCTCAGAAGGGATCATTTCTAATTGCAGCTGTGAAAAGAGAAATTGAATGAAGTACCGATGCCCTGACCCTGTGTTTCCTCCATTAACTCCTTGGAAGAAGAGAGGCGATGACCCACGTCAGCCGGACTCACGGAGCAGCCAGGAGGCAGGCGAGGCGTGTCTCTCTCACGTGTTGTGATTGAAAGACAAATCATCCATGTAGCATCCGTCTTGGCTGGCGGGCCCAGCCCAGGCTGTCAGGAAGGGAGGTTTACCTGGTTCCTAACGACCTGGAACGAGGAGGGAGACACAGTGGACCCTCTGGACACTGAGGCCAGGCCACGGCAGCGCTGCTGACCCCCTTGGGCTCCTTCTCCAGGAGAACAGGAGCCAGGAGGGGAGACCATATGGAGGGCGGGTCGGACCCGAGTGTAAGGTGTTAGAGTGAGCTGGCTCTGTCCCTGCGGCAGAGCTGACGGACAAAAATAGATCACATCTTGGGAAGCCTGGCATGAAATCAAGTTCCAGGGCTGTAGCCAAAGCTTGGCCAGTGGGCTACCTGCCAATGTCCACTAATGCCCTTGTCATACAAAGTGGAGGTGGCGGTGCCATGGAGGAGGGATGAGAATTCCTTTGTGGGTACCCTGACATTGCAGGGGCTGCCCCAGCTGTCTTTACTCCCTCGTTACTCGAAACAGCCCTAGGCCTGCCGCATTGCTCTCACTGGGAGCTTGTTGCAAATGCTGAATCTCAGGGAGGGCAAGGCCAAGAGAGATGGCCCCCTCCAGCACAGAATTCGAGGGGCACCCCAAAACTCAGTATTCAAGATAAATAATATTTTTAAAAATCAAAATTCAAGTACAACATCTACGATAAACAGTATATAATTTTTAAAGAGATTTTATTTATTTATTTAGAAAGGGGAAGGGAGGGAGAAGGAGAGAAAGAGAAACATTAGTGTGTGGTTGCCCCTTTTGTATCCCCTACTGGGGACCTGGCCTGAAACCCAAGCATGTGCCCTCACTGGGAAGTGAAGTGGTGACCCTGTGGTTCGCAGGCCTGCGCTCAATCCACTGAGCCACACCAGCCAGGGCACAAAATATCGTAATTTTAAATGAAGGTAGGCTCTGACGCTGCGCTTGAACGATCCTGCCTCTCTCACCTTTGCCCGAATCCTGGCCCAGATCTCAGGCCCACCCAGACTCTTGGAACCAACGTTCTGACAAGATCGCCAGAGAGTTTACATGCACGTGGAAGTCTGAGAAGCACGGTCTCAGCAGCACCTCTCACGCCGTCGCAACCCAAAATTTGGTATCCAGGCAGCAGCAGAAATGGGAGGGATGAACAGGAGCATCTTAACCCCACCAGTTTGCTGGCCAGTTGCCTGGATCGGCACACTACCACCTTAAAATCATACAGTGCTTTGTGGTTTACTCTAAACGTTAAAACACGTTTAATTCTGAAATAATTACAGGTTTATAAGAAGTTGCAAAGAGAGTACAAACAGATCCCATGTGCCCTTCACTCAGTTCCCCCCAAGGCGACATTTTATGTAACTATAGCAACAACATCAAAATGAGGATATTGACATTGGTGCGAGTGTACGTATAGTTAGTTCTATGTCATTCTACCACCTTTGTAGATTCATGGGACCCACACGATTAAGACACAGAAGCAGCCCATCACCACAACGAGCTCCCTGGGGCTACAGCTTTACCTCTACATTCATTCAGATCTTTGATTTCTGTCATCAGCATTTTGTAGTTTTTAATGTCAGGTTCCGTGTATGTTTTATATATTCATATCTGAGTATTCATTTGTTTGAGGGTTTATAAGTGGTCTTGTATTTGTAATTTCAGTTTTTGCAATTACTCTTCGCACGTTGGTCTTGTACCTTATGAACTTACTGACCTCACCTATTAGTTCTAGGAGTTTACTTGTAGATTTCTTGGGATTTCCTGCCATATGCAAATAGAGACGGCTTCTTTTCCCTTTTAGAATTCTGTGTCTTTAATTTCCTTTCGTTGCTCTATTGAGCTAGCTGGAACTCCGAGTACTATGTCGAATAGCTGTGATGAGGGCGAACGTGCTTGCCTAGTTGCTGATCTTAGGAAGAGAGCATTTAGTCTTTCACTGCAAAGTATGTTGTTTCCTGTAGGTTTTATAAATGGGGTTTTGTAATTGTATTTTCTCTCCATTACCATTTAGTCCCCTTCTCCCCCTGCCCCAACAATCACCACACTGTTGTTCATGTCCATGAGTCCTTTTTCCTTTTTGCTCCACCTCCACCTCTTACTCTCCCGCTTAGCTGTCATCCTGCTCTCCATCTATGAGTCCGTCCCCATTTTCCTTGTTAGTTCAGTTTGTTCATTAGATTCCACATATGAGTGAGATCATATGGCCTTTGTCTTTCTCTGAGTGGCTTATTTCACTTAGCATAATGTTCTCCAGGTCCATCCACACTGTCACAAAAGGTGAAACTTTCTTCTTTTGTACTGTGGAGTTGGTTGTATTCCATTGTGTAAATATCCCATAGTTGGCGTCCCTCGGTAGATGAGTGTTTGTTCTTTATCACGCCAAGGAAGTTCCTTTCTATCCCTAGTTTCCTGAGTTTTTATTGTGGGGAAGGAAAAAAATGTCCTCTACTCTTCTAGGTTCTGAGCCCCAAACTCAACAAGGACAGAGTTCCTTTGTTTGGGACCTTGAACTATGTATCTCTTCATCTGGCTGTTGATTCTTATCCTTAAAATCCTTCGTAATAAGTCAGTAGTCTAGTGAATAAATGGGTTCCTTGAGTTCTGTGAGCCACTCTAGCAAATTAATCGAACTGAAGGGGGAGGTTTTCAGAACCCTAGAACTCTACAACACAAAGTGAATCTTAGTATAAACCTGGTGTATAAGTAACAATGTGTCAGCACGAAGCTGTGCAGTGTAACAAATGCACCACAGAAATGCAGGATGACAATAATAACAGGGACGGTGGTCTGTGTGTGCGTGTAGGGGGTTACGGAGGTGAAGGGCTAAGTATATAGAAATCTACATATTATCTGCTCAAATACTTGATAAATCTAAAACTGTGCTAAGAAAATCAAGTATATGCATTATTTTAAAATCTCGAAGAGATTTCATGGGAAAAGGAAAAAAGAGACAAATGTGATGATAATTTTTTAAGTTCTCTAAGAGACCAAGCAAGGCCACCCTGGAGCCTTGCCTGTAAACTGCCCAGCCAGCCTCGCCTCCCAAGCCCAGGTTCACCTGCAGAACCCCTCACCTGTCAGGTAAAGCCACGCCTCGTTGCTGCAGCAGTACCAGCTCAGGCCCTGCTGGAGTTGTGCAACGGACCCCCTTGGAAGGAACAGAACCAAAATTTGCATCCTTTCCCTAGGTTACTGAATTTTCTCCTGGAAAGGAAACTGGGCGTAGCTGGCCAGTTTGAAAAAGCAACATGGAAAATTTCTTCCTAAGGAAAAAAGCCTTTTTTTTCTCCCCTCTGGCTGAACTTTCCTCAACAAACTATAATGATGGTTTTTTTAATTTGATTGTTAATTCTCCCTGATTATTCAGAAGCCTCTTTAAATTTGTTTCGGTGGTTTTTTTCTCTTCTGAGTAAACTGGATGAGGCAACCAGCTCACCTTTCATAATATGAGAAGGCTTCTTCTTCTTTTTTAAAAAATTGTTCCTGCACTTTAGAATTTCCGCCAGTGATCACAGGGTAAATTTCAGTCTGTTGCTCTAATGGCTTTTAGTGAGGGGCCTGCGTTAAATCCCCGTCAGTACACTGGCTCATCCAGCGAGAACCTTTAAAACTGGATTAATCCTTTTGAGTTTGAAATCCTTTTGCTTTGGGGCTTGAAATCTGGCTCCATAACCTTTTGAATCTCCTACCTTTGCTTTGAAAGTTGGCACTTTCTATTTAAACGACAAGAAAGATGAAAAATAAGCCTTTTGGAGCCGAACATGTTGATTTCAATGATCACCTTTAATTCACACCTTTCCTCTTTGTAAAGTGTGGTTTTCTTCTCTTAATTAGAAAGAGCCAGAGATTATCTGCACAAAACCGGGAGGTTTATCGTGATCGGCGGGATCATCTCTCCTGTCCACGACTCCTACGGAAAACAGGTGGGCTCCTCCTCTGCCCCTTCCCGCCCTCACCCTCCCTTCCTGCCCCGGTGGCTCCTCTGGCGCCAAACTGCCCCGCTGCCGTTTCTGCTCTGATTCCTGGAAAAGCAAAGTGCCTGGTATGTAGCAGGAGTCCTGCTTCCCACGCCTGGGCCACAGTCAGACCTGAGCGTCGGGTGCTGGGCGACAGCTGGGAGGAACAGCTGCCCGCGACCAGGCAGCCGCTCCCAGGTCCAGGCTCAGTCCAGACTCGTTAGAAGAGTAGCAGGCCCACCCGCCGAGGGCCGAGCGTGCTGGGCATGGGTGCCAACTTAGTGGCTGGTTATGGGCTAGGCAAGTCTTTCCTGGGGTTTTAGGGAGAAAAAGAAAGGCATATACATCTTCTAATCTGATTTAAAAATTACTTCCCTGCCCCTCCCCACACGTCTTGGAAAATCTAGAAGCCTCCCCAGGAAGTCATTCTCCTCCTTCCCCCATACAGCTTGGTGGGCTCCGGGGGTGGCCGCCTAAGCACCAGAGTGAGCCACGAGGCGGGGCAGCATCTGCCGAGTTGAGTCTCACCTCTGTGCTGGGCACACTGGCTGCTCCGTTGGCGTGGGGGGCGCACCTAGGGGTCCTGATGTGGGTGGTCTACTCCACCACCCTTCATTCTTTTTCTGTCCTCTGTGACCCTCCATGCCCGTCTGTTTGGCTGGGGGACATGGAGAGGGGGCACACCCTCATTCTCTGATACCACGGAAAAATGGCTGCACTTTTGTAAAGGGTTGGCCTGGGACGGCGTCTCGGGGAGGCTGTGGGGAACAGACGGACCTCCCCACAATCGCTCTGTTGCTTCCCAGGGTCTCGTGTCGAGCCGGCATCGTCTCGTCATGTGTCAGCTGGCCGTCCAGAATTCCGACTGGATCAGGTAGGGCTGGTCTGATGATGCCAGAGGCGGGTGGCCCGGGGACCCGCTGGGGGGGTGGGGAGGTGGAGAAGAAAGGTGGGTCCTGGCCCGGGCGGGAGGCCAGGGGAGAGAGTAACCCCATTAAAAAAATTCAGCTGAGGAGACTTAAAGATCAGCTTGGCTTTGTTCAAAGATCCACGCATCAGGCAGCATCCCATTTAGCAGGCAGCAGGAGCTCCAAGGAGCTGTACAAAGTGGGAAACTTTTGTACAGAGGAGGCTGTTGGGTGAAGTGCCTCTCAGTCGTGCCCACCACGTTGACTGGCTAAGATGACGTCCCTGGGAAGGGCTGCCAGTGCTGTTGAGTTAGGTATTAAGTCTCCGGCTGGTGACGTGAGCTTAGCGCGAGCGACTCCACTTGGGGCCCGCTGTCCCCGTTTTTAACAGCCCATGCCAGCAACAGTGGCGCAGCCCTTCAGGGGTGGCCCAACTGATAACTTGATTTTGTAACCAAGCTCGGGGCTCATGAAACAAACCAAAGAGGGTGTTTTTCGTGTTTCATCTTCTCTGACACCGTTGGATCCAGGAGTATTCTTGGATCTTTCAAAAACATCGTCAGGGTTCGGGTGAGGCACGGCCAGGAAATCCAAACACTTCCCTGCTTTCGTATCCACGCAGGTCCGTGAACTCTCTCTCCCTTCCAGGGCAAGTTGCCTGGCCTGGGCTGTTCCCCGTTCCCTAACCCGAGTGCCTAGGGCCCCGCGCTGACTGGGCGACAGAGGTGTTGGGGGCAAGGGCACGCTGCCTTTCCCCAGGACGGTCCACTACCCGGGCAGACTCCGTTATCTGCTGAGCCTGCCGTGTTATTAAAGCAACCTTCCGCTAATTATGCTAATTACTCCCCAACATTCCTACAGTTATAATTTGCATGAGTAGATGCCATTTGTTAAAAACAATGGCACACCGTTTGTACTGTAACTCCCCCACCGCCCCGTGGAAAAGTAAGCAGCACCTAGAGGTCCCTGTGAAGGCAGGAAATTGAAAGGAAACTGACCTCGGAATGAAGGACGCACAGGTGGTGGCGGAGAAGGCGGGTGGGCGCAAACGAAAGCCAGGAAGGGACGGGACAATGATAATTACATACTGATCCTCGCCGTGTGATTGCACACAGGGATTTGTGTGAGAGGCACGTGCCCTTGGCAGGCCTTCTCTCTCCGAGACACAGGTTAGGTAGAGAGAGACCTGCCTTTTCTCCCGTGAGACCCAGAGAATTCAGGGGCTGGAGAGTGAACTGCACCCCTGTGGCTGAGTCAGGAACAGAATTGAAGCCTCTTAACGTTGTAGCTCCTGACCCGCTGGGGAAAGCGGGGTCCAGTGGGGGAAATACCGGGCAGGAGGCTGTTACCGCTTGGATGTGATTAGAAGATTCTAAACTGATTCCCTCATTCGCTCAACAAATACTGTTCGAGCACGTCCTGCCTGCCCTGCACCGCGCTGGGCACTTGGAAAGTCCGAATCCTGAACTGAGATCACTAGGGAGGCTCAGAGCTAGCTCTAGAGACGGGGGCTGGGCATGGCAGGGCCCCTGGACATGGGGAGCCTGTTTTACCAGGTCAGGGGTCTGCCCATGTGGGGTGGGGAGGTGGGCAGTGGTCTGGGGGGAGCCAGGCTCAGGGCAGGCTGACGGGCTAAGAGTTTTCAGTTGGTGAGGTCACCTGTCTGAGAACCTTGGGTGTGTGTGCATGGTGGGAGGTGGGCAGGGAATGCTCAGCTGCTAAGAAAATGTTGCGAAATATCCCAATTTAGCAGCTCATTAAGTTTGTAATTAAGGCCGAGCACTGCATGAGTCCGGGCTGGAGCCCTGCTCGCTCTCACCCTGGTGTGCAGGTGGGGTTGGCGGCCTGTGGGTGTGCGCCTGCCCATCTGACCGCCAGCCTGTGCGAGAAGGAGCATGGGGCAGATCCCAGCTCCAGGAACGGCAGCCGCCCCTCCATGAGGACTTTGCTCCCACAATCCTATTAGGTCTTGAGGAGAACTCCCATTTTGCAGATAAGGGTAAGAGCGAGACCCAGTACTAAGCACTTCACATGTAACACTCATCAGGCCCCTCTAACCTCCCCATGAGAGAGTAACTGCTGTGAGCACCACTCTACAGACTGGAGAGGGAGCCCCGAAGGATCCCGTCGCTTCCCCAGGGCCCTGCTGTGGGCAGTTCCGGGGCTGTGGCTAAACCTGGGCAGACACGTCAGCCCCTCTGCACGCCGGCCCGCGCCGTCCACCTCTCCTGTCACAGGGGGACGCCGAGGCTCGGGGGTGTGCCAAGCCCGTGTTTTGTCTAATTTGAGATCTAAGTGCACAGCTCGCCCAGCACGCTAAGCTCCCTGAGCTGTGGTCTTTGGAGGGAGCCCATGAGAAACCAGTGAGGGGCAGGAAACCAAGCCAAACCTCTCTCCAACCCTGCCAGGGTGGACCCGTGGGAGTGCTACCAGGACACCTGGCAGACGACCTGCAGCGTGCTGGAGCACCACCGGGACCTCATGAAGGTGAGCTGGGCCTCGGTGGGGCGGGCGGGCGAGAAAGGGTTGGGGGGGGACCAGCTGCACTTTGTCTTAACAGACGCGCGCGAGCCCTGGGCTCCAGACCCTCCAGGGCGTCGAGCACCAGACACGGTGGGAGGACTAACTAGCAGGCTGTTGCTGCATCTGCTCTGTTTTTTCCCCGTGGACTTGAAGAAAGCCATGTCTCTTCCCTCTTTTGGGGTCCCCTTGAAAGGACCAATGCAGGGTGGCACCTGACTGCTCCTCTCTGCTGGTCAGTGGCGAAAGCCACCCCATCTTCCTCTCTAAGGGTGTATCCGGCAGGATAGGCTAAGAGACACGTGGCAGCAAGCGTCCTTAAAGTAGCTCAGGGGTCTCACACAAATGCCCCTCACACACAACATGTCAGCTGGGGGTCAGCTGGGGTTGGCTGGGGTCAGCTGGGGGCCTGTTCTCCTGAGAGTCACCTAGGAGCCTCAGGCATCCTGACGGAAGGGAGGGATCGGGGACCCTGCAGGCTCGCTGAGCCCTGGCTATGCCAGCCGTGAAGCCCAGCACCGGTTTGCTGTCTAAGCACCTGGACCTCTCCACCCCTCCCTCTCCCACTCATGCCCAGAGGCCTGGGTCTGGGGAGAGAGGCCTGGAGCCCCAGCTGTTGCAGTGATGGGCAGAGACTGACCAGCAGGGACTGTAGGTCTGGATGGCCCCCTGCCTTGGAGCAGGGTCGTGGGGCCGCCTCCTGTCAATGCTGGCGCTCCCTGTCCCGGCACCTGGCTGGTGTTTTTGGCACAGAGAGTAGACCTGTCGGAGAGACATGCACGGGTCTACGAAGTGAGTCAAGGCCATGTTTGCAAAGGCCTCCGACACCGTGAGAGCCCCCAGAGAGCTGACGAGGGCAGATCGGGGCAGGCAGCCAGCCTTTTCCTTCTTCTCGGGCTTAGAACTAAGGATGCGTGCAGCAGGAGGAAGGAACTCCTCAGCCGCCAGACCAGTATGAAGTGGGACTGTGGCGTTTTCCTATCTGGAAGTGACGTAATATTAAAAAGGAGGCAGACTGCCCCTCCCACTGCACCAGCCACAGCTGGGCTGAGGAGACGTCGTGGTGCCCGGTCAGCCAGCTCCCAGATGTGCTGGACGTGGCCGTGACTTTCTCCCGTCAGGAACCTTCCCATGACCCACAAAACAAACGCCTGTCCTTCCATGGCTCAGGACTCATGTGCTGCTCTGCCTGCAGTGTGGCCTGGGGGAGAGGTGTCTTTGGAGGGTCACCCCAGCCCTGGAGCTTGGGGGTCCTCTGGCAATAGGACTCAGTAACCCAGAAAAGGCAGGGGGCAGGTGCTGGGATGCTGGCCGTCAGAGAAGGGACCTGGAATTAGTCATGGCTCTTGTGAAGCTAAACACATTAAAATTTCATCCTTTGTTTCTGCTGCCCAATAGCCACTGACCCCTCACCATGCACAAGGTGGGTTGTTTCTGGGTCAGCTGTGACAAATGCTGCATTATCTGCTGTCCTCTGTGGCACTAGACAGAAGCAGAGGCCAGATAACAGGGGCAATGGTTCACGGACACGGAATTTCCGCCCGGCTCTGCAGTGTGTATTCGCAGTGGGGAGTAGTGCCCAGACCCCCACCCCCACCTTCCCGGAAGGCAAACACGTCCCGCCCTGCGGGGCACCGCTCTCTGACTTGGCCCTGCCACTGGCCTCTGTGCCCTGGAGGGCGGCAGGTGGTGGGAGTGCCAGGTGTTTACATGACCTTTCCCAAGCTTACTCGGCCCTGGTGCAGGCACGACCTCATGGCAGCCCTGTGAAGCGGGCGGGGACGGCAGGTGTGTGTGTTGCCCAGAAGGTTACAACATTGGCTACTGGGTACCCGTTTCCGGCCACGTGCCAGACACTCTAAAGATACTTTATGTATCCTCACTCGTGCAATCCCAGCACAACCTGGAAGTGTTGCCTCTCTATGCTAGACTCTTGAGCTGGGGTTCAAGAGGAGTTAACTATCCAAGGTCATGCAGAGCTCAAACTTGAACCGAGGTCTGTGCAACCTCACATCCTGTGCTTTTGCCGCGGAGCTGCCCTGCCTCCTGCCAGCCTGCCGTGCCACACAGCACAGCTGCATCTAGAGCCCACCCCCGGGGCTCTCCCTGGGCCCCCGGGCGCCTCCTCAGGACGGACGGCACACGAGTGTTTGGAGGTGACCAGGAAACGCTTTTCCTAAGTCACCTGGCTAATGACCCTGACTCTGCACTTCTCTCTTTCCCCAGCGGGTGACTGGCTGCATCCTTTCCAATGTCAACACACCCTCCATGACGCCCGTGATCGGACAGCCCCAGAATGACAACCCCCAGCCTATTTACCAGAACAACAATGTGCCCGCCAAGCCCACGGCAGGTAGGGGCACACTGGTGTGCAGTGGCGTTCTCCAACCTCAGAATCGCCCAGAGGCCTGGTTAGCATCCGGGTTGCTCAGTGTCACCCCAGAATCGGGTTCAGTAGGTCTCGGAGCAGGAGGAGAATTTGCATTTTTAATTAGGTGATGCCGATGCTCTGGTCTCTGTACTGACAACCCTTAATATAGAGGATCAGAGAGAAATAGTCACAATTAGAGAGAAACAGAGAGGCAGATAGAGACAAGGGGGGTGGTGTGCCTTCTTCTTTGGTGTTTAAATGGAAATATAATCTCCTCAACTGCAAATGAAAGATACAAGAGGGAACATTTTTCTCTGCCTCTTCCACGGGGGCTGAGGACATTGCCCAGCTCAAACAAGGAGGAAGTAGCAGGACCAGGAGTCAAACCCAGGAGATCTGCATCCAGAATTCCACACTCGTACCCATGTCTCCAGGGACAGATAGCTGGGGGCCCCCCCCCACTCACCAAACACCCAGCACTGTGTGCCCACATGGTGCTTTACACGGGTTCTCATTTAATGCAGTGATTTTGAGATAGAGATTCTACATTCTCATTTACATGAGATTCAGAGAAGGTAAGTGATTTGCCTAAGAACACACAGCTCAAAGGCAGAAGAGCCAGAATTCATATTCAGGACTTTCTAGTTCTAGCACCTTATGTTCTTTCTAATATTTTCTTCCAGGCCCAATTGCAAGAGATAGATGCCAGTGTTACCTTTCAAGCCCAGACACCATAAGCTATTGTGTCATCAGCCTATGACAAAGAGGGAAGAGCCAGAATTTCATAGTTTACATATAGCTACATGGTGAGGGGTGGGGGTGGGGAGCTGAGAAAGAAATTTCCAGCTTGAAGCCCAGAGAGCTTATGGAAAACCAGATACCTCTCCACCAACATAAGGTGTCTGATTGCCCTGCAGACCACCTGCATGGGAATGAATGCCTCACAGTCCAGCAGAAATGATCCCAAATGAATTCTTTGCCACAGGCCCAGCCTCCTTGATCGGGTTGTTCGTGTTTGGTGATGGGTAAATGCTCATGATATTAAGAAACGAGCAAGCAAACAGCCACTATGCCCTTGAAACGCACAATACGATCCCCCTCGTGTTACACAGACAAGACAAGCATAATACATATTTGGAAACATGGAAGAAAATAAATAACATCCCAACACGTCAGCAGTGGTTTTCTCTAGGGGTGGGATAATGGGTGCTTTTTAATTTTCCTCTTCATACATTTTCCTCCTCTGTATTTCCCAGTTGTTCCACCGTATAGTAAACATGACCAGAGATAGGTTCCAGTCTGGGGCTCAGAGAGCTTGTGCCTTGGACTGTGACTGAGAAGGAATTTTTGCTGTCATATTTCTGTTCTTTCTCTCTACCCTCCTTCCACCGCCCGCCACCCACCCGCCCCCTCCGATGCACCCCTTGTTGTTCACAGTGGCCCAGTGCTGGGCTGACCGCGTGTAAGTTGTGAGTGGTTCTCTCCCCCTGTCCCTGTGTGTCTTGCTCTCTTCCGTAGCCAAGATCTTGGGGAAGGTGGGTGAAAGCCTAAGCCGGATCTGCTGTGTCCGCCCGCCCGTGGAGCGCTTCACCTTTGTGGGTAAGGAGCGCGGGCCTTCTTGCCCGTCCTGCCTCTCTTCTCCCCCTCCTCCCTCCCTGTATTTAGCCAGCACCCCCAGCCCCAGCACCCGCTAGTGGACGGCCGTTTAGAGAGACGATTTCCAGGAAACAGGCTACTGGGTTGTGCTAGTGGGACCTGTTATGGGGGCCCAGAGGGCGTGACCCACCTGGCCCGGCTGCCCAGGAGATCCCACCTGGTGGTGGGTGATGCGCTCATTCCCCATCCCCCGAAGAACGTGGCTCCAGGCATAAGAGTGTCCAGGAGGCCCAGGATCTCCCCTCGGGTCCTTCTGGCTCGGGCAGTGTCTGCGCTCCTGGTGCCAAGCTGAGAACACACGCGCTCTCCCCTTCGTGCCCCCTGGTTTGGAGCAGCTCCCCATGGGCTCAGCGTGGATAAGACTGTCCGAGTCCCCGGGGCTCCTTCACGGTCCCCAACCTCAACTCCGCAGAAGAGCTGAAGGTCTAGACCTCTTTCCTCTGACTCTTTGGGGCTGACTTCTGCCGTGTCTGAGATTTCCAATTTCAGGCGTCTTGAGGAGGAACTAAGAGGGACAGCTGAGGAGGAAGGGAGGCAGGGGACCCAAATGGCCTCTCTGTGGCTTTGGGCACACGGTGCAGCCCCGTGCAGGCCTCCAACACTCAGGAGCATGTGTCTTAGGCTCTGACGTTCACAACTACCTCGGGCTCTTGTTGCATTCTGCCACGTGGAATATCTCCAGCGCTCGGTTTTGCTTGTTCCCTGACCCTGGTAACCCCTAAGGAGAGAGGGTCAGCTCCTTGTGACTCAGACCTGTCTCCCTTGGGATGTTGCGCTTTCCTAAAATACAGAAAGCAACAGAAGACGCTCAGCATGAGCGTGCGTGTGTTCGTCACTGCCTCCCTGGCGAGGCTGTCGAATTCTGACAGTCCCAGAAATGTGACGTCTGCCCGGAGCCTGCGGAGAGCTCTCTCTATTTTAGGCTGCACTGCAGCGGCGTCCCTCCACTCTGCACAGGTGCCTCCTGTGCTGGGAGGCGAGCACACCCCCTCCTCCCACCTGCCCCGCCTCCTCCAAGAAGCCTGGGTGGACTGCCTGTCGGGTACACAGAAGTGGGGGCCCTAATGCTTCTGCGTTCCCCTCTCCTCCTAGATGAGAACGCCAACCTGGGCACGGTGATGCGGTACGAGGAGATCGGTGAGTGGGGACGGGAAAGCGGGGCCTTGGAAGCCACCTGCCTCCACCCCCGGGGCAAAGTCGGGGAGAGGAGAGGCTTGAAAACCCTGGCTTGTCTTTGCTACTGAGTGTACTCCCAGCAGAGTCCCAAGCTAGGACCAAAGTCTCAGGGGTCCCCTGGCACACCTCCCAACTGCACTTGCTGCAGTTCCCCGGAGTTGGCCTGGGTCCCTTGGCACTTTTCCCTCTGGTCGAAGGCCACACCTGTAAGACATGGAAGTTGAGCCTCAGTGCCAGGCAGAGGGACCCTTCTTCTGCCCACAACGCCACAGTGAAGGCAGAAGCCCTTTGGGCGATGAGGAGCGGAGGCGGACCCGCAAGCCGCCTCCACAGACTCCCTGCAGCCTGGGGCTGAGGCTAAGGCATCTGCTGTCCACGTGAGGGCCGTGGGGGCTCAAGGCCAGCGCAGGTGGAGGGCAGTTACATGGAGCTGTCAGATGGGAAGGAGCCCACCCACCCGAGGGAGGAAGCTGAGTCCTGGCTAACCCCGGGGAGCGAACCGGAAAAGTGAAATCTTTCCAAGGTTCCAGAGTGGCCGAGGGAGACAAGTGGGGAGCACAACTATCTGAAGCTGGGCAAAGAAAGAGCAGAGAGATGCCAGGATGCAGATGGAGTTGGCCCCGGTGCCGGTGACCAGGAGGGTCAGTGGCAACTGAATGCCTGGATCTCCAGGATGAGTGAGGGGCAGCCTAGGGTCCAGCAGGCACGCTCAGTCCTAATGGTCCAGCTGCAGAGACACTGCAGGTCTCCCCCGCCGGCCGGAGGCCACGGCTCCAGGGTGACCCTGGGAGGTGGGTTGACCTTGAGCATCAGGTTCTCCCAGGAGGCCCAGCAGATGTGACATCCTTTCCAGGGGCTTCTCCGGGGGCACTTGACGCAGCTCTTACTGGTTTCCCAGAACCTTTTGTAAGATTTTCAGGAATTTTGTGACCCGGTTGTTTAATGCAGCCAACACAAAAAATTAAATTATATTAAGTAGCAGTTAAATAAATTGTATTAAAAACAAAAGTAATGAATACTCAGAACTCCTCACTTCCTAATTCTTTTACTATATTTTAACATCCGTTATTTCCCGGCACGTCACTGTCTGAAGGCCCCAAAAAGCGGCACCCAGCTTCCTGGCCGCTCCCAAAATCAGGCCGGAGCGTTCGGCTCCAGGTTCCACAGCCCCCAAACCCCCGAAAGGCCAGGACGGGGGCCAAAGCCCTGTACCCGCTGCCCCGAGCTGCCACACCTGGCCGGGCGGGGAGGCCATCTTGACCAGCAATGCTCAGCGCAGTATTCCGACGTAGAGGCCCCTCGTTCTGCGTTCCAGAAAGAATTTCCTGTGGCCAGACTTCAGCCGTGACCTCGTCTCCCTCCCCAGCGCCCAGGCCCAGGGTATTAGGCCATCCCTGCCCGGGGAGTTCCCCTTCCTCCTCCTCCGGTGGGGTGTGTCGTGTGCCAGCGCTCACTGCAGCCTTGGGAGGGGCAGGGCCGTCCGTCTGAGCCCTGTCTTGCTGACTCTTCTTTCAGAGAAAGGGAAGCCGGGCGGCCACAGCCGTCAGGATGGATCCCGGGCCTGGCCCAGGTGGCGGCCGCCTCTGTGTGCGGCTGGAGTGGGGAAGGGCCGCAGGGCCTGGGCTTCACATAGCACAGATTCCTGGGCGGGGAGCGTGCCTGGAGACCACTGGTCTGGCTGCTGGTCCTGGATCCCTGGCTGGGGTGAAACACGGGGAAGTGGCGGGGAGCCTCCCTGCCTCCAGACCTCTGGGCTCTGAAGCCCTCTGGCTCACACATTCCCTTTTTGCAATCCCCTTGCACGTTTCACAAGAAGGAAAAAGCCTCCTTGCTCAGTTAGCATCTGTGGCTCCACGTTTTTAACCAGCCAACTGTTCTGTTCCTCCGGGGGCTGCCCCAGACGGAAGGCTTTGTGGGCTGGAAAGGGCCGCCTTAACCCCGTGCAATAAACTGGGAGAGTCACTGCTGCCCTCTAGTGGCCACACGCGGGCTCCCAAGCCCTGCGAGGGCCTCTGGTCTGGGACAAACGCATCACCTCTGGTCCCGCAGGAGAAGGTGGAGGCCCCACTCCTAAGCTTTCTGTGCTCTGGCTTAAAAAAATAATAACCCAGCATGATACCCAAGTGGGAAAGTGAGTCTCTGTCTGGGGAATAGAGAAGAGAGTCATTTCCTTGGCTGTAGAGCAAGCAGGGTTTCTCGCCTGGACTGCTGACATCTGGGTAGGTCTGGGTGGTGGGGCTGCCGCGCCGTGGAGAAAGTTGAGCGGCGTCACTGCCCTCTGAGCGTGAGCTGCCAGTGGCCCGAGCTGCCGGTAGCCCAGCTCTCTCCCCAGTCTTGACAACCCGAAACGTCTCCAGACACTGCCACGTTCTAGAGACAAAGTTGCCCCCAGTTGGGAACCATGGATGGAGAAGAGCTGAGGGCCGGCACATCCTCTGGACCCGGCCACCTAGCCAAACTCTTGGATGACCAGAGTTACAGAAAACTGACCTGGGACCTGGGTGGCTCCTCGTGGGGGTGGGGGCACAGCAAGACCTGGGGGTGAACCTGGCTCCTCTGAGCCATAGGAGGGCTGGTTCCCCTCCGCAGGTGGGGGGTTGGGCCAGCAATCCCATGGCCCAACACGGAGGGAGGGAGGCATCGCTGACCAGGGCAGCGCTTCCCCGGAGCCCGTGCCATGAGAGCGCAGAAGGCCCAGGCTGCCCAGAGGCACGCAGACAGCCTGCCTGCAGCGCCTCGGTGGTCAGCTTGTCTGTGCTTCGCTTACTCATACTGCTGTGTGCGGTCCCTCTGTCTGGCCTGGGGATGTGAAGGTAAATTCAGGTCCCTGTGAATAAACAGAGCGTGAGGCTACAGCATGACATGGGGAACAAAGGAGAGGAGGGGCGGCAGGACTATTAGGAGTTAGGGCCCCAGCGCTCCATGGGGCTCCCTGAGGGTGTCATCAGCCCCAGTCACCTTGCCTACCGCTGAACCATCTGGAGACCCAGCAGTGGGACAGGTCTCGTGATGTGAGAGTCCCTGTCAGGTCCCTGAGCCAGCTGCTGTGTCTAAGGCCATCTCAGCCTCAGGGTCTGGAAGGCTCAGAGCGGGACTGTGTCGGTGTTTCAGATAAGATGCCCACAGGCATGATGGCCTCTTGACAGAGGGCCTGGGATGGCTGGGGACTGATCGCCCCACCCTGAGTCACACCCCGGCCGGGAGAGGTCTCGCGCCTGTGGCTCTGTGAATCCCAGGGTCCTTTCTTCCCCATTGCTCAGCTTTAATGAGCGAGTCAGTCTGCCGCCTGTTTTAAACCACGATGGGCCTCCCTGGGCTAATTCAGAGCGAGCATAATGAGGGAAGAAAAACAACCAACAAGTGGGGAGTGAGCCTGGGAGTCAGACAAGGAGGTGCTCAGCATCACTTCTCAGGCCCTGAGCTGAGGACAGTGGCCGTGTAAGGCGAGGGCATCCGATGAGCCCGCTGCTGCCTGGACACACTCAGTGTCCGCCCACACCCCCATCACGTCGGCATCTGTGATGGGAGACAAACCCTGGCAATGCCCAGCAGCAGCGGAGCAAAGGCCGGTGAGACTCGCCTTGGATGTGAAGCAACAGGGAGAGGCCCTTAGACCGTAGTAGACAAGGCACGTGGCTGCTCAGTCCCTGGTAGAGGGGCTGGCCCCCCTGGTTTAGCACAGAAAGACCCCTATCCCCAGAAACCCCTCAGTAGCAGGCAAACCAGACTCTCCCTGAAGGAGTAATCCCTCCCCCGGGAGACAGTGTGGCCTGTAGGGAGCCTGGGGAGAGGCAGGCAAAGGTTTCTGCAGCGCACACGCCGAGGTGCAGGGGTGCTGGGGTGCCGGAGCCCCAAGCGTGGGCGACTCCTGGGGGCATCGGGAAGAACGCCGGAGTCTCACGCTTCCCAGGTCTTCACTGACTCCCTTTGCAAACTTTGTCGCCCTCCCCAGAGCTGCGGATCTTGCTGCTGTGCGGCAGCGACCTGCTGGAGTCCTTCTGCATCCCCGGGCTCTGGAATGAGGCAGATGTGAGTAGCCGGGTCGCCACACAGCAGCACACGCCCTCGTGGGGGGAGGGTGGCGGTGGGGGGGCGCTTGATTGTGGCCTCTGGTCTTCCCTCTCCCCACAGCCTCTCTCCCCCAGCCTGAGCCTCCCCTCTCCTGTGAGCTCCCAGGAGGGCGATCCCTTCACATCTCTAGGGAAGAACATTTTCTCACCTACTCTCAAGCTGGGTCTCCTCCTGATTTTCGCACTCCCTCTACCTCCCGCTTGCTCCTGTAAAGCCCTTGGGGAGAAAGCAACCCCAGTCACAGAATTACCTTCTCCAAGTCCTGCTGGGATGGGGGGCACGTGTGTCTCCTCCCGGGGGGCTGCGTGGTAGGGGGGGAGGCAGGGGTCTTAGAAAGCCTCTACCCTTTTGAATGGGGTTTTGTTTTCCTTTGATTCCTTTTGAAGAGGTAGTAAATTCCATCCTAGAATTCCCTCACCAGGAGAATGGGGTCAAGAGGCGAGACATTAATGGCAAAAGGTCACTAGGATCATTCTGGCAATTGACTTGGAACAGAGGGAACCAGGAAATTTAACTTAATGTCACTTAGAAGCTCAGTGGACATCTTTTGTTGCCAGGCCCGACTGGGACGGTCTTAAGCCAGTTCATTCACGAGCTACTCGTGCTTCACGTGTAGATTCATTCTTGCTCTTTCATGAATTCATTCACCTGACAGCCAGCGCTGCCGCTCCCAGTCCACGGCCCTGAGCCAGCTGGGGCCCGGGGCGGGCCTTCCAGGCCCGGCCCGTGCTCTGTATTACCTTGCCGTGTGACTCTGAGAATCACCCAGCCATTCCCGGGCTGTTGTTGTTTTTCTTTTTAATCTATAAAGTCTATAGAGTGTTATCTATAGTATTTGGAGATTTAAAAAATATATACAATGCAGTCCCTGCTCCCCACAAGTGCAAGATGTATACCTATGAAATGTTTCTACACACACACACACACACACACACACACACACACACATAGAGAGAGTGTGTGTCTCTGGAGAGAGAGTGACCCATTAGGATCAGACTCAAGATTCTAGTTCTAACACAACTCGTGACGAAGTGTGTTCTGAGCGTCAGTTTTTCCCACCTGTAAAATGGGCATCATCACGGTACCTACCTCACAGGATCGGGGCAGAATTGAATGAGATCGTCTAAGCAGAGCGCCTTGCCCAGCACGGGACATACCATTCCATACATCCCATATTAATACGTGAACTTACCCAGCAGACACGTAGGTCTGCAGACACAGCTATTCCAGGAGGAGGGCACCCACACCACCTTGCTGTGGGGTAACCGGAGGGGAGGGAGGGACGCGGGGAAGCAAATTACACTGTGCGGTCAGTCCTTTCGCCTCCAGCCCTCAGCGACTTCCGGCAGGCGGAACCCTAAACCCCTTTCAGTTCTGGACGAGGTGGCTCAATGGACGTTTCCTT
Organism: Trachops cirrhosus; assembly: GCA_028533065.1. Lineage (NCBI taxonomy): Eukaryota > Metazoa > Chordata > Mammalia > Chiroptera > Phyllostomidae > Trachops > Trachops cirrhosus. Next base: position 34,790,817 of record CM052551.1, read on the forward strand.
TCCTCTCTACTTCACGAGGTGCGGTGGAAGTAGAAGGGAATGCCGGCAAAGTGCTGTGCCAGGTCTCAGCAAAGCTCTTTCAAGAACCCAGGCAAAGCCAGGCGGTTGTCTGGGGCCCGTCCCCGGGGGGAGGCCGGGGCAGTGTTGGGGGGATTAAGTGGCAGCTAGCAGGCGCAGGGAGCCTCTAGGGCCTCCCCTCGAGGGCGGACCCAGGCTCCGTGGAGCCTGAAACTGTCCCCAGTGACCGGAAAGCACGGCCAGGCCCTTTGCTCTTCCTGGTTCGCCTGCTGACGGCAGGTCCCCTGACGTCCCCTGCCCTCGGGTCCTCACCCCCGACCTCTGAAGGCCAGAAGACAGCGCCACAGCCCTCCCCGGTTCCAGTCGGCCCCTGGTGCTGAAAGGACGTGCTGGTTGGGGCAGAAAACTTTGAGAAACCAATAGCTGTGGATTTACTGGGAATGTGAGAGGGGTTTACCGGGAGGGAGACCCTCACCTACTGAACTGCGTTCCCACTTGGCTGACCGTCCCGGAGATCCGGGGCGCCCAGCACGCCTGCTCCCGGGGGCACAACCGCCCCAGGCTGGCGGGGCCCCACATCCGGGCCGCAGCCCAGGCAGCGGGGCTCTGGGTGAAGGAGATGCTCGGAGCCCCTCCAGAGATGCTCAGAGCCCCCTCCAGAGAGCTTTCTAGGCCCAGAGCTCTACCTCCACCCCGCAACCTGGCTGATCGCTCAGGCCTCTGATTCCACCCGCAGCCAGTCTGTGGGGTCCTTAGAACCATGATGTCGGAAGTAGAGAAAAAAAAATCAAGGACCGGTTTCCTTACATAATGGGTGTGAATCTCAGCCCACAACACAGGTGCGCCCGAAATGTTACGTTTAATTTATTGAAACCACATCAAAATTCAACTGCAAACCTTTATCCCACTGGGACGGTGGGAAGTTAGCCTTAGTCGTTACTGCTGAGCAGAACCTGAGAGGCTCTTCTTTGCCCCGAAAATGAAGATCGGTGCACAGGTGTCCACACAGCCGTCTGTCCTCAGGCCTTTGCGGTCCCTTGAAGCCGGTGGCCCCCTGCTCTGTGCCCACCCAGGGCACAGGTCCCCTGGCTGAGTCTGGAAACCCAGCGCTGGGCTCCACCCACCTCTGGTCACCAGGCCCCATTTTCTCCTGAGGCTTTGCCCCTAGTAGTGTGTGTGGGGGGGGGGGACGACAAAACCTCTTCTTTTTATTCTAATGGTACCCCCCTTGTTTTCTCTCTCCTCGGGACATCTGCTGAAATCTCTTCAGTGAATTTAAAGCTACTGACTTCAAAACATTCTGCTTTCTGACCTGCAAATTCTTCTCGTAATGGGTCTGGTTCTCTGCCAGAAGTAGGGTTGGGGTGGGCGAAAAGAGGGTACAGGTGTTACTGGAAAGGGGGCCTGCCTAAGGCCAGTGGTAGTGTGTGTGCGTTCTTGGCCTCACGCAGGAAGATTTCACACCCCAAGTCCAGGTGACTTGGAGGGCATATTGATTCAAGCCCAGGACAGTGGACCAAGGAAGGGCCTAGGGGAGAGGAAGCACCAGGAGGGAGAGTAAGCAGAGCTGCTTTGGCTCACTGAGAAGTCAGAGGAAAGGGGCCTTGGAGACAGCTTCAGGGGGTGAGCCCAGGACCATCTGCCGCTGCCCATTGCTCCCCTGGGTGCAAGCCTCACGGGGTCCCTTAGAGTGCAGGAGAGGCACGCCTGTGGGGGAAGAAGAGGGGGAAGGAAGGGAAAGGCTCGGGCGTGCTCCAGGCAGGGAGAGCGCATCCTGGGTCCTTCATCTTGAGGGTTTTAAGGCCGGGAGTTTAGGGGAGGATCTCAGTAGACTATTCACGAGTGTTCCAGGTGCGCCCTTGCAGGGTCGTGGGCTCCACTGGCTGGTCCGCACCAGGGCAAGGGGTCTACACAGCGACATGCCAGGGGAGGGAAGACCACCGGGGGCAAGGTCCGGCATCAGTTTTTTGCCCATTGCGAGGCACGCGGGACTTCCCACCCTGGGGACCTTCTGTATCTGGCTGTGGATTGCTCGGCCGTTGTGGTCAGCTGTGTCTCAGTTTCCCACTCCACTGGCCAAGGAGATTTCCTAGCTTCCTACTAACCTGTCTCACAGGGAGCAGGAAACTAGTTAGTAGCCCAGCGAATTATTCCACTGCCCTTATTTGGGCAAGGTTGGCCTTCAAGGTCTAGAAAAGGAGTCTTTCTTTCAAGACAGGATATAGGGTGAGCCCTTTATATTCTTCTAGAAGGTTCTACCATCTGAGGCTTGCCTGGAAGTGGCCCGTTTTAGGAGTTTCAGTTCCTAACCAGGAGATTGCCAGGGATGAGGTGTGAGAGACCAGCTCCTATTGTGGGTTTCGTTCCTTCAGTCAGCGCTTACCAGAACACACTCTTCTTCATCACCTGGTGTCCGGGGTGTTACCCGTTGGCCGAGACCTCTGCTCAGCATCTGTGAGCCCAAAGCTCTGAGTCTGCCCGTGACGGCAAGAGAACAAAACCTCTCGGAGAAGTCCCAGGCCCTGGCTTTGTATTCCAGTCTCCTGTGTCTTCTCCAGAGTTGTCAGAAACAACAAGGCGAGAAGCCACCAGTTCAAACAGGTCGGAGGGGAACCAGAAACCTTTCTACCTTTCGGTCAAGCAAGCTCCAAGGAAGCGTGGAGCAGCTCTGTCCCCACCCAGGGGGCAGGCAGCTGAGACAGACAGCCTGTTCCACAGCAGGACTGCGAAGGCATCTCTCCATCGCAGTGTCCCTACTGAGTCCATCTTGCTCTTGCTTTGCCTTGCATTCTGAGCTGATGCTCTTTATCCAGAAATCGAATCACACAACTAAAGGGACACCCCCGCCCCTACTCAAACACATCCCCAGGGCATTGCTTGTCGGGCGCGAAGACCCATTAGCCCCGCAGAGAATTCGGACCTCCTCTGACCGGTGACACGGCCCTTCCCCTTACGTTCCACGGAGAGAAAATTCCACACGTGTTCGGCAAGTTTCTCTCCGGAGAACCCAAAAGAGCTGCTCGTAGGTCCTGGCAGTTGGCATTTTCATTCTTGATTCCTGAGAGAAATCAAGATTCCAGATTCCTTCACTAGCCTTGGAGATAGGACCCAGGCCCCCTAGCCAGTCCCATTTCCAGACTTTTAACTCGAGAAGTAGTCTCCCCCCAGAGCCCCAGTCATTGCTGTCCCCTGCTGCTTCCTGACACGGGCACCAAAGCAGGTATCCAGGATCTGCGGGAAACCGAGGCCGAAGGCTAACCGGTCAGCCGCGGACAGGTTTACGAAGCCGGGAGATTTTATATCGCCCCTCCCCTCCCCCAAACAGCACCCGGGGTCTGAGGGCCTCAGGCTGCCAGCTGCCTTGTCCATTATGTTGTATGGGAGGCCGTCTGGCAAATAAGTTCTGACTTAAGCATTTTCCCTTCCATCAGCCTCGTAACTAATGCGTACTGAGTGCCCAGTGCGAACATCAGCACATATTTGGAAGGCCCTTGCCTTCTAAAAATATCTTACGTTTTATTGCACTAGCTCCTCATAGTCCACAAACAAAAACACGTGAAAAGTTCAGGAGAGTTCCTGAACCTAGTGAGCGCTCAATAAATGTTGGCTGTTACTCATTCATGGGTTTTAAAATGTTTACTGAGGAGCTGCCGTGTGCCAGGCACTGTTCTAGGGCTGGAGGAACAGGGAAAACAAAATAGACCGAGTTCCCCTCCGTGTACACTTTGCTTTCCAGAGGGGAGACAGACCATAAACACTCAGATCATTTCTCAGTTAACCGCTAGAACATTCCTGTGAAGTGGGATCTTTATCCCCAACTACACACATGGAAACCAGGGCTCCGATGGAGTGAGACTGGTCCGAGAGCAGCTGGCTATTGAATAGCAGAGCAGGGCTTTGCAGAAACCTTCAGATCCCTAGTCCAGATAAAGCAGACGAGGGAGAGGACTGGTACAGGTAATTCACAGCCGGCCAGGCAGGAGGCAGCGCTGAGCCGGCCTTTGACTGACGGGCAGGGTTGGGTTAAAAGGGTGGAAAGAGAGAGAGAGAGAGCTCCAGCGTTGAGAGAAGGCTGCGCAAGATCTGCTGGTGGGAACGAGACCTTTCAGGGAGATGGTTCTGACTGGTTGAAATAAAAGGCTTATCATCGTCTCTATTTGGGAAGCTTTTGACTTTTCAGCAAGCTGGCAAAATCATTAAGTTTAATGATTACATGTATTAGCCGCGTTCAAACAGCATTTGCCTTTTAAATGAGCGAGGGTCAATATTTAACCCAAACGAATAAAAATCTAAAGGGACATTAGGCACCAGAGATGGGCCAATGAGAAAGGTGTTTTTTCTCTTTCTTGCTGCCCTTCTCAAAGCCCAGCATTCTGCAGGCTGGCTCTCATTGGCTGTAGCCTACATTTTTCCAGCCAACCAGCTGTGGGCTAACTGTTTCCTCCATCCACCAGCTATGGGAAAACAACCAAAGCAAATAAACAGAGGAAGAGCCTGGGGCACTGGCCACTCCAGAAGAAATCCCTGGGCTCCAGGACAAGTGGGGCCAAGACAAACATTTGGTTTTTCAGGCTCAGATGGTTTTTATCAGACAGTCCAGCCGCAGCCAGGAAGCCCGATGGACACTTCCACCCTGGGGATTCTGTCCCCCGCACCCATCAGCCTGTGCTGAATTTACAGGCTCCAGCAAGAAGGCTCGGCAGCTACTAGAAAGATTCTAGTTCTCGTGTGAAAGGCGCTGTTGGCTTGGTTGTCAGGCTGTTGACTGGAATCTGGAATCCCCGGCCTTCCCACACTCCCAGTCAAATTGGAAATGGGGGTGGGGATGATTTTCTATGGGAAACCCCTCTGAAGCATCTTTCTCTTCTTTGCACTAAGAGGCATTCTGGGAATGCATTCCCACCTTCTTGACTCTTAGCGCACTAGCCTCTGCCCAGCCTTCCCTCCAGAGAGGAGCAGGGGCCAGAACCAAGGTGGATGATGACTCGTTATTGAGAGGGGTGGAGTAGGCGTCAGGAGGCTCTCACCTGTGTGGCTTCTACTGGACACCCTCTCCCTGCATCTTTTTCAGTCCACTCAGAAGTATACCAAATAACATACCCCAGGGGGCGATGTAGAGTAATGAACTGAGGTTTTAACGCATGATATGCCTGGAGGAAAGATAAGAGTGTATTTTCAAACCAAAAAAAGTTTCAAGTCACTGACACGTGAGCCTTAACAATGGATCTAGAAGAGGTGTTGTTACCAGAAAGGGGACCTGGCCCGCAGCAGGTCTGCCTAAGGCTGGCCGGTCGTGCATGGGTTCTCGACTTCGTGCAGGAAAGATTTCACAGCATGAGCCCAGGTGAGTGTGGGAGTACGCTTATTAAAGCCGCAGACAGTGAAGCAAGGAAGGGCTTCCCGTCGAGGCAGCCACAGGAGAGAGCCTAGGCGGGAGCTGCTTTGGCTCACTGAGAAGTCAGAGAAAAGGGCGCCTTGGAGAGAGTTTCTGGGGATCAGGCTGGGACAAGCTGATGCTGTCCATTGCTCCTCTGGTTGCAGGTCTCCTGGGGACTCTTGGAGTTGAGGAGATGCGAGCCTCAGGCGGGGGGGTAGGCGGGAAGAAAGGGGAAAGGGAAGGTGCAGGAATGCTCCCGGGAGGGAGAGCGCATCCTGAGCCCTTCGTTTTGAGGATTTTAAAACCTGGGAGTTTATGGAGAGAATCTCAATAGAATATTCATCAGCTTTCCAGGTGTGCCCTTTCAGGGTCACAGTCTCCTCTGATAGGTCAGCGCCAGGACAGGGGGGCCATTAGTCATTGCAGCTTCTCCTGGTGTCACCTACCTCATTTTGCTGCTTTTCTGGGCCTGGAGCTGAAATACAACTGAGGCCTAGATGTTATCTCCAGGGAGGCGACCTTCTGTATCTGGCTGCAGACTGCTGGCCAGTTTGCTCAGCCATCGGTCTCGGCTCCCCATTCTGCTTGCCAAGGAGTTTTCCTGGTGTCTCACTCTCCTGCCTCAGGGTGGCAGAAAAAGCCTTGAAAAGAGCCCAGAGTGGGTTCAAATTCACTTCCTGGCTGTGCAGCTTGGACTCATTACTGCATCTCACTGAGTCTCCGTTTTCCCTTCTGCGAAACGAGAACTGAGGCACATGTCTCAGAAGAGGGTTGATGTTAGGGTTACATGTAATAAAAAATAAAGCTCCCAAGATTGTGCCTGGCTCATAGCAGGTCCCTTAGCGAATGTTTCATTCCCTTCCTTAGTGATGTTCCCTTGCTCATCCCTGAGTCTCCTCATCTGGAGGAGAAACACACGTGTGCCCAGGTAGCTCATGTGCTGTTCCCTGGGAAGAAAGCACTGTTTGGGGGAGATGGTTAGGGCTCTGAACCCGAACCTAGGTCTCCGAGTGATCCTGCGGAGAGTCTTACCGGTCAGGCTTTCCTGGGTGAGGCAGTGTGAATTGGATTCTGTTGCTAACGCAAGTCAAGGCCTCTGTCTGAAACGCGCTAATGGTTTCTCTTTGGGATTGGAATGGAGCCCCTTCTCTGTCGTGATCTGGTCCTTGTCTACTTCTCCTACCTCTCTGGGCTCCAGTTCCACCTGGTTTCTTTACTGGAACAGTTCTTCTCACCTCAGGGCCTTTGCACTCGCTGTGGCTTTGCTCGGAATACTCTTCGTCCAGGTATCCCTATGCCTTCTCTTCTTGTCATTTAGGATTCAACCTAAAAGTCCTTTTGCTATGATTGAAGGCTCAGAACAGCCCTCCTAAGATGTGCTACTTTGGCACGTGGATTATTCTGAGATGAAGGCAATTAAGACACCATGGGCTCGCAAGAAACTCTCCCTTAAAAGGATTTAAATTTGGAGCCTGGCCCATAATAAGAGTTATTACCAAAAATAACTTTCTAATACCTATCTATAGGGCAGAGCAAACACTTAATTCCTGAACATCTACTTTGCTGTTCTGGGAATGAACTTCCCCTCTGAGCCCCAAGGCACCTGACCTCATGCTTAGCTCGGAATGCCATGTATACCTCATCTTACCTTTCTGTCCAGAGCCTCTCTTGCATGTGGGGTTCCTGTACATGAGTACCTAATTCAGTTTGGTTATTTTCTCTCGTCAGTCTGTCTTATGTGGATTTAATTACTAGACCCGCAGAAAGAGCCCAGAATGGTAGGAGAAAATGTCTTCCTTCCTCACAATGGTCAGTATTTACTCAGCTCCACCCGATGTTTTCTTATTTATGTATTTATCCGTTCACGATCCACCCCTACTAGATGGTAAGCTCTGCGAGCACAGTACATGCACCACCTTTCTCAGCCACAGCAGCGCAGTGCCCAGTTCTCCAGACACACTCACTGAAAATCTGTTGAGTGAAAGAATGACTGGGTTCCTGGGGACGGCTTGGTGGGAGGAGTTCGGCCCATAAGACAGTTGGCCTCCACCGTGAGATGTGGCTTATGGGTAACTTTTGACAGTTGCCCATAAGACATTAGCCACTGCAACATATTAGCCATTTAATAGTAACCTGCTTATCCTTCATAGCAGTGCAGTTGAAATAATCATTTGTGTAATGTCTCCCACCAGTTAGTGGCTGATCCAAGGGATAAAGCCACATCTGTGTTGCTCAACCCTCCGTCCCGGAGAGGTGCCTGGCTGAGACCACAGGGCATCCTCCTACCCAAGGCATCCCTGAAATCCAGCAGGGCAGGTCCTGAAATTGAGCCTCCTCAAAGGATGATGCTGATAACTGCACATTCCTTCCAAGAGATTTGCCCCTGGGTCTGTCCCAAGGCAAATTTGCTTCTGGCCTCAACATGTCTCCTTTCTTACCCTCAGATTCCCCAGATTTGAGGAAGCAGAGTCCACCCCTTCTACCTGCTCTCCCCATCCCCACCCCCACCTCCCCGGGGAGCCTCTGACCAGAAGATGAAAAGATACAGTCAACGCTGTGCTTGGGAGCAGGACCGATGTCACAGTCCCCCATCTCTGGGACATGACTCAGGCCAGAGCTAACATGAGAGGCCACTGTGTGCTGGGGGCAGGGGAGAAAGGCGCCCCGATCCTGCCCACTGTGGTGTGGCAGTGTGAGGTCACATTGGTCACTACCAGGAGAGGGACCTGTCACTCCGGACAGCGCTGCTGCATCAACCACTCAGCCACCCATCTCTCCGTCTCCAAGGCAAAACCTACAGAGAGCCCTTTATGAAGACACAGGAGGTACTGGACTCCTGGTGCTGAGACAGCAGCTCTATCCCAGGGCCAGGCAACCCTCCCCACTCCCACACCCCCCACAGGCTGCAGGGGCAGGGACAGCCCTAGCTGCCCCGTGTTTCCGAAAGCCCCATGTCCACCCTAACCGCCTCCATTTCCTGGGGCACGGGGTTGGTGACCTCATGTTTGCCGGAATCCCCAGAAGTTCTCTTCCCATGGATGACCTCATCCCAAGCCCAACCAGAATACAGGCAGCTTAGGCAGTTGCCTGAGTGCCTTAAAGCAACAACTTCCCCAAGGTGGGCGCACAGCAGAAGGGTTAGGGAGCTTTGTAAGGAGAGAGGCCCCAGCCCCTCGTAGACATGTATCGAAATCCCTGGGGCGAGGTCTGGGGATCCATCTTTGTTGTTGTTTTTGAAGTTCCCCAGTGATTCTGCTGACCAATCAGATGGAGTCTAGGAACCCGAAGTCTATCTCTAGGGTCACTTCCTTGGGTCTCCAGAGCTCCCATGAGGCACAGCAGGCTTCCCCTCCATGACCACAGACAGGGAGGGTTCATCGGCTAACGCCTCAGTCAAGCTGCCAGAGGAAACACTGCAGGCGTCACTTACTCAACAGCACCCGTGAGCCTCCAGGATGCACCAGGCCCTTTCCACCCGGGGACACGGCAGTGAACAACACACGAAAATCCCTGCCCTCGTGGCGTTTTTCTATAGAGAAGGCAGAGACAAAACTAAGGTTAAACAAAGAAAATACACATGGGGTAGATGGAGATCAGTGCTGGGAGGAAGGTGATGCACTGAGAAGGGTAGGGCGTGAGGGTGTGGGGAGCACGTGGGTCTGTGCACAGGGACGCAAGTTGCAACAGCATGGCCCGAAGGTCTCGCTGAGAAGGTGACATTTAAGTGAAGGGTTTTGAACTAAGGAGCGGCATAATTTGGCTTCTATTTTAACATTATCAGTCTGGCTGTTGGGAATAGACTGAAAAGGCAAGAGAAAAACAGGAAGACGGGAGCAATCCACGTGAGAGGTGACGGAGGTGAATTAGTTACCTGTCGCTGCAAAGTTTGTGGCTCAAACCACACAGATTTATTCTCTTACACGCTGGAGGCAGGGCGTCCACATAGGGTTCGTCGGGCCAAAGCTAAATTGTTGCCGGGGCTGTACTCCCTCCGGAGGTTCCGGGGAGAATCTGTTTCCTTGCGTTTGCAGCTTCTGGCGCTGCACTCCTTGCTTTCCTTGGCTCATGGCCCCTTCTATGTTCAGGACCAACAGTGTAGCAACTGCAAATCTTTCTCTGTGCTGTCTGTGCATCATCTCCTCTCTTCTATGTTCAATCTCCTTCTGCCTCCCTCTTGTAAGGGCACTTGTTATTGAATTAGGCCCCTCCCCCTAGATTGTTCAGGATAATTTCCTTAAGTTTAATCACATCTGCATCGTCTCTTTTGCCACTTGGTTTACAATCACACGTTCCAGGGATTAGGACCTGGATATCTTTGGGGACCATTATCTAACCTGTCAGAGGAAGCTTAGACCAGGATAGAAGTGAAGAAATGGTTAAAAAGGAGCCGATTCTTGGATTTGTTTTGAAATCAGAGTCAATTGTAGATCGAATGGGGGATGTGAGAGAGAGGAATCAAGAACATGCCAAGGCTTCGGCCTCAGCAATAGTAAGAAGAGTTTCCATTTACTGAAGGGCTCCAGGGGAAACATTTTCAGGGGGTGGATTGATTAATGTCCGAAGGTTAAGGGGCTCATGGACATATTGGGGCAAGTCTGTCCGTCACCTGTGTCTGGAAAAGGAAAACACCTCAAGCAGCGAGGCTCCATCTGCTTGCCTCTCAGCAACGAGCCGCTTGGCACCGTTATCGATTGGGTGCTCGGATCATTAGTTCCTGAATGGAAAGCAGCAGGTGCACTAATGTTACCCTCGGGCCATGCACCCCGGGGGCCTGACTGCCATTCTGAGCCATCGTTCCACGCTTTAAACTAGAATGCTCTCTTTATGCGGCCCCATGATTTCCCGCTTCACATCGGAAGCCCCCATCAAGTTCTCAGAATCCCACTGAAGGCAGATGCCTCATTGCGCATCCTACACCACGACCCTGAGACAGCAACGGGTGGGGCCAAGCAGGGGAGGGCTCTCCTGTTTGTCTCCAGTCCCCCCCTCCCCTGCTCCCCTTCATCCCTCTTCTCCGGTCTTCTCTTTCCTATCTCTGTCTCTACCCTACAAATTCCCCTGGAGTTTTAATTCAGTACTTAGTGTACTGGTTCTCCATCTTGGTTGGGTATGGCAATCTCTTGGGGGAGTTTAAAAAAAACAAACAAACAACTGTTGGTGCCCGGGTCCAGTTCCCAGAGATTCTGATTGAACTGGTTTTGGGTGTGAGCTGGACTTGGGGAATATTTAAAGAGCCTGAAGCAATTCTGCCGTGCAGCCCAGCCTGAGAGGCAGTGTGTTCGGTTACCGTCTGAGGAGGGACTCCCAGGGCAGCATTCTAAAGGCCGTGGCAGGACAGGCTGGCTCTATCTCCCACTCCCTGCCCTGCCCCTCCCCGGCATTCCTGGTTTATAGGACAAGCGCTCCGGGCCAGGTTTCCGGATCTGAGCACCAGCAATCAGTGCGGCCTGTGGTGCAATGCTCTAATTTTCCAAAAGGCACGATCCCCCGGGGGCTCTGATATTCTATACCTGCCTTTAATTGCTCTCCACAGCTTCCCTCTTAGGGCACCTTCAGCCGACTTTTTATTTCAGCAACATCAGAGCTCCAGCTGCAACTCTAGCTCCACTTGGACGCAATGGCAGAAGTAGGGTAAAGTGGATGGAGATGCCCAAGGGCTCGCGTGCACGCACGCACTCATGCGCATGCGCACGAACATAATCGGCGAAATCGGAAGTGGAATTCTGCTGGCACAGAAATCCTCTGTAGAAGCGGCTCCTACAGTGCTCCATAAAGTCTCCCTGGTTTGTGTCACTAGTTTGGAGCATTATGAGGAGAAACCTGTGGCCCTTGCTGCCAGACCAGGCCTTGCTCAATGAGCTGCCCTGCCTGGAAGCAGCTCGCCTCCCTCTCCCCACCCCCTCCATCCGGGATCCTTAATTGGCAAGATCTAAAGAGTACTATGCCCAGGCTAGATCCCAGTCTCTAAGTGCCATCCCTTTCAGCCTCTTTGAAAATGAAAATTGGCACGAGTTTGCAGAAAGCAGCTTGGTAATGTGTCTCAAGAGCTTGAAATATGCTCAAGTCATATCCTTTCATCTAACTAGTTTGCTTCTTATCCTAGAGAAATCGTCAGAGATAGGGCAGAAGATTTATGTATAAAGATCTTCAACAAAGTGTGATGTATAACTGCAAAAAAAACCAGAAGTCACTGCACACTTTCTATAGTGCAAAATTGGTTTAACATACCATGCGATATCACAGTATAACCTGACAGTAAAATGCACAGGTGGCTAAAACTTAACCTTTTCAAATGATTTCAATGATGTGAGAAAATGCTCACAATATAATATTTAATTAAAAATGCTGGTAACATGGTTTATTTTTCAGTTTCATCCAAATATGCGTGTAAGATCCATATACACTTCTTTGGAGAGAGGAAGACACTGGACAGAAATAGACTATGGTTATATTAGTGGTTCTCTGGGTGGTGTGATTCTGATTGATTTTTTTTTCTGAGTTTCCCAAGCTTATATCATATCTATAATCAGGAAAAGTAAAAAAAGAGGTTGCTTTTTTTTAATGAAAAGGTTTCATTTCCCATTATGGCAGCAAGCTCCTATCAGAGGCTGATCTCAGAAGCGCCCCCTCTATAACCTTCCTCCTATCACTTCCTCTGCAAACACATGCATTACAAGCTCAGGGTGCCCCTGAGACCCACCGTGGCTTGGACCTGGGTGAGCAGGGGCACATTCTGGCCCCTCTCAGTAGCCCCCCCGGCAAGCGGGGGTTTTCCTTGCTGGCCAACGGGATCTGTGTCACTGCGAGGCTGTCCACCAGTGAGGACTATGCGTCATTCACACTGTTCTTCAGCATTATGAACTCAACAGGAGCCTCAGGAACAGGAGAGATCTTGCACAGACATGCAGAAGCACGTTTATTCATTCAGTCTGGAAATATGTATCATGCATCTTCTGTGTGCCAGGCGAAGTTCTCACTCGTTCCGCTGACACTGTTAAGAGTTGTTACTTGAAAGAGTGGCCTCCTGGGGCTAAGAAGGCACACATAGGACTAAAGGGTAGGACAAAGAAGGCAGTAAGTCTGAAGCTTGGGGTTCCACATGGACAAGAGCTCGCCCTGCTACGTAGTTGCTGAGTAAGTTGGAGCCATGATCTCACAAAGGGTGTCCCCCCCGGTTTCTTTCTCTCTGTGTTCCTCAGATGGAGGTGATTGTTGGGGACTTTGGGATCGTGGTGGTGCCCCGGGACGCAGCCGACACAGACCGAATCATGAATCACTCCTCAGTACTCCGCAAATACAAAGTGAGTTCTCCCTCTCCAAGCTGTTGTAGCCTTGTGATGTGGCCCTTTTTGGAGAAGCCTGAGGGTGGGGGGGCGCGCCGGCAACCCACTCTCTCTCCTCTGTCCCCAGAACAACATCCTGGTGGTGAAGGATGACATCAACCACCCCATGTCTGTCGTCAGCTCAACCAAGAGCAGGTATGTTTGACTCATCATATGAGTGGAGAATGGGAAGCAGCCAGACCAAGCCCAGAGCAAAACTGTGCAGCAGCCAAAGTGCATCACTGGGGCCCTTTTGTACCCGTTGGTGCCTTCCCTCCGTAGCCCCCCCAGGCTTGGGAGAAGGGCCTCAGGGTAGGGCCCCTTCTTCTCTATCAGGCTCCTGGAAGAAAGAAAGGAAATGATGAACCCTAGGAGTCCCGATGAGACTCATCTTCCCAAGAGCACGGTGCAGAGAAGCACAAAGGAATGAAATAAGAAAGCTAATATTAAAATGCATACTCTGTGCCCAGGCTATTCTAAGTGCTTTTCGTAGTGAATCATTTAATCCTCATAATAACTGAGATAGTTATTACCCTCATTTTCTAGAAGAGAAAACTAAAGACCAGGTGGGCTTAAATAGCTTGCCCGAGGTCCCTCGGCTAGGAAGTGGCAGAGCCAGGACGAAATGGAGTCACCAGGATGGGGGAGGGACAGTGGGGGCAAGAGGGAGTTTCCTACTAGGGATTCCACTCACTTGGCCTAAACAAAGGCTGGTGACCTGTGAGGTAAGCCTTTGCCCTGAAAGAGAGTGGGCAGACCAGTCCTCCCGCCTGGCCTCAGGGAGGCCGTTTGCCTGATTACCATCTCTCCTCCTCCAGGCTGGCCCTGCAGCATGGGGACGGCCACGTGGTGGATTACCTGTCCCAGCCGGTCATCGACTACATTCTCAAGAGCCAGCTGTACATCAACGCCTCGGGCTAGCGGCTGCACAGCCCTCTGCTCCACTCTCCCCTTGTCCTCCGCCAACACACTGGCCCCTCCGGTCTCTGTTAGTCCCCTGTTTCTCTCCTGCCTCTCTGTTTCTCCATCTCTTCATCTTGACTGTTCTCCCCCTCCACCCCCCACAGTGTGGGAACCCGCAGAGCACCACGGCGTCCCTTATTCCGCAGTCATCTTTGGACAATCTTTCCTCTAGTCTCCGGGTTGGGGTGGGTGAGGGAACAGGGGTGGGACTTGGGGGGAAGTGTGGTCCTTGGAGATGTGCTGGTGTCCATCTCCCAGCATGCTCTAGGGAGTGGCTCTGGTGCCCATCCTCCCAGCATGCTCTGGGGAGGCGGCTCTGGCTCTCGCCTTCCCAGCATGCCCTTTACCACAAAGGGCTATTTTTTTTCTTTTCTGTTTTTTGTTTGTTTCGTTTGATTTCAATTGTTGTTGTTCACGCCTCAGAGAACTTGGATGGAATCAGTGTCCTCAGTTCTTTACGTTCGTAGCCTCGATGCAGTCCTGCGGGGTCACTTTCCAGTGATAGGAGACCGCGGCCAGCCTCAGCACAGCAAGTGCGTGAGGGCCAGAGCCAGTGAGGAAGGCCAAGCCACCTCCGCTTTGCCTCCACCCTCCACCCTCCACCCTCCTACCTACTCACCCCTCACCTTCCCTCCAACAGCAGCAGCAGCAGTCTGGGGTCAAATGTGAGACTTTCAAGTTCTGAAACTGGGGAGGCAAGTCTGGGAACAGTAGGGTTTCTTAGAAGAATGTGAGTCCATTTCCTTAGTTTCAGAAGACCCTTTTTCTGAGTCTCTGGGCCTGGGCTCCCACAGAGCCAGCCCATCCCCATTTCCTGGTGGCATCTGTCCAGTTTCTTCTTTGGGCTGTGACTGATGGCACAGTGTGGGTTTCCTGCCAGCCAGGCATTTCCAGGGATCCTTCGGATCACCGTCTAAGCTGGCAGAGGCCATACTTAGCTACATTCCTGCATTTGAGAGGAATCCCACGTGCAAGACCAAGTCCTGGTAACGCAGTCGTTTCTGAAGTCAAACACGCTAGGGATTCGCGTGTCCCTAGAGATCTGTGCTACTTGCAATCATTTGTTGCCTGTTTGGTTGGGACTTGTCTGTGTTGTAAGGTGAGTCCAGGATGACGTAGGAAAGAGCAATTTGCTGCTCTGATCGAAACTGATGATCCCCACCCCCTCAAGCTGCGGTGACACAGGCGATGCCCTCATGAGGTCCGTTCTGTTCTTTCTTGAGAAGCAGGGCCTGCGCCTTGTTTCCGAGGCTGGTCTTATCTCCTGCTGGGCCCTGCAGCCCCGGTCACTGCCTGAGGGATCTGCCTGGCAGAGGAGTGAGTTCCCAGAATGGAGGTCGTGAGGGATGTTGAGACGCTGTGAGGGACATCGTGAGCCACTGCAGTTTCACCCCTTTTCTCCCCAATTCCCCACCTTCCTCCACTGTCCACGGAAACCGTATTGACAGATTCCGTCCTAGCTGTTTGGGGCCCACACATGTCCTACTTGGAGAGCCAGAAGGAAATTATTTTCATGTGGTGTGTCTCACCCAGCCTCTGGCTCGTGGGTTCGCAGGTGTCCTTGAGGAATGGTCCCCGAGCAGCAGGACAATTTTATCAAAAGCTAGTACCAGCTATGGCCCAGGAGGGGTTAGTGAGATCTAATACCAGGAACAACCGTCTTCACCGCACACATCCTTCGGTACCCCCAGGAAGGAACCGGGGTCAGCAGAAGAGCACAGGAAGCGTAGCACCCAGGAGGGTGCTCTTCTGCTTAGATTATGGAAATAATCTGCAGAGGGAGGAAGGAAGCTTCTATTCTTGGGTCTCAGTGTTTGGCTAAGGATCATGGATTCATAAATGAGAAGAACTTCAGAGATTAGTTGATTCAACATTCTCCTTTAAAAGATGAGGGAGTGGAGAGCCCCTGAATTAAGTGACTGGTCTCAAGTCCCAGCAAGTTTAGAGCCCAGCAAAAAGGTATCGTTTCCCTGGCCCCTAGTGTCACATCCCATGGCTTCTGCCCCTCCGGTTCCCGTGATATTGACCGGGTAATATGTGGTTTCTACTCGTCTCAGCTTTACTTGGCATCTCACTCTTAAAGTGTGTCTGACCCAGATGCCTCCTATATATGGCTTTGTCTATGGCAGTCCTGGGGGCAAATGTGATGGTGAGGAAGGCCGGAGCGAGGTTTCCCTTAGAAGTCGAGAAATCTCAGCAGCTTGGAGGAAATCCTAGAAAGTGACTCTTTGAATTCAAGAAAGCGTTGCTGTGTGGAAGGCTAAGAAAGACCCAGAATGCTCAAGGTGAGACTAGTGTTGGAGGCAGAAAGACAGAAGAGCCTTTGTCTAGGCGGAGAAGCAAAGGGACACCGGGCGCTGGGTTCCCTGGGGGAGCACGGCAGCCTCAGGGACGTGGAGCTCATGGGGACAGTTTGTCCTGAGGATCCACCTGAGCAGATCTGAGAAAAACAAGGTGTCTTTGGTCCACTCTGCCACTCTGCTGGACTCTGTGGTCAACCCCATTTAGCTCACAGCCCATGAGAGAACTGGGCTGCGCCGGGCACAGGCTGTGTGGGGCTGGGAAGGCCCAGAGGAAGGGAGAGGAGATGAGCTGAGGAGAAAAACAGGGGCAATAGAAGCAGATTTCTAGGAACGAAATGGGGCAGTTCTGTGCATCACAGGGAGCACGTTATAATAGCTTTCCTTTCAGACGAGGAAAAGTGAAGTGGACCTCCTTCTGGGTTGAACTGCCCATTCCCCATCCTGGCCATTCTTCATTTGCTAAGGGGAGGTCCGAACCCCTCTCTCAGTCCAGGGCAGGACATTGTGACCCAGCC
This sequence comes from Trachops cirrhosus, assembly GCA_028533065.1. Classification (NCBI taxonomy): domain Eukaryota; kingdom Metazoa; phylum Chordata; class Mammalia; order Chiroptera; family Phyllostomidae; genus Trachops; species Trachops cirrhosus. Next base: position 34,807,315 of record CM052551.1, read on the forward strand.
AGTGACAACACCAGAAAGAGGATTCAGAGTTTGAAGCAGTGCCCAGGTGCCCAGAGGCTAACCTCCAGGCCCTGGCTCCCGCTCTGGGTCCTGCTCCTTCCTACAAAGTCCAACCCAAGCCTGGCCTGGCTCAGGGATTGTGGGAAATGCATGGGCTGGAGCGATCATACCCAGGGGGGTCTGGAGCCGCGTTTTCTGTCTACCAATAAAAGAGTCCCTCCCATTTTTCTGAAAGTGGCTGAGATGAGTGAGAACAGGCCAAGGGAAACCCTTTGTGTCCAGGACTGTCTCTTCAAGGAATGGCCCTCAGGGGGAGTCTGCTGCTAGCTGGTACCTCATACACCACCCCTACCCCCCCGGCAGCCTCTCTTGCTTTCATTTTCCTTGAATGTACAGAGGAACAGGGGAGGGAAGTCTCTTACTGAAGTGCCTGATACCCAGAGCTAGAGCTTCTAGAGACACCATTCTTCCTGTCTCAGCCTGACCTACCTTTCCCCAACGTTCTCGGGTCTCACGCTCCAGCTTCTCAAAAAGAATAAAAGAATTTGCTGTTGTACTTAAGTAGAAAGCGAGACTCAATAATCAATCTACAGCAAAAAGCAGGGAATTACAGGGAAAAACAACTTGTATCTTAACAGCCCGAATCTATTCATCCAAACTACACACACACACACACACACACACACACACACACACACACTCTTTAGGGGACTAAGACAGAGAAGCATGTTATGTTTCATTCATCAAAAGAGTGATGCAAACGTCAATCAGCGGAATAGGAAAAGCTCAGGATCTCTCCCACGGCTACTGCAGGAAGGTCGACGGAGGAGGTGGAAAGGATGGAAACAGGGACCAGTTTGTAGCTCATCCCATTAGGACACTTGAGGAGTAGCATTTCGGAAATGATGGTGAAGATGCTTTGTCGAATTCACCCAGTCTGCACCTTCCTAGAGCTGCTCGGTAAACTTGGCTTGTCACGTGGTTTTTTTGTCGTGTAGGTTTGGAGTGTCCTTTTAACCTGTTCCAATTAGGGCTGAGTCACGCTCTTCCCTCTCAGCCCCAGGGTCCAGAACTCCGCTAGATCTGGGAAGTCTCAAGGATTGGCGTGGGGAGGGGGAAGCTTTTTTTTCAAATCACTTTTTGGTCACTCAAGCTGCCATTTTAAGAGTAAGATTTGCTTTCCGGAAACCAATTCATTAAATAAAAACTACATTCGAGTTGCAACGCCATTTCACAGTGAAATATTTTGAGTAAAATTTTGTTGCTTAGAATAGTCAGATGAAAGTTTTATCAGCAATGTTACAATTATGTTAATAAATTATACAATGCTACTAGAGCCTCGTGTCCTGGTCTAGAATCTTCTCTGTGGGTTGTGGAATTAATCTCTTTTTCTTCATAGGCCTATGAGACAGGAGGCAACAGTTGTGAAAAGTTCTTAGGGCAGGAGATTTTCTGCCTGGTTTAGCTGATGACGTGTGTGTGTGAAAGTATATGCAACACACCTAAGGATCATAAGCAGGGAAGAAAAATTAGCAATTTTCTGAATTGTGCCTAAGTTTTCTCAGTTAAAAAAATATCAAATCTTACATTCCACCTAATCTGCATAGTCTGGTATTGGTTAGCTTTGGCTCCTTATTGAAATTAGGTCTTTACAAAATAAAAATATATTTCTGAAAATTAAAAACCTGAATAACTTTTTTGGCATAAAAGATCTTAAGTAAGACTGACTATGAAACTCGTACATCATTTCGGCAAGGTAAAAAAAAGCAAAGAAAATTTATGAATTGTTCAATCCTGCTGTAACTGTTAGTTTTTATGTCATTTTTAGTTGTGATGTACACGGTGTATTGGTTTAGATCTAAATGGTGATTGTCACTAGCTCATATCAGGTGTGATACAAAAGGCGAAACAGCAATTTCCTGTGCGCCCAGCTCATTTAAGGCTTAGCTACTTGTTTGTCAGATTAGTTGTGGGGGTTTTTTTTATATAAATCATTTTAGTACTTAGTGTCTTTTGCTGTTGTTGATGAAAATTGGGATTAGCAGGCTCTGTGTGTACCCGTGTGGGTTTGTTGGACCCGGATGCTCGATATGCCTGGTAAATCGACCCCTTGTATTTATGTTTGCTATTCTGGCACAAAGCTGAACGCTTGTTCCTCTGTCCTGAAAGTATGTCATGATGAGAACTTGTTTGAAATGAGGTATAAACACTTTTAATATGCTAACTTTTGTGAGCTTATCGAATATATGTTCTAAATGTCAATTAACATACACACACACATTTCTTCCTTTATGACCCCTAAGTAGATCTTCAAATTTTCTAGGACGTTCATGTAGGCCATAGCATAACAAAAGCAGAGAAAGACATCATATTTCTGATTTCCAGGAGGGAATACTGGACCACAGCAAGAAGCCAAAACATTCCACGACCATGCAAACATTAAAAGAAGACCAATAAACATATTCCTGGTCCTTGAGACCTGTTCCAAACATTGGACATTACCGAGTATTTTCCTACCCTTGTCTCCGGCCTCCCAAAAACACTGAAAGGAAAATGCATCCTGGAATAAGATAAAAAATACGTCTGCTAAGAGGTCCTAGTCTGTGGGCAGTTTCGTTTCTACCCCCGTCTTCCCACAGAAATCCCCATGAGTCAAAGTAGAGGATGATGTCCGTAATCGCCTACCATTGACACAATTAGTCAGAAAACTCTCGGAGGAGGAGTATGACCAAGTTTTTATTACAGATTATAAACACTGATGACAAACTGGAAGAAAGGCTCCCTTAATGTGGCAGGGTGCGTTCAAGACTGGTAACAGAGGCTAAGTCCTGGGTAGGCTATCTATGAGTCACATGCCCTTCCTCTGTCCTTAGGGACAACTTCTGAGAACCTCAGAGATGAAGGAATCATTTCTAAACCAAAGGAGTCACATGAGTCACTCTTCTATTGTCATCTCTCCCCAGGGAAGACGTTCTTATGACTTTCTTAGCAATCCATCCCATTGAGGAATCCGTATAGGATTGCAGGTACCTTGGTAATTAACCAATGGATCCCTCACGAAGCTCCCCAATCTGTGTGCTGCCTCACTGTGCATTCAGCAGAGACGGAGAGCTGATCACTAACGATGCACCCTCCCCTTCCCTAGTGCAGAATCGTCCCCGAGAAGTGGCTTCCTACAAGTGACCATACTCCCCAGGCCCCTTGCCAGCTAGATGTGGTCTAGACCACGAGTGCAGGCCTGGCCCACAAAAACCTTCCACGTGTCTCTCTCCCATATCTTCTTTCCCTGCCACCCATTGGAATGGAGATAGCTTCCAGGGTAACCCTAAAAGTCACAGGTTATACATGGCAGGGACCACGTGGAGGGCCACCCTGCCGACCTGCTCCCCATTCAGCACATCACGGGAGCAAGAATAAAAACATCTACTGTGTTTGAGTCATGCTCATTTTTAGGTCGATGTGAACTGAATTAATACATCTACATTTTCTAGGCACTAGTTAATTAAAGGAAGATTTGTAGAACATGTGATTGAGTCTGTCAATCACAGACTCAATCACAGGATTGTAAGCTCACTGCCACAGAAGGTAAAGCGAAGAGATCAGACGTATCAGTGTTTGGCAGGTGGGGAGGGTCGGTGTGGACGCGGCAGAATCCTTTCCTCAGCCACATGGGCAGATGGCCACTTCAGGATCTGAATGTATTGTGTGTCTATGGATTAGAAAGCATGGGCAATGTACCACAAGCTACTGATTTTTTCACTTTTATTTTATAGCTGATAAAAAAGACAACAATATTCATTATAACCGCCACCTCGCTCAGGGCGTTCCGGAAATAAATCCTCCTTCATGCCTAGGACACAGCACCAGTCACGTCTCACAAAGTTCTCGGGGCTGCAGAGGGCCAGGCCAGTTGCTCAGCAAAAGGATTAAAAGTGCTAACTCTAGGACTCCCTGCTCTTTCTGTGGCATTTTCCTTCCCACTGTTCTGGAACCTCCCCCTCAGGCTTCAAGTTTAACAAATCAGAAATGGGCCACAGGCATCTAGGACTTATGCTTTACTTAAAACATGTCCACGAAAAGCTGAGGACGTACAGGGGTGAGGCGGAACTCCAGCCTTCCTAGCCGGGGTGGGGGAGGGGTGAAGCGCCTCTGGTCTTCCCAGCAATCCCCACTGGCCTTACCATGACTCAACAGTCTATTGCAATAGGTTGTGGAAAGGGGCAGAGTGACCACTGGAATGCAAAGACGTGTGCACAACCCAGAAGCCGTCTCAGCTTCGCCAAAACCCAACTGCACCCACGGGAGTGTCTTGCAACATATGTCCTGTTGAGAACAGAGGTTGCAGACCAGTGGGTTTGCAATAAACACCACATGTGATGAATGACCAGGAATTGTAAGTTAAAATGTAATTTTTTAATGTGTGTCTTCCTCACTGGACAATCAACTTTATGAGGGCGGACCCTATGCCACCACTGCCCCCCATCCCCTGTCACACAGGAGGTACTTAATAAATATATGTAAGGATGGATGGATGAATGGATGGAAGGAGGAATGGAAGGATGAGATTCTACCCAGCTCAGGCGTGAGCAGGAACATTCTCTTCCATAGGGCGAGAGAGAGAATGAGATAAAACACGTAGGGGCAAATAGTTTTTAGTGTTTGAAGAGTGGGACTGAATTTGGACTAATAAATCTTCTAGACAATACTGTACCTCTTTCATTGTCCCGGCTACATGTTCTACCACTTTGAAACCCAAAAGTGAGTTCCCAATGGTCGCTGGGCCGGGAGAGAATGCTGAAGGGATGATGCCGTGGAATCGCCAGAGGCAGGACGTCCCTCTGGGGCCCAGAAGAACTCCAAGGCAGCAGGGCACCAGCGGGCACCGTTGCTCCAATGGGCCGTGCAGCTCCTGGCTCCATCACTGCTCACTCCTTCCAGCTTTAAAGGGAGCACGCGTTTACGTGCTGGGTGGTAAGTGGGAGGAACGCTGACTAACGGGAACACTGGACGTTGCGTGTCAGTAGTGTTTTACGGGCCACGGGGGGACTCGACTTCACTCTCTGTGCTGACAGCAGGAAGAATTTTATGCGTGAACAAAGTTAAAACATTTTCCTTTGGTCACGTCACTCAAAGAATGAGCTGACTATCGCCCAGCAGCACTTATCCGTACTCCAGGACTCGGTTTGTGACTATCCCATGACAATCATCTGCCCGGAGACTTTGTCCTTCCATCCAGTCTATCCCTTGGGGTCCAGGCCCTTGATCGGCCTCCTACTCAATGCTATTTGCCTCGTTGCCCAGCATCAAGAAGCAAATAGCATCACATGGGAGCAACGAGACATCTGTCTGGCCGGGGTCTCGGGGGCGGGATCAGTTTCACTTGACCTGAGCATGTCTATGCAACATGTTCAAATGTCCACATCCCACCCCACCCTCATGAGAGAGCTGAGCCACAGGGTCTGTATCCCAAGAACCTCAGTTGAGAAATCTGTTCGGCAGCTTCAGTGTTGCTCAAGAGCCTGGGTGTTGTAGCAGCCTGGGGGCAGGTTGTCCCTAATGTTCTCCAAGTTTTTTACATCAGCCAGAATCCCGTCTATGCTGGTCTCCAGCACATGGAGGTGGCCCCTCTGTCGACGCGCCCTCTCTTCCAGCTCTGACATCAAGGGCCGCAGCTGGCTGTTGATCTGAGTCTTGGCTCTGGAGAGCTTCTGCTCCAATAAAATCAGCCCCTCTTCATTCACACTGCCGGGCTGGTCTGTTGGGGAGACGGAGGAAGGAGTTCACAGAAGTGCTGTGCTTAGATTTCCTTACACATACCTGAGCCCTCTAGACCCTTAACTAATTCCCCTTTCCCCTGCCTGGAGCAAATAACATGCCAGGCATTTTTAAAAGGCTGAGCTCACCCTAGGATCAGAATGGACCCCAGATTAAGCTTTTGGAGCCACCCTTAGGCAATATCTCGATGTTTCCCATTGGAGAACCTTTAGGAACTGGCTGGGCTTCAGGCTCTGTAGGGGCCCCGATATGCTTTGCTGTTTGGAGGATGGATTGCAGCTGTTAGGAAATGATGCAAGACTTCATTCTGGCCTGAAGCAGTGGGAATCTAGCTAGATACTGGTTCATTTCCAAAATGAAATGTAGTTATATTTGTTCAGGTATGTTTTACTCATAAGCCAGGGGTGTCAAACTCATTTTCACCGGGGACCACATCAGCCTCGAGGTTGCCTTCAAAGGGCCGAATGTAATTTCGACTCCTTAACAGTTAAGAAGTAGCTACATTTATACTGTCCTAAAATTATTTTGGCCCTTTGAAGGCAACCTTGAGGCCGATGTGGCCCCGGTGAAAATGAATTTGATACCCCTGCCATAAGCCATCTAAAACTGATTATCAGCAAGAAGAGCACCTGGCCAGATTCATTTGGTTTGAATAGGTTTGAGCAGCCCTCGGTTAATTCAAAGTCAAGGTCAGGTGGCCTCACCTATCTAAGCTGAACGACAGCATTTGATGGCATGAGTTTATTATACCTCGGGCCACTAAAATGCCGTCCTCCCAAGGCTGGAGAGAGCCAATAGAGCAGAATCACCACCATGACAAGAATGGATCAATCTTTCACCTGGGGGCCGGGGAGAATGCATGAATCTGGGGTCCTACGGCATGAAGGGAGAGTTAAGGCAGCTTGGGGACAAAATAACTGTGTCCATGGTGGGGGAGGGGGCGGCATGAGCGGCTCCAGAACAGCAGGAGCGCCGGAGACAAAGAGACGGCTGCTTGAACGCTGCCTCCGCAAGTGACCGCGGGACCTGGGGGACAGTATTAACGTCGTTGCGCCTCAGTTTGTACGTGGGTGAAATAAAGTAATAAAAGCACTAAAACCCACCTCACAGGACCTTAAGAAGACTACACGGATATTATACCATAACAACACCCGGCGACAGGCCTGGCGCACAGTAAAAGTTTAATAGTTCGCCTCTACCCTTCTCTCCACACTCTCTTATTTTCTCTTTAAAGGCCCTCTTGGTTTCAACACTTTTTTCAGACCACTAAACGAAGCTGCTAAAATCCCAGCTGGATCGTGTGTTTTACCCTTGGAGGGTGTTTGACGCTTGGGGGCTCACTGGAGCACGAAGCAGGCCCATTAGTGTAACAACACAGATGGCGCCGATCCCTCAGGGCGGTGGGTGATACTCCGCAGAAAACGCGGGTTTTGAAGTTCTTTTGAACTGAAGCAGGAGAACCAAGCCTTTTCCTGAATGTGGCCAGGGTTGAGGACCAAATACTTAGTTCCTGGCCTGCCATAGTCCAGGCTTGATCAAACAGGCCAATTGAGGGCCCGATACCCATTCTACCTGAGTCTAGAATTCTAATTCACGCTGGTTTTCTTCTGGAGGGATCCTGTGGAGAAAGCTCAGCTGTTGCCACGCTGTGCCGTCTGTTTTATCCTAAAACTCTGCACTATCGCATGGACCTCCCCGCCGACATCATCTGCCAGGCAGCTCCAGTCTCCACAGCGGGTGGCATGCAGGTTTAACTGTGGTTTGGGGAGGGACGCTGAGCAGAATCCGCAAGTGATTCTTGCCCCTCGCCACTTCTACTGCTTCAGAGGAGGCTCCATCATCTCTCCCCAATTCCTTCAACAACCTCTTAAAAACAGTCCCACCCTGCCTTTTGTCTAACCCACCTTCAAGCTCTCCTCTACACGGTTCCCCGGGGACCTGTCTGAAATAGACAGTGATGATGTTATTCCCCTGCTTAAAGCTGTCCACTCGCTCCCCAAGATCAAGGCCAGAATCCTTAGCAGGACTGTCAAGCTGCCCAGTCTTCCCTTTAGCTGTGAAGTTCAAACCCTGCCTCTACAACTTACTCTATGATCTGCGGGACATAATTACCCATCTTAGAGATATGCTACCAGAGAGTGCAGGAAATGTACGGTAACCTGCCTGAAGCATCGGGGCCTGGAAACAAAGCAAACTTCCTGATACCCTTAAGGAAAGTTGAGATTCCCATTCACCAGGACGAGGCCTGGTTCAATTTCCAGGAAAAGGCCTCGAGCGTGGGGCTGGAAGCTGGTGGGTACTCCACATACCTATTAGGTGTAGGATGCTGTCCAAGGTGTTGAGTGTGTCTTGGATCGTAACTCCAGCGTTCTTGGCTCTGTTATCAACTCTTTGAGCTTCTGAAATCACCTGAGAAAAATACATACAGACTTGTCTTGAAAGGGCATCTCCCCGTGAGCATGTTTAGAGGGATCTCCTGTGCGAAGCTGCGGGAGCTCACCCTCTGCACCATGTCCACATCCATGTCGAACTCCCGCTCCTTTCTGGCCAGCTCTCCTTCCACTTCCCTCATCTCGCTCTTCAGAGTGGCCAGTCCCTTCTCCATGTCCAAGGCTCCATCTGCTGTCACATTGGCTTCCAAGTTCAGACTCCCTATCTCCTGGGAGAAGGAAAGGAGCCAGGGACGGAAGGGAAGAGAGGGGTGAGGCACGAAAACATTCCAGAGGCAACTGCAGAAAAAATACAGCTGCAGCCAGGCCCTGATGGAGTAAGCAACATGAGCAAGGAGAAGGTCAGGCTTGGGGACACACCATTTCCCAAGCTCTGCCTCCAACAAGTTAATTTGGGGGTACATCTCTGGGGACAAGGAGGGTCAGCACTGAGACACTGCTTCCTTCCTGGCCCAATGCTCACCAAATGGTGAACACAATAGGAGCCGGGTGAGAAAACCCAAAGGGAGAGAAACTCATCTAATTCTCTGTCACATTTCTTTGCTGTCGTAGTCTTTTGAATGATTTTTTTTCCCTGAGACAGTTGAGCATGGGGTGCAGAGAATGAATGGGCTACAGCTTTGGGTTTAGTTTTTGTTAAGACAAACCTGATCAATATCAATAGCTATTATTAAGCACCAAATTGCAGATGTCCCTATGCTAGAAGCCATATAAAGAGAGGCACATGAGACGGGTCTCTACCCTCAAAGGACTTGAAGGTAGGGATTTTTTTTTGCAAGTTAACGAGTGGTCCAAGAGAGAGGCCAGTCCAGACATCAAGAGTGCTCTCTGCTTTCTGGAGTGGCATTGGCTTGGTAGAAGTCATGCTTAAATAGAACCACGAAATTCTCTCCCAGCTGAGATGCACTCCTGGAGGAGCATTTAGCATACGAGTTGTGTCACTGATCTGTCTGTTCCCATTACCGAATGTGCCTGGAAGAGAAAGACTGAGCCTTTCTCATCTCCACATCCCTAGCACCGAGCAAAGCCTGGCCCATAGTGGAAGAAAAGAGAAAAACGAGTTAGTAGAGCTTAGACATAGAGCATAGAGACAAGGGACCTAGAACTCCAGAGTTTCATAAGCTCGAATAAAAACATTGATGATCACTGTTATGGGTTGAATTGTGCCCCACCCCCTAAACATGTTGAAGTCCTAATCCCCGACACTGGAGTAGAATGGGCCCCTCATCCAATATGACTGGTGTCCTTATAAGAAGAGTCAGAGACAGCCAGGCAGAAGAGCCCAATGTGATGACAGTGGCAGCAATTGGAGGGATTCTGGTACAAACCGAGGAACGCTAAGAATGGCCAGTAGCCACCAGAAGCTAGGGATGTTTCCACCCAGAGCCTCAGAGGGAGCGCGGCTCTGCTGACGCTTGGATTTCAGACTTCTAGCCTCCAGCACTGCAGGCACTCCCGATGCAGTGCTTTGTTACAGCAGCTCTAGGAAGCTAGTACAGTCGTCTGTACAGAAACAGTCTCGGGTGGTTCTGCTCATGGTGCTGTCCAAAAAGGCAGCTGAACATTAGGGGGTTCCAGCACTCAGTCAATGATGGGCTCTGAGTCAAGCAACAAAAGGGGTGCCCGAGTGGATCTGGGGCCACCAGAGGCCACAACAGGATTTTGAGCCTTCTGGGTCAAAAGAGCCCATGAATGCTTCGGTATTCCCCTTCCTATTCCACGATACCCCCTTGTTGGGCACCGCTCGTGCCAACCTGCCTCTTGATGGCTCCTTACCTGTTCTATCTTGCCGGTGATCTCCAGGGCCTCCCTGGCCGCGTTCTTTGCCCCCTGGGCGTCAGCAGCTGCACCACCCAGGGCTTTTTCTGCTTGCTTAGTCTTGTCACTGGCGCCTGCAACCTTCTGGCTGATGTAGGACAGTCTCTTCATGGCCTCTTCAGCTTCTGCTTTCCTGTCTCCAACCTGCAGGTCAAACTCTGAAATGGACAGAAGGAAACATGGCCACGAAGATGAGAACAAACTTATACAATAACTTACAAAAGAAGATGAAAGAGGCTGAAGTTTTTAAGAAAAATTCTGGAAAGAGTGACATTACTGCCTGGGAATGAGGAGAGGGGAGTGTGGCTATTACGCTTTCTTATCTAAGAGAAAATATCTTAGAGGAGGCCTTGAAAGGACCATAATTCTTCCTGTGCTCAGAGGAACTGACAATCAGCCTGCCCTGGGCCCCCATCACTATGAGAATCTTAAGACCCCAAAGTGAATTAGAAGCAGGTGGAATTTTTTCAAAGCATGTTTACGAGTTTATTTGAGCCAAACTGATGACAATGGCGGAGAAGCAAAATCTCAGCAGATTGAGGAAATGCTCCCGAGAATGGCAGTTTTGGGCCTTACTCTATACATTACAAGCGAAGGAGGAGGTGTACAGTGGTTGCGTGAAATTCACCGGTGATGGATTAGCGCGGCAGGAGAAAGCAAAGTGGGGAAATCTCGGGGATTGGATATGCACTGTGGGATCGGGATCTCTGAAGCCCAAAGTTACAAGTCGGAGCCTTAACCCTTAAGCTGCCAATGCCAACAGTTGAGGGTTGGCTAGAATACGTAGACGGGTGCTTTCTGTGAAGAAAATCCCAGGACTTTAGGAATTTTTGTTGTTGTTCTTTAGTGAAGAAGCCTGAAGCTTTAAGCAAAGCTCTAAGGCACAAACCCAAATTTCCTGGGATCTGAATGCTGTGACAAAGTTTATCCCATCATCACCACTAAGCAATCTATATTGGAACCAACCAGTATACCAAAAAAAAGAAAGAAAAGAAAAAAAGAGAAAAGGAAAAAGAAAGAAAAACAAGAAAGAAAAGAAAGCAAAAAAAGAAAAAATACGCGTATGGTAGTGGGATGTTGGATCTGTGAGGGACCTTAGAGTTCACTTAGCTTAACCTTTTTCCTTTAAAGAGAAAGCTGAGTTCCAAAAAGGCTTTGTGACTTGCCCATGGTCACACGGCCAGCTCAGCCTGCTCATGAGGCCCAGCAGAGATGGGAACTCAAGCCTTCTGACACCTAGTTCAATTCTTCCCACTGCATCAAATGTTAATGAAGTCTTTTTCTTTAGAAAGTTATTTATTAAGCATCTATTAATACTCCTCACATACCTGTCACTCAGAGAGATATATGAAGATTCCATATAAACCAAAGTCATGGTTACACCTTTCAAGTGCTTAAGGGAACTGAATCATGAATTACTCACCTCTGAGGTTCTTCAAGATGTTCTCAACTTCGTAAAAAGTGGCATTGCCCATACTTAGTGCTTCTTGGGCTCTCCTTTTAGCAAGGTTGGCACGAGAAAGTAGCTGAGCTGAGTTCTGTAAACAGGCAGATAGAACAAGATTAGTGCAAATTTAACACACACCTGGGAAGTGCGGTCCTGCCAGTGAAATCACTCTGACACATTTCTCTTTGTCACAACAGAGCACTGTGATTCACCTAAGAGTTGAGGGGTGCTGTAGCAAAGCCCCCCACAATCCGGGACGGAGCAAACTCCATACCCTAACAACTCAAAAGGACCCCATATAGAGAACACTCTTGAACTCTAATCTACTATCAGAGATAAGAACAGTTTTGCAAATCATAATTTTAAAGTCTAGATACCCCCCGAAGCCAAGCTAGCAGACAGAAATGGACTAGGAGTCCATTGGACCCAGGAGGCCTGAGTCCTATTCCTAGGTTTGAGGGCTGATTCAGTGGGTGCGGCTGAGCTAAGCACATCAGTCTCTCTGGACCTCTGTTACTCCTGCTATAGGCAGCGGTACCATGGCCTCTTAGTGAGTTTCCAATGTGTCTTTCTCCATATTTATTCTCAGGGCAGGCACTTAATACCTTTTATTGAGTGAACGAATTAAAAAGATACCTGTCTCTCATTCTTTCCTTTCTGTAAGAGCCGTCGGGTTTCTTCTTCCCAGTTTCCCAGGTTGCTTTGCATATGCTTGAATTCATGCATATGCTTCGTCACCAGGCTGGAGAGAGAATCAGCTTTTTGTCTGATCCTCTTTGCTTCTGCCTGTGAGCCCAAGGAGATGAATGAGTCAACTTTCTGCTCGTCAGTTACCACGCCAGTCTTCTTGGGACCTGCCATCCTTGTTTAAACACAAGAACAATACGTGCCCGAAGTCTAACAGGCTCTATGCCTAAAGCAGATCCTTCAGGCATCAAACAGGTTTTCTTTTTTTTTAATTATGTTTAATTACAGTTGACACATAATATTATACTAGCATCAGGTGCACAACGTGGTGATTCAACCTTACGAAGTGCTCACCATAAGTCTAGCCGTCATCTGCCACCATAGACCGTTATGATGGCATCACTGACTACTTTCCCTGGGTTATTACGTTCCCATGACTTATTTTGTAGCTGCAAGTCTGTCCTGCTGAACCTCCTTCCCCTTTCCTTCCCATACCACCATCAAACAGGTTCTGTGTCTGTTTTACTATTATTTTATGTTTTAGTTATATACACCTGGGAACATTTTTGTGGGAACAAAATGTAGAGATGTACTATAGATTTTAGCCAAATGAAAATATCGAATTTTATCCATAAGAATTCCCCACAGGTTTCAGCCGTCCCCAGAAGTAGGGAAGAGATAGAAAACTTTTATCCATTAATTGGTTCAGGAGGTGAGCCAAGGCCTTTCCAAAGACCAAGACTGGGGTTAAAGACCGTGGAAATGGGCAATGAGAAGGATGAACACTCTTCCCAATCGAAGCAGGAAAGGTCAACATGGAGACAAAACTGAACAGCTGGATGATGTTATGGAGCCCCGAGGAGAAGCGTTACGGCTCTTCTTCTGTACGTCAGCACACAGGTGAGATGCTCCTACCTGCAAGAACTGGTCACCGACCCCCTGAAGCCCAGACGCGGAATGGAGAAGGTGGAGACTGTGTTGGTAAGACCGCTCCGCTTCAGTGTCCGTGTGAGTGGCCTCCCTGGACAGCTGCTGGGCCAGAGACTTGGTTTTCTCCAATCTGCAGAGAGGGAAGGACTTTGTGAGAATTCCCTCTTTTTGTTTATTTTTTAAAGACTTTGTCTATTTATGCATGTTTAGACAGAGGGAAAGGAGAAAGAAAGGGAGAGAAACATCAATGTGTGGTTGCCTCTCGCGCACCCCCAACTGGGGACCTGGACTGCAATCCAGGCATGTGCCCTGACTGGGAATCAAACCAGCGACCCTTTGGTTCATAGGCTGGTGCTCAGTCCACTGAGTCACACCAGCCACGGCCACTCTTTTTACTTTTAAAGGCAAAAAAAAATTCATCCTGTCGTCTTAAAAGTATGTAGTTGGAATTACCAGAAAAACCAAACGAAGTTTTATGTCAAAAATGTGCTCCACTCTACCATCGAAACATAAGCCTTAAAACAAATACAGGTTGGATCAGGCAAATTCAACCCAAGTTTCTCAATTCCTGATAATATAAATATATTCGTTTTATATCCTCTATGCCACCAGATGGATTTACTCACAACCTTCAAGCACCGCAGACGGTGACCTATCTCCAAGCACGTAATCTCTCAATCAAAACACAAACTTAACTTAGATTAGCCAACTGTTTCTTTTTCCAGCCTGAAAGGCACCTGTTTTACCCCAAAGTAATATTCTCTTTCTCTTGTCTCTCTTATTACTTATGTTTTTTAAAGACACATGGTTTGCATTATGCCCCAGGAAGATGCAGATGACATTGGTCCACGTGAGGACCTGCTGAGACATACTTTCGCATCAGCCCTTGCACCACGGGGCCATCCAGGCTGCCGCCGCCGCCGCCGCCGCCGCCGCCACCACCTCCCTCTTGAACTGCCTTGCGCACCAGTGAGAAAGCTTGTTTGGAATAATCTTCAGTTTCCCCTGCCAGTCGCTCCATGTTATTGGCTGACTCCTCATGGCTGAAAGAATAAAAAATTAAGAACTGGAGTTTTCCTAGCAAAAGCTTTCTTAAGGCCTTTTATTTAAATGCAGAGAAGGGAACAAGGGAACTGGTTTGGCTGGAACAGCCACAGAGAAGTGACCCAGTTAGGCGGAATTAGAGGCACTATGGAGAGGCAGAAGGAGCAGCCTCCTGGCATAGACTTTTTGGGGATCTTCTCCGCTTATGGCACAATCAGGAGAGGCCTGGGGTGGGGAGTGGCGGTGGCTGGGAGCGGGAGTGGGATGATAGAACATTGCATGTATAAGCTGTTTTCTTCAGGAAAGAAAGAAAAACAAAACCTAGATCTTATTTCATCCAACCCCCTACTTGCTTTTGCTACAGCTCAAAACTAGGCCACCCCTAGGAGGGACACAGCCTGTCAATAAAAGCCCCCCACATGCGCTTGTCCTCCTGGTTCTAGAAAGTGATAAAAACAAACTCAGGAGGCAGCCGGTGCTACGAAACACAAGCCAGCCCCTCTGCAGACTGAAGTCCACTCGGGATCAACAAAGTGTGCACCCGTGCTGAGCACTGGGCTCTGAGCAAACCTCTGCCACGTGGTAGCTTTGAGTCAGGCGAGGACTAAGGAGTTGCCTGCTGTCACTGGGCCAGCAGGACTGGTTTGCAGGAGGAGGTCACCCCTCCGCAGACATAGCCCCCACAAGCCAGCAAAAACTTGTTGCTACTTGTTCCCAGGCTCGGGGTGGGAGCCTGGGAGCCCCTCAACGCTGTGGTGTGTTCTTTTCCAAGGGCTGAGTCATTTCACGGGGCGGGCGCGAGGAAGTACATCTGACATACACCAAAGCCGTGTCGTGAATCATAGAAAAATCTGGGCAAGAAACAGCCTGATCCCCAACTTCTGCCAAATGACCGTGTCTAGTGGCCACCTATGTGTGCTAAAAGGCAGGGGGTTAAAAAATGGCTTCAAGGTAGGAGAAGGGCTGCAAAGGCACCTGGAGGCAACGATGCGTAGGGCGTGAACGCCATGCAGTGTAGTTCAAATCCAGCCCTGCTCGGAGATGGTCCGAAGCAGGGGCGCCCCCCTACGGTGCTCACCTGTCTGCCAATCTCGTGGCCTCCTGAGCCAGGCTTTGAAAGCTATTTGGGCCCACGTAGTGGTCTGAGGGAGGGATGTTCTGTGTAAAAGGAAAATTGGGTAAGGCTTTGCACTTGGCCATGGCGCCTAAGCAGGTTCTGCACCTGTCCCATCAGAGCTATATGGCGTTCTACACCCTGAAACATGGAGTCCCAAGTTACCACGGTCATTACAGTCTTTAAAAAGGATAGACAAGAATAAAGTGGAAATCCCTGTTCAACAAATGTCTGGATGTGGGTACAGGTGCATCAGAAATACGCACAGGTTTATATTGTCATATGTATTTAAAAACCAGTAGAATATACATGTAGTTTTAATGGTTATTTCTTAGTAATGGGATCACAAGGGGATTCTTATTTTCTAATAAGAATCACAAGGAGATTCTAAATTTTCTACAATAAACATTATTTTTATAATAAGAAGAAAATTGATACACATTATTTTTTATTG
>CM052551.1:34823533-34857533 GCA_028533065.1 Trachops cirrhosus
GGCCAAGCCAATGTGTAGCTGGAGATGCCACATGGCGGGGACAGTCTCTGTCACCAACATGCCACTCGGCCTGGGCAGCTCGGGCCCAGGAGCTTGTCCCTTCGTCTCTGTAATGCTGGGCGGAGTGTTAATACACAGATAAAGAAGACACAGTACGAGAAAGGGTTCTGGAAAAACATAAAGCATTGCCCAGATCTGAGGAAGTAATATTCATGACGTTTTTTCTGGACATCTAATTATCTGCTGTTGGGGATAAAAGGGCTCCATTCTGATTTTTTTTTTCCTTTCATGTGGAGGGGATTAAAGGGGATAGTTCTTGATTGGAACACCCGCGTTACAGCTTTGGCTCTTGTAATCGCCTGCTGGGAGGTTTTGGGCCATGCAGTACCTCTGTTAAAAAAGATTTGAAAAATTCATTGCCAGTGTCAGGATGCTCATGATAAGATATTAATAAGTAGTTTTATTAAGGCTTCTTTCTAAGAAGGCATATAATTCTTTTTTTTAAAACAACCAGGGGATTGAGACCTGACCTCTGTCCCAATAAGAAAAACAACGACATCACTTTATTGAGTTGTCTCCCATGTGCTTAACAAACATCGTTTTATCCTCATACGATCCTGTGACATAAATAGCATGATGGCCCTTTTACAGATGACGACACTGGGGCAGCGAGGGCTTAAGGACCAAGCCCAGAGTGGCATAGCGGCAGTGGCAGTGCCAGGACTTGATCCCAGGCTGTCCGGCTCCAAAACCCACCCCTGTATTCCAAGTCATGATCTCTGCTGCCAGCACACCCGGGGTTGGAACCCGCGGAGCTCTACAGTCTTCGACAAGTTTCCTCGCCTCCCTTTCTAAGCCTCTGACGCCTCATTTGTAAAATGGAAATAATAATAGCACCCTCTTCATAAGGTTATTTATGGAGATTAAATTAATTACTGGATAAAAGCACCCAGCAAAGTGGCTGGCACAGAGGAAGTGAGAGTAATGCACGTCAGCTGCCACACAAGACGTAAGTCATCACTGGGCTCCACTTCCTCCCACCAGGCTGATCTCGCCGAGCCTGGGGTGGCTGCTCCCCAAAGGAAAAGACAGCCAGGCTCGTTGCTGCTGGAAGGACAGCGGACTCCAAGTCCTCAGTACCGTCTCTCTTCGCTGCTCCTTGTCCTCAGGCTGGGCATTCCAGCTGAGCCAATTACATTCTAATTCCATTCTCACTGATCACTTTGCTGGGACACCCAACTCCAGGGACTCACGATGAGGCTGCAGAACCTACGGGCATGTGGGCCCTTCAGAGAGGTTAAATGCCCATTCAGGTGGAATGATTTTTCTTTTCAGAACTCTTTGATTCATAGGGAGAACTGCTAAATCCCAAAGATTCTGGATGCTGATTCTGCACCACGAAGTGGAACAAACCTGGTCAAACGACACCTCACAGGACTCTGGTGGTTTGGAAGTGGTTTCTGGAATGTGGGTCTGTATCACAACAGGGGCACCCCAGTTTTCTACAAGACCCCCCAGTACACTCGACCAGCAACGCCTCACTGAACCCAAATCTGCTTCTTTTCCGATGCTTTCAGCTGCTGCTATGAGTTGGTTCCACTGAGCTACTGTGAGTCACTGCCATACACTAGCCTATAAATACCCTGTAGGTGGGTTAATATTTATCATATGATGCTGTTAAACACTTTCTAGCAAAGAGGGGAAACAGATACTGCTCAGATAATAGACGATAAGGTCATTTAAAAAGAAAAAACTCAACTTATTTAGCAGGACTAGCTGTCTCTCCCTCCTTCTTTGTACTAACTTGTCTTCACTGTCTGCCCACCGTGAATCGAGTATGTTGTGCGCGTCTGTGTGCAGAATACCACCTACAGTTCTACAAATATGGCGCTGGGTGATATATTTTAAAAAACAAAACAACGAAAAAGAGCCCTTCTATGAACCAGCCACCATGGTAGGTGCTTCCTGCTTGTTAATTCTACTTTTTCTTGTTAACAAGCTCATGAAAGACACTAATCTGCCTATTTATTTCTCTGTCTTTTCTATTAGTACCCCTTTATACCCCTAGCACTTAGCACAGTACCAGAAACAGATCTTTCTAATCCTTTACTTTTTGAGAGGTTGGACAAAGGATGGTTGTGGATATGAGGAAATAGCACCGGACGAATGCACGCTCCCTTTGCCCCTGGGTCAGAGACTGTCACCTGCGAGGACAAGTAATCCTGTGTTTCTTGTTTCTAGAATTCAAATCGATGTGTCCTAAAGACACCTGCTGGGTCCTGAGATCCAGACTTCAGAAAAACAGGCTTGTTTTCAGATTCCCGACAGCTCTAGAAGTTGAAAGCCTCTTTCTTGGCCTGTCTGCTTCTCTCTCCCTCCCTCTCCCTCCCTTCTCCATCTCCCTCTTCCTTTGCCCTTTCCCCCAGCTACCTTTGGAGTTGCAATTGCAGGGTAAACAGCGGTCTCTCTCTCTCTGCCGGTAAAACCCCTCCTTGCACCGCTCACAGCGAACGCCTGCAGTGTTGTCATTGCAGTGGAGGCAGCGGAATCCGTTCCCCGTCCGCCTGTGAAGTTCCGAATCAAAGACGCATTGATGGGACTTCCCGTTGCAATCACAGACTGGGGATCAGGAAGAGAAAGGCATCATTAGCAAGAAACACAGAGACAATTCGCACGTGTTGTATTCTCATTAATGCAAGTTGGGCAAGGGGTCTACAGCTTACTCCCAGCCCCTTGACGGACTAAGAGAATGTGTGAAAGGGGCCGGGCGAGGGCAAGTTCTCACTTTGTCGAAGGAAGCAGCAGGTGTGCGATGCTGGTGGGGTATTGCCCGGGAGAACAAGAGTCCAGGTTTACACACTTGTCCAAGTCCTCAAAAGTCATACGATGTGTTTTTAGGTGAAAATTCCAGAATTAAATACTTTCAAGTAACTTATTTAATAAACCCCATTCAACACCATAGAAAAAATCTACTGGGCTGGAGGCCTGTCTAACAGCTGGTAGCGTCATCTGTACAAAACACACAATATCCGTTCCTAGGGGGTGGTCGAGGCCGCAGAGCTAATACGGCTGCCTGGATGGGCATCTCCTGCCCCAATCGCTGTGCCCTGCGTGGTCCTCCCAAAGCCCGGTAGCAAGAAAACCAAGTCCCACAAAGAACAGCCTTTCCCAAGTGTCCAGGAAGTCTACCCTGTGGATACTGCAAAGAGACTCATGGAGTGACATCTCCACGTGGCACCTACACAGCTAAGGAGGTAACACATGGAGGTACTTAGCATAGTACCTGGCACACAGCAGACACTCAGAAAATGTTTCAGTCACCATGTAGAAGAGAAAGAGGAAGGGCCTTGAGGTTCAAAGAAGTGGGTCAAATACCAGCTCCGCCAGTTTCTTGGGCAAATGACTTGAACTCTCTGAATCCTGGCTCTTCTCTTATGAATGAATACACATACTCTGCCTTCCTGGATTGGCAAGCAGGTCCCACCAAGAAAAGAATATTAGTCCTTCCCCTCAGCTATTTTCTCCCTCACGCATGTGAGACAGATGAGAAAAACGTAACTTGACCCAGTGGAGAGCTGGGGTTTGAACCTCTCTGATGCCAAAACTCACTTTCCTTCCTCCAGGCACACTGTGTCTATTGGCCACGCAACCCCAAGGAGAGCCTGTTTCTAGAAGTGCCCAGAGCCATGCCTTAGCCAGAGCGCTGACAACAACGTCAATGAATGTGCCAAGACGCACCGAGCCGCTGCCTGCTGCAAGCCGAGTCAGGCTCTGAAGACACAAACGTGACTCAGTAAATCTTACGAGCTTCCTAAGTAACTTCCTTATAAGAGCTCCTAACACTCTCTCAGGCTGCTTTGGATGCCATCTAGTCTAGGGGAAGTCAATGAACGTCTACCAGAGCCCACTCTATTTCTAGGTCTTTTACGTGCATCGGTGCACAGTAACACTTTAACACGAGTTTTACTGTCCCTATTTAACAGAAGAAGAAACAAATGCTTAGAGAAGGTAGTTATGTTGCTCGAAGTCACACAGCTAAACGGGCAAAGACATAATTTGCTCCCAGGTCTATCCCACCACCTTTCTAAGCCCTTACCTTTCCACTTTACTTGAGAATCTGGTCTACCACAGAATATAGACATTCCTTTTATAAGTCAGCCCCTTCTCGCATCTTCCCTAACCTAGTACAATCTGCTGTTCCTCCTTAGACAGTACTGGTTGTTATAAAAAAAATTTATGGAGTTTTAAATCTGCCTCCCTCCCTGTAATTTTTACCGTGTGTTCTTGTTCTTCCCTGGAAAACAACACACACACACACACACACACACACACACACACACACCCCTACCCCTACTCTCTTCTCCATTTGTTTATTTATTCCTCAGACATTTATTTCAGACATTGTTCTACAAGGCACGACATCAGTCAAGCCTTTGAATATCTGAAGATACTAGCTATAGTATCGCTCTCCTTCATCTTCTCTTCTTCAGGTTAAACTGGAGATTATCATCTCCAGGACCTTCAACTATTTCCCATGTCATGATTTCTAGATTCTTCTTGACTACCCTTCTAGGAACAAGCTCCAATTTTCAATGTGTTTCTTCAAATGACCGGGATTAATTACAGTACTTCAAGTGTGGTCTGAACAGCTCAGCTTCCAACAAGACTAGATATTACAATTCCATGGATGCAGCCTAACATTTCATTAAACTGACAGCCTATTAAGTTTGCACTCAATTCAAGGTCCCAGGGCTTTTCACAGAACTGGTGCCAAGGTGAACCTTTCTCAATGAATGCTTGTGTAACTGATTTTGTGGATCTCGAACAGATGTGCCACACAGCTGTCCTGGGCCGTGAAATTTCTTCCAAGTATGTCATCAGGCACATAAAAGAGCTGTTGAATTTGCACCAGCCAACGATCTTTGCGTGATTACTCAGCTCAACCTCAGACAGCCAGTGCCCCTGTATGGCGCTGCTTACCTCTGCGGAGTAATCTCAACATGATTATGAACTTTTCATTGGGCCTTTCTTATTCAGAAGAAACCTTTTGCTGGTAATAGTTAACTTCATAAGGACAGCTCATGAGATATTGAATTAGAGCAACATTTAAAAAGATAGAAAGCCTTGTCATTATCTTTTTTTTTTTTACCACCTCCCTATCCTTCTGTCCAAGCTCTGTTCCGAAAGATCTGTGTTCTTCCTTGACCTCCACAGCCTTCCTCGGAGCTGCACCCCAGTTCCAGCAGGGGAGGTCTGCCAGCATCTCCACTCTGGAACTTGCCCAGCGGGCTACAGACCTAATGCCAATCTACTCTCCTCCCTCCCCGTGGGCTTCCGTTCAAGGCCAAGGTTATGCTGGCTGGGCTGAGAGGACCCACGGGCCGCAGGTCCGGGGAGTGTACTGCCTCCCGTGTCTGCATTGTGGGATAATTCCGTGAAGACGCTCCCTCCAGCCTTGTCTGCGGGACTTGGGAGTTAGCGAGCTGTGCTGAGCTCAGCACTTAGCTGTGCTGCACCTGGCTCTCTCCTGAGTCTTCCGAACACTCACACCCAGAACACGAGGGGCCGGAGTTTGCCCTTTTGCACGGAATGACACTTCTTGTCACGAACGCATTTGAAACATGGTCTCTCTCAAGCCATCACTCAAATTTAGACTAACTCCCCTAAAACTAATCATTACTCAATCTTACTGCTGAGGGAAAAAAAATCTCTATGTTTCAAATTCCAGACAGTTCCTGAAACTGGGCTTACCAAACCGGGCCTCACACAGCTTGGGCCTGGTCTTTCTTATTCTGTGACCGATTTCTGCACAACCGCTCCCAGGGACACACTGGTTGCTGAAAGGCACTGCCCAGCTAGGACAAGGCAACAGGGAGCAGTGGGGACTCCGCCAAAAGAGCTAAAGGAGAAGCTGCAGGTCACCCCCGGCCAGTCTTGCCACACAGCAATGACGTGTCCCGTAGTCAGCATTTCCCACTTGGGTTTTTAAAGAAGGCAAAAATCTGGCTTTGTGTAGGAAATGTACTGATTTTTAAACATTGGCAAAAAAATATATTTTTAAACGTATTTTTCAAATGAAGTTGGGCAAATCTTTGCACTTGACTCTGCTCTTTAAACAGACAGAAAGCACTCCCATGCGTTAAAAAAAGGAAAAAAGGAAGCCCGAGGTTATGGCACAGGGTCTGGTCCACAGCAGGAATCGAACGCTTTTTAACAGTCAAATGAATGGGTCATGTTCTCTTAAACTTCAGGAAACTCCTACTTGTGTTTCTACCATTCAAAGGAACCCACATGTCAACACATGTCTGAACATGCCTTAAAAACACAAATGCCAACATTCACCAGACACTCTCTTCCCTATTCCTGGAGAGGATGCTATTTTGCACAGAAGCCTAGTCTAGAAAAAAGCATTTTTGATAACTAATAATACAATAATTTATTTAGATAAATAGGCCTAAATACAAAACTATAATACATTTTAAACAAAAGTCTAAAAGTTTTTTTTTAATTATCCTTTCTTTGCTTTATGTTTAGTCTTACTCAATTTTATGTCTAGGATTTTTTCATTTTCCTTTTGTAATCTACTTGCTATTCTTTCAAATTCTGGGCCAGCAGCAAATTTCCTGAATATGTTCTCTAGTTTCCATCAGGGAGTCTTGACACAAAAGCAAGTGATGGGAGTATGAAGATGAAGAGGGTCTTGGCCATTTCAGTCCATTCATTCATTCATTCACTCAACAATCCATTCATTATCAACAGTTCATTCATTCATCCACTCATCCAACAAGTACATACTGAGCATCTACTACATGCTAGGCCCTGTCCTAGCAACGGAGGTGATGGGGCAGTCTACAAAACCAATAGGTATCCAGCCTTCATGGAGTCTTCACGCAAGTGGGAGGGAAAGAAAATAAACAAGAAATATAGAGAGAATATCGGCATAGTGCTATTTTTAAGGGAAAACACAGAGAGCAGTGAAAGAAAATAAAAGTTAGGGGGTAAGAAAGGTAGCTAAGGAAGAGAGGGCTGCAAAGTGCCACATGGCCATTTCTTATCTTACTTCTATTTTGATACTGCTCTGCTCATGCTCTGAGTCCACTTATCTCCCAGGCACCATGTTTTCCTTGTAAATTACCGTGACTTATTTGATAACAAATGTATCAGACTATTTGCCTGTCCACTTGCTGCAGATTTTCTTTGTCCCTCCTGATAAATCCCCTTTCTCTCCGAAGTAACTCATCGATCGATTTTGCTTCACTGATTCTTCCTCCTTTTCCCTTCCTTCTTCTGTCCCCTTGGTCCATGAGATGTATATATAGTTCATTCACTTAATAAATGTCACTTCACACCAAACAGTGAGGCTGCACTGGGTGCTTAGACACTGGGAGTTCATGAAGAAGCAAAATTTCAAAAAAAGGGAGCTGCCAAGGTTTCATTTTGTCAAATAAGATGTAATGTATATATTTACTTAATGTATGATGGTTTCGTCAAACACTCATCACATTATCCATGTTTTCCTCATTTTACCAGCCATGGGTCCAGGACCTGGCCTTCAGACATCATTGTACCAGAAAATACAAATCAGCCTCGGACCCTGATCAGACCTGAGCCTTATAGGGTCTAGGAACGAAGACAGGCAGGCCTTTCTCCCTCTCCCCCTGCACCCTGTACTGTAAGTGCCGCATCTCATCCATTTCTCATAGTTGACTATTCATTTGTACTGTACTCTTTCCAAACTAGAGACCTCTCTTCACAATTTTGTCCTGTCTGCTCTCTGTCCCCTCACTCCAACACCCTGTGACCCTTGTCTCCATCAGTCAGGACTCTCTCCCAGCTAACGGAGTGAGAACACCAAGTTTACTTCCAGCCTCCATAAACACAAATCCAAAACCAAGTCATCAGATTCAGATTTTTCACATTTTTTTTTCAGTCTAGTGAAGCATGGGTGGTAAGTGCATCTGCCTACGCTGAATGTTCCCTCTTCGGCACTTAAGTATGTATTATAATAATAACTATTATAGCATACTGTCGTTGATCCTCAAAGTGCTTCTTAGAAAAGCCTGCCAGGCAGCCAGACACAGGCCGATCCACCCACCACTGCCCCCCCAACTGCACCCCCAAAGAGCTGGAGACCCTCTGCCAACAATGGAGCGAGGTGTGCGGAAGCCCCCCAGGCTCCCTTCACACTGCCACCTTTCCTCAAACACACAACTCCAACGGGTCGGGGCAGGAAGCGCAGGGCAAAGGCTGTTTCCAAGCTGTATCCTTAGGAGAATGGAAGGAAACTGAAAATATTTCCTCGGGTTGTATTTGGGGCAGGCAAGGCCTTGCAATAATCCGCATCGACGGCAGCAGTGCATCCAGACCCCACTTTAAGTTTTCCATGGGAAACGCTGCCAGCAATTCCGAGAAAGTTTCGCGATTTGGCATACGTCGGGTCATTTGCGTGAAGCAGATCTTCTCTCTATTGTTCTGAACTTCAAAAACATGCTCTGCTCGTCACCCAGGTGACCTCGTTGCCATCTTCATATAATTTATGGAATCACCGTGGTTTTAGTGCTCTTAACCATAACATACATAAAAATTCAAACTTTTGTCAAAACCCTGCTGACTGGGCTCTAGGCGACCTCTGCAACTTTAATCCCACTCCTCCGTCCCTCCCTTGTTCTCTGGCCTCCAGCACGCAGACCTTCACAGGAACCTGAGATGCACGAAGCTCTTCCTTACCACAGGCCCTTAGTTTGCTATTTCCTTTGCCTGGGGCACTACCTGCTCCGCCCTCCTTAAACCCACGCAGCAACCACAGCGATCTTTTTAAGTATCAGATTGCAGGGTCCCTGCCGATAACCCTTCAACTGCTTCTGCCTCTTCTGCGCGCCCACAGCACTTCAAGCTGCCTCTCCCTGGGCATTTATCACTTTCTCTCTCAAGTCATCACCGTCTGTGCACGTGCCTTACTTCCCCACAGGATGGAACACAGGACTTGGGACAGTGACTGTTGGAGGGATGGATGGATGGAAGGGCAGATGGAAAAAATGAATAGAAGGAGGGAGGAAGGAAGTCTGACTCTAAAAAATGCCAACCAAGACCCAGAGCATACGGAAATCTCCCGAGTCTGGGGAGCCAACATACATTACATTGTCTACATATATGGCATTCCATGTAAAAAAGCTAATGTTTCAACCAAAAACTAAATAAGTAAATCTACAGTGAAATGAGAACAGAAAGAATTCTAAGAGGAACGTGGTACTTTAAGTTAGGAGTGTCTGAGACTTTCAGACTTTTCTTGAGGTGGCCGCATACACCAGATGCGCTATTTCTGCACCAGGACTGCCTGCCCTTCTGTGGTCTGTGAGCCTGGAGCTGCGAAGGCCAGCTGCTGCCAACTCAAAGGGCAGCCAGCCTAGGGCAGCACAGGAGGAGGGGCAGGGCCTCGAGACCATGAGATCAGTTTGCAGTGATCTGGCAGCCTTGACAGGTAACGTACTTGGCTGGCGTGTGGGACCAGCTCACGAGCTAGGAATTTGGGCATCATGTTTGAACTTGACAGTGTGTGCTGGCTGCTATTACGTAGAGCTTTGCTGTTCCCACTTCCATTTCAGCTGCTTCGCGCACTAATACTGATCCAGTTAAACAACAGCGAGTTTATAAAATAAGTTACCTGTAATCCCTTGCGGATGAGTCCAAGTATAAACCATTCAGGGATGACGCTCAATTCTCTCCCTTTTTCAGAGGGATGGTATGTGCCCTGTTTTTCTTTTCCAGCATGTTGTGCCCCTCATTCCCTTTCTGGGACATTGAACCTTTTCCTCTCTTTCCTTTTTGGATATTTTCTTCCCTTCAATATCATGATGCTATACTGTCAGACTGCTTCTTGGCTTCCGACCTTGTCTCCTCCCACATACCCAAGACTTTCCGGGCCCCTCTCTTTCCCCAGCTCTAAGTGTTAGCGTTCCTCAAGGCTCAGCCATGGCGAACCTCCTAGATCCTCACTCTAGAAATCTCTCCACCCAGCCAAGGCCTTCAGTGATCGTGACAGGTGCTGACATGCCAAGACTCTTCCCTGGCCCAGACTTCATTCTCAACTTTAGACCCTCGTGCTCTGCCAGCCACTTACATTTCCAACGAGTTGTCTCAAGAGCTCATTACATAAAACGTGTTTAAAAGCAAACTCGTGGCTGTCACTCCATAAGGTCAGAAAGCCGGGAGCTTTCCTTATAGTTTCTCTAGCTTTCTCACCCGACCAGATTCTATTCAACGCCACATTTTATTGATATGACCCAGTAAAGAGCTCGAGTCCACCCAAGACCACCTCCACTATGGCCGCTCTAGACCACACCCCAATCGTCTCCAGCCTGCCATCACTTCCAAATGAATTCCCTGCGCCTTCTCCTGCCTCCCTCCGCTCGGCAGTCACAAAACCTTCTCAGAGTACAAATTTTACCACGACCTCTCTGTTTAAAGCTCTCTGATGCCTTTCCTTTACGTTTAGGGTAAATACCAGAATTCCTTAACATTGACCACAGAGATGTCCGTGTTCTAAGCCTACACACTTTTCCAGCCGGATTTCCCAAAACACTGCCCCTGGAGTCATCTTCCTCTCCCTCCCTTTCATGTCACTTACGCTTCATTTCATAGACTGCTCCCTCTGCCTCTTTAAGTTCTTGTTTGTAAAAGGAAACACATCATTGTGAGGACAGGTGAGTGGGGACTAACAATCCTAATCACCGTCTTCTGTGTTGTTTGTTCAGAGAAGTGATGCTAAAAATGAAACATTACTTTATCTTATTGAATATCATTCCCTTTCTTGGAGACAAAGAACTGGCCTTCTGTAAGACAGCGACCGTCACCTCCATGCAAATAGCTAGATTGAAAATGGTGAATAAAGTTACGGTAATGTTGAGAATAGTGTTCCCTGTTTAAAAAGTGACAAATGCTTATTTTCAGAACAAAAGCAATGATTGAAAGTGTCCTTAATTAGCAATCTATTTTAATTTATTTTTATAAATACTCAAACTGCACATTACCTACAAAGTCTAAAGCAGGATACATACCTGATACCTATCAGTTTGGTATCAAAAGCATTGGAACTTATCATCCCATTTGCAAAACATCAAAGTCTCCACATTGGGGTGATCACTTCCTACATTATATAAATATCTAAGCATTATAATGCTTAGATATTTAGATATTAGTACACCTGAAATGAATATACTATTATATGTCAACTGTAGTTAAAAATAAATAAATAAATTTAAAAATCAGTCCCTAAATCTGAGATACTCAAGATGACAAGATGAGTATGTTTATTATATTATACTTACATGTTATGATGAAAATGCTCATAAGCACTTTCTAGTTTTAAAACCTCCTACATGAAATTTTTCTTTCTGCTGCTTAATATGGTTCTCAGCTTGGGCGAATACTTTAAAACAAAATCTGAATAGTTCATCATTGAAACTGATCTTGAAATTTATGATTTAACGTGTGGCTGCTTCCAGTTTTATCTTTTTAGGGTATGTCACAACACGTCTTCTAATTAGAATAAGAAAACTGAACCAGCACTTGCTAAGAATCGCTGAACTGAATTCTGCGTTCTCGCCCACATTTCTCACAGCTGCCTTTTCAGCCAGTGCAGCCAGAACCATATGCTGCCAGATTCCTTCGGTTCCCAGGACATGGAAATGCCCAAGCAGGGTGGGCAAGGTGTACCTGGGAGGGCTCCCAGCAGAGGAACAGCGGAGGGCAGCCTTCTGCTCACACCGGCCATTCGCAATGATAAAAAACATGGGCAAATCTTCCCAACTCCAAATCGTCCAAAGTTATCAACAGTCCAAGAAACTCAGATCAACGCATTTTCCTTTGAAAGATTATGGCTGAAAAGGAATAATCTATTTTCACTGGGTTTATAGCACATGTTGTTATAACCTAGACTTGGAAAAGGCACATGTGGACCTAAATAACTCAGCCTCTGGAAGATGACACAGGAAGCCACACCTGGAAATGTCTTCCCCTCAGTGCCAGCAGGGTCCGGGCAGCCAGTGGAGAGAGGGAAAGAAAGCCCCAGTGAACACTGAGGTTGGCGACACTGATTTTTGTCTGACTAGCAAAGGAAGAGGCTGAGGGCTCAGTCTGAGTGAGTCCAAAGGCGAAAGGGAAGAGAAGAACAGGATGCAAGAGAGGCAGCTGCGCCTCCCCTTCTCCCGCACCTGGCACCTTCAAGAGTGCCCCCCTCCAAAACAGCCAGTGTCGGCTGCGGCACAAAGACTCCGTCTGTGTCCACAGTGCAGATCCTACGTGCAAGTATTCATCCTCGCACGTGTAACCCCACACACGTCTGGCCACAGAAAGAGCAATTTCTGTGTTTCTCTGAGTTCATCTATAAAGAAACACATTCCAATACAGAAAGTATATTTGATTGTTATTCTAACAGCATCGTGTCCACGGAGCGGATTCTATCTGGCCCAGCCAAAAGTGTTGTGTGCCCCTTTATAAAGCAGCTGAAAGAAAGAAAGTGAGAGAGTCCAGGACAGGTAGAGGTGACACCAAAGTGAAGACCAAAAGGACAGAAATCATGTATGAGGCACCTGAATGAAAAAAGGTTAAAAGGAAGTTCTGATTTGGACTGAAATTCTGATCTGTACTGAAATTTTCAGAGTATCCATTACATGCGGTATTTCAACCATCAACACTTGGGTTGTGTTGGCTCCTTTAAAAAGTTACTTATTAATTCTCCCTCTTTAAAGCTTTAATTGCTTTTATGAACAGCATATTTTTGCACATAGAGATTAGCCATAGATTTTTTGCTGTCACCACATCCCTTCACAAAGATGCCTGCACTTGGGTGTGTGCGTACCTAGTACATTCACCATCCCAGTTCCCAGTTTTGACAAAGGAGCAATGGTAATTCATGTAACACTTACTGTGTTGGGAGAATATGTATGGAGTGTATTTATAACATCTTCCTTAAAGACTCTTTTCTGAAAAAAAAATCCATTTGGAAACAATACATTAAAATTTTACTGCTTAAAGTCAGAAAATGAATTAAGTGGCCTTTTAGGAGCCCAGCCATTTTTAGATATCCATAAGTACAAGTAATGAGTACTCCAAGAAGGGTTTGGACCACGAAACCCTCTGGGCGTGGAAGCCACGTGTCCTGGATTTCAGTCGGGCAAGTGTGCTACAGCTCCGACGTCACTGCCTCTTGGTCCCCACAGAGCTCAGCACGGGGGGTCCCCTCCCACCATGGACAACCCCCTCAATGAGGCCAGAGCAGAAGGTAGGGTTAGTGGTGGACCCATTTGCAAATAGACCTGTCTGTTTGAGATGAGAAATGATCTTTAAACATCAGGAATCTCCTTTTACCAAAAGCAAAATGAGCAGTGATTTGAAACAGCAGTAAATATGTGTGAAGATTACGTGTTCAATGTTCTATCAGCACATAGACACACCTCTGAAAGACTGCAAAGCTCACACCAATGGTCTCCAACAGGGAGAGAAAAATAAA
The DNA here is from genome assembly GCA_028533065.1 of Trachops cirrhosus. Lineage (NCBI taxonomy): Eukaryota > Metazoa > Chordata > Mammalia > Chiroptera > Phyllostomidae > Trachops > Trachops cirrhosus. The sequence goes on from CM052551.1 coordinate 34,837,041, forward strand.
CTGGACACAAGTCTGCATATATAGATGCAAAATGTCCACAGCCTTTGAAGAACAATGACTGATAAAATGGAAAGGCTTACTGCTGTCCCTTAAACTGTCCTCTTTTAAAACTGAGCCACTTGTTCAATTCCAAGCTGCATGAAACTCTGACAACAGACTCGGACCAAAAAAGAGAGAGGAAAAAAAACTTGATTACTGGAAATCTGTTCTTTTGTCAATGACCCACAAACTAGAGTTTATCCTTGTTTTTAACCCGTTGTTTTCACGTTTGAAGGAAGGGCTGCTATGTTGACTCAAGTGCACACACAGAGACTTCAGATGTCCCACCCAGAAACGTAAGGGATGTTCTTCCTAATATTGATGGGTCAAGAGGCTGTCAAGTCTGAAATTAATTAAAATGAAAATTCTCAAGGATTAGAAACAAGCCAAGGAGGTCTCCTGTTAGAGAACGCTAGCACCTGAAGTCCGGTCCTGAGACCGACTGCGTGGCTCTCATCAGGGCAACCAGCTTTCGGGTCTGGACCTTCCGATCCGTAGGTGAGGATCACACGTGCTTGATTCCAGCTCCGCTACCGCCAACTGTAGGAATTCGGACGCTTATGTCGCCTCCCTGCGTGTCACTTCCCTCGCCTATAAAATGAGAGGCTCTTGTAGAGAACCCCCATGGCCCATTCCCCTTTAGTTCCAAGATGCTGTAGTAAGAGAAGAAAGTGGTGAACCATGCAAGCCTTTTGGCAAGAAATGCCCCACATACGTGTAGCAGAAGATCTGGATAGTTTTTCCAAAGCCTAAGTCAGTGTGAGAAAGGATTTGGCTGCGATTTAATTCTTTTTTAGAATGTGAAGATCATATTCACATAAGAAATAAAAATAAAATCTGGAAGAGAAACAGTTGGAATTCTGTAAATGGTGTAGAAGTCGAGGGTATGTAAGTATGCAGCTGCTCAATTGAACTCCACCTCTCTGCTGATAGAGTGGAAGGGGAGGGCTCCAGCCCCTCTTACACGGATCCGTGCCGGGAGAACCATTCTTTTCGTCTTCTGTAATTGTGACATAAGAAGCCTAGTCGGTTGGGGAGGCACAAACACAGACATACAGTCACCCACAGACACAGAAAAGACTTAGCTTTCAGTTTGGATATGACATTACATCATGTACCTGGAGGTTATATTAGAACACAGCCCAGGAATGATCTAATAATCTACCAGGTCTAATTTGTGACTTAAATTTGAGTATTCTAGAATCTACGGAGCTTTCTATTTCTGTACTGGTAATAGACGATTCAAGTCTTTGCAAATTTCTCCAGGGGGAGAAACATCAGTACAGCTGAGCCACTAAGAACTGAAATGGAACAAAGGGTCCCAGGATTGACACCTTAATTTCATGCTCCTGAATTTCCCATGAATACTGATCACAAATCAACATTCTTCCTCAGCTTCTTGGACCAGCGGAGCTAAACCAGTGACTGGCTACCCCTAACGCAGGACACCCAGAATTTAAGCCTACACAGAAATTTCCAACTTGCACTCCAACCCAATTCTATACTCCTGCTTATTGTGCACATTTGAATACAAGGTAAAGGTGTTTATTTTTCAATTTTTTAATCTCGGTGGAGGGGGGAAGGTCACATGTAAGTCTTTTCACAACCTCTCATACCATAGGGCACTTTCTCAAGGATTTTATTTTAAAACTAACGTATTGTTTGGGGAAGACACATTAATGTGAAATGACTCCAATCAATGTTTTGGATAGCTATCCATGAGAAAGAGGCCAATTCTCAAAACTTTTTTATTATCTCACAGTTGTCAGTGCTGAAAGTTGTCCTAAATAAGCATTTCGAGATGATTACATTGCGAAGAGTGCAATGTATGTTTAAAGATGATTTTTAAATATTTTGAAAATCGTGTACTTTCTAATGACAGAATTAAAAAAGACTCAAATAGGGCTATTTCTCGAACCACCTAGTCTAAAGTAAAAAAGAAACTGTATTAAAGTGGCTCTCGGGATCCAAAAGCTGAATGGGAAGAATTTGACTATAATTATTTCGTGAAATGCGAATGAACTAACCAATACTTCTAAGTTAGTAGTTCATAAATTATGTGACTTTAAATATTTTTGTGTAGCTAATTTACTAAATTAAATATAAAGAGACATGGGACCACTACATCTGTATTGCTAAATATTCTCATAATTAAGTTGGCCAAATTTTTTTTTGGTGGGAGGGGTGGAGAATAGTGGGGAGACCTTAACTATTAAGAAGTGGAAGGCCATCCGCCATGGGGTACTGCATGTTTGGGCGTATTCTAGAGAGCAGCAGACTTGCTGAGTCCATGTGCGATGAGGTTTGGCGGTTGGCAATGGGAAGGAGAAGACATGGTATAAAATCCAATCTTGAAATCCCAGTCTGCTTTGGGTTCCTTGTCAGGTTCTTTGTCATTTGTTTGACTGGGTAAAACGTAGGGTTTGTTTCAGCTCAAACAGAAGGCTCCTCATCATCTTTCTTGAGCTAATTCGAGGAGCCTTCAACAATGTCACCACTTAAAACTGAGAAGGCAATACACTGGCATTCAGTATTGGCAGGCTCGTTCGTTACATAATAATAACATGGAAGGCATGGCCAGTGCTTGCGAGGCATTGTGCAAAGTGCTTGACATGTAATGATCACAACCATTTATTGTTATTAGCATCTTAGAGACGAGGAAACTGAGGAACAGGTGCAGCAGCTTGCCTAAATCCCACCACTGGTGAATGTCGGAGCTAGGATTTGAACCCAGGCCATCTCACTCCAGAGTCTATACTCATGCATGATGCTATACCACTTACACAACTTGAATAACAGAATCTATGAGAGTACAAACTTTCCACGGGTCCTCCCCACTGTTCATAGCACCTCTTTTCCAGCACCCGGCCATGGGAGAAACCACATTAGTGATCGATAATAATCTTGGAATCTGAGCTCACCATTCTAGGACAATTGCTTCAAAACTTACCTGATGGCCGAATCCAACAGTGTATTTTCGTCCTCATCTTTGTATATTCCTATTTCTATACCTGAATTCCACTTGTCACTCCTACAAGGCTGAAACTCTTGTTAACTCTGGCTAACGAAACACGCCTTTTCCTTCATTCTCCTCTCTCCTCAATGCTCGTTCTTCCCGAGCCTCCTTCATTGCTCTTGTGTCCCCTTGTTAAGTGTCGAAGTTCCTTTTACCTGTGTCCCAGGTAGTCTCATCTACTGTCAAGGCTTTGCTGTCCACCTTTGGGCTCCCCACTTTATATTTCACCTGTTCCTCCTAAAGTTCAAAATCATAGTTCTGGTTGTTAACCAGAGCTACTGGACATCTCTACTCTCATCTCAAATTCAGGTCCCCACAGGAACTCAGTCCCTCCCTTTCACCGCTCAGTCTTGCTCCCAAATTTCATACTTCTCTTACAGTCCTCGTTTCCTTTCAAGACATCACTGTCTAATCAATCACATGACCTGAAGCCCTGGACCCATCCTGAGCACTTATTCCTTCCAATTTTCCCTTGCTGGTATCCCTAACACACATGCTTATTGGATCGCCCAGTGCTCTCGATTTTACCTTTTAAATGTTTCTGTAACTGGTCTCCTTCTGCTATTTCCTCCACCGCGATGAAAGCCTTTATCCTCTCTCATTTGTACTTTTGCAGTGACTGTTTATTGGCCTCTCCCAGCTCAACTTCATCCTCCAAGCCCTTGAGCGAGTGAACTCACCCACTCCCTGCTTATAAACCATCTGCATCTCTTTGTTTGTCTTCAGGGACTGCACAGCCTGGCATGTAAGTCTCTCCAGCACCAGACTCTTCGCTACATATCTAGTCTCCTTCTAGTCCCTTCTCCAGTCATACCTGCCCCTGTGAACTGGGATCTAGACCATTGCAGCTACAGTCTCTCACACCAACTGCGAGCTCCTGAGTGGGAGTGCTTACCTTCCTTACTGATCTCCGGATATCGGAGTTCACTGTACCTATCCTGTTGGCTTTAGACAGCTTTTTAAGTATGGTTCCAGGCATCTTAAGGCACTTTACAATAATCGCTCATCCTTTTGATAGTTCTACGGGGTTGCACAGTACTACTGCCTCTATCTAACATCTAACAGGCGAAGAGCAGACTCCACACTGCTGAGGAGCCTGAAAGATTACTTATTAGGATGTAGGAAGGGGCTGAGGTAAAAGCTGAAGCCAGGTCAGGCCGACTCTAAACCCCGTGCTTTAGCCGAGACCAACCCTGAAAGCCTGGCTGGTGACATCTAACACCAGGATCTCGCCTTCGAGGGAACAACCAAGAAGCAAAGCTGTGGCTTTAGACTCTCTCAGGTGCGGCCCACAGCAGGCACAAGGCCGGTCACTTAGAGAGGTGGCAAGTTCCATGCTTTCCATCCAACTCCCACCTCATCCCAGCGTCCCACAGATGGAAAAGCACGCATTCTCCGCCCTAACACCGCATCTTTCACTCTCCTTGACCCCCAAAATGATGGCCTTTGGGAAGGGAGTCTAATACTTTAAGCAGTCCATCCCCAAAGACAAGGAAGGTCTAGAAATGAGCCTGAACACTGCTTCTGACTCAATGGTCTAGAAGACAGAGCACTCAGAGCTGGTCCTTCCTTGAGAAGGGAGAGTCCAAGCTCTGTCCACTTGAGTCTGATTTTGTTAAGCAGTTGATAGCATCCCACACATTTGTTTCTCTTATCTAATGCCAACACACACACACACACACACACACACACACACACACTCAACTATAGCCAAGGGGAAAGTTGCTTCAATAATTATCCATTATGTAAATACGTACCTTGTTTCCTTATTACTTTTGTAACGTGATCCCAAAAGTTTCGGCCTAAGAACCCTGAATCAAATTCTAATTCTGTCTCTGTCAACAGCTGCCTGTGTGGCTTTGTGCAAATCCATTTCCATTTTCACAACTTTTTAAGCCAACAGAGTCTCCTAGTCGGTCTATAAGCCGCCCCTGTGGATGCTAACATTCAGAGACTATGCTTACGTTTACAATGTCTTTCACTAGGTTAAGACTATTTACACCAACTCAGGGGGAACCTAACCTACATGATCATTTTCATAAATAGTTTTTAACATGATAGTAACGATGATGGGGTTGGAAATTAATTCCAAAACTATCTTAGGAAAAAAAGGATTGTATCAATGCATTTAAGTACATGCTAAAATATTCATGCCAGTCACATACCTTCAGGCCAGTGTCATCCAGACTGCACCATAATAAAGGGACTATCTAAGATGACCCCACGTGCAATTGAAAATTGTCTCAAGGTCACACATGCACAAGTGTGAAAATGGCTCTTAGCCCTATTGAAATGATTATTGGAATGCCACCAGGTACAGAAAACAATATAAACCTGAAAATTCAGAGTAATTACACAGGTAAGTGTCACTGGTAGAACTACGTGACAAGGAAAACACCCGATACGTGTTGTCATAGCTGATACATGCGGACAGCAGACGGTTGCTAGGCTGTCTGAAAGTTTTGTTTACGTCTGCTGAGCTTCTTACCCGGCACCGCAGAGAAGAGCAAACAATCTATGACATATTATTGCTGAATAAATGCCTGCTGAAGAAATACTATGTGGAAATACTATCAAAAGTAACATTAATCAAAAGTAAAGCATCTTTAAGACTCTTAAGCCTCATTTTCCATCTCCAAGATGAAACGGGAATTTCAGAAGGATTATTGAAGAGGTTCGTTTTCCATCGTAGTGGTGTTCAGTCACAGAAAACATGCCCACCAAAATCCCATCAATGAAAGCACGCAAGGGACAAGGATTTCTATACCAACATACTAGTGATCGCACAGGGCCCCCTGATCAAAAAAAGGCGGTCAAGGAACAAACATTGTTAAAGTAAGGAAAACCCTGGCTTGGCACACCTATTGGCTTCCCATTTTTAAGGCAGACGGCTCTATAACGTAATATTAGTCTTAGTGTAACCGTGTCTCTGGGAAAGCCCCAGAGGGGCGTGGGGGAGGGAGCTCTGAAGAGGTCCCGGCAGAGTGGGCATTCTCAGAGCTGCCTGCAACCAGCACAGTCCGCACGGAAAGGCCAGTTCACAGCCAGTTCACAGCCCCGGGCTGCGACGTCTCCTCCTGGCAGCCGACTCACCTTCCCTCCTGGAGGTGGCCCGGGCGGCAGGCAGGAGCAGCGCGAAGCAGAGGCAGCCGCTGAGCCAGAGCGCAGGCATGGCCGGGCCGGGCCGGCTCGCCTTCCGCCGCTGCAGGGGTCGCTGCCCGGTGCCTGGCGGCTGGTGGTTCTCACTCTGCGCTCCGCAGTGCTTTCCTTTTCCTTGATCAGGTGGTTTTATCGACTCTTCTACCTGACTCAGTCCTGACAGGAAGAGAGCCTGCGTTTCAGGGTGTGACTCACCTGTGAATAAGGAGGACCCAGCCCTCGGGAGGCAGACAAACAGCACACACCGAGCTGTAAAAGCGCTCACCCCAGCCGCGGGCTCCCCCCTCGCGCACACCTGGCCCGGCCTTGGGTGTGGTGCCGGGGCTGCGGCCCGGGGATCCTTCTGGAGGACTGTGCCAGAGGCCTCCTTCTCTCTGGGGTGGTCCAGGGGCACGGAGGGAACTAGCAACCCGCCCCTTCCTCAAACTGGGAGGTCCAGTCTCAAGTGCGCAAACTCAGAAATAAATCGGCAGCCCTGATTAGCTGTGATATAAAAGGCATCGAGGAGAACGGGGCAGTTGGAGAAGGACGACAGGGTCCTCTTCTTCCTCGGGCCTAGGCTCAGCCTCTTTTGGACACACAGCGGCCCGACCCCTACCCACCCGCTCTGCTGACACCTCATCCGTTCCCTCACCATCACCCCCGGACTAACGGTTCCTCTCCTGGGTCACCATAACTTCCTGATCACCTGGGCTACCAACTCATTAAATCCCCCGTGGACAGGTGGGCCCCTTATGAAGGCCAGATATCATTCTGTATCCCTAACAACAGGTACTGCTTCTAGCTCACAGTCGGTGCAAAATAGATGCTCCGTCGAACTGAATGAAAAAGGGGATGCAGATGTATTACTCCTTCTACATCTCAGGCCATGTATTTCTCTGGCCATTCTCTATGGACCCATTGGAAAATGTTCGTTGACACCAACTGTGAGTATCATCCAAGGCCACTGTGCTAGGTGAAGGGAGTGAAACCTAGAAAACCGAACATCGGGGCACATCCGACATTGTCCTTTCGTGTCCCTGCATCCTCTGCTCCTTGTATTTCTACCCGTCCGCCATGTCCCACAGTCCAGGGGCACCAAAGAACAGAGGCTTCCAAAATGAATCGCAAATTTTCCAGACTACAATTTTATTTTAGTACAGACTACTCTTGTTTATTGTATCTCAAAAGGTGGGACAGACATTTACATGTATCACCCTTTTTGGATGGCTAGCACGTACATAGTACCTACTATTTGTCATTATTGTTGTAAGTCCTTTATCCATAATGACCTTTAGTCTCCCAAACAATGTTATGAAATAAGTGTGCTATTATTTCCCCTTTTTGCAGATGATACAGCAGAGATTTGGACAGATCGAGTCTCGTGCTCAGAGCCACATGGCTAGCAAGTGGTAAAGCCAAGGTTCCAAACCAGGCGATCTAGTTCTAGAGCCCATACACCCTTCATTAGGTCAGATTACAAAGCACCAGGAAAGAGACAAATTGACGATTTTGAATGAATTCAATAGACAGTCAATGGTTACTTGTCTGCATTACAACCCAAGCAGGTTGTGGACTATTGGCCCATGTCAATAAAACCTGGTCACAATGGACTCTGAACAAAGATTTCTGATTTTCCTAACGTGTTAGCTCTGAAAGAATCCCCAGAGGTCACCTGGACCTGGGTTAGAAAATGGGCAGCAAGGCCCTGGGCACCAGGCCAGCCAGCAGCCTCTTTTATGAAAGAAGTACGTGCTGGTGTTTCTCAGTTCCTCCCTCTCCTCATTGCCTTATTCTGGGCCTCTTCACACATCTAAACACCTGTCTGGCTCAGGCTTGCAGCCTCTGCTCTAGCTTAATCTACTTTGCTCAGGGGTGATATCAGCCCCCTTTGCCAATTTGGAGATTTTTCTCTAGGGCATTGCTGGGGTTAAGGGTACTCTCGTGGTCAAGAGTCAAGGCTCTGGAGCAGAATCCCAGGGTCAAATCCCGGCTTTGTCTCTCATTGAGTCAGGTTACTTGGCTTCCTCTGAGCCTCGGTCTCTTCATCTGTAAAATGGGGGCAATAATAGGACACTTACCTGGAAAAGCTGTTGGGAAAATTAAGGGAGTTGATGATCTATCTAGTGCTCAGAGCAGCACCAGGCATACAACACGCACTACGTCCATGAGCTATAATAATAATGTCATTATCACTAAGCACCGTCAGGGTTTTCTTGTTATTATTACTAACAAATATCATAAGAGGCAGACAGAAGTTTTTCCAAACTTCTGCGGAACTGTTGGTTTAATCCAGGTTTACATGCTAATTACCAACATTTGCCTGAAAGTTGTTAATTACTTTATATTTCTGCTGCCTATCTGGAAATTTTTTCACATTCTGATTTGCCTGAGAAATGGGTTATAATTTATGCATTTAGAGCTTCATTTTAAATATGGCGCGGTGGGATCCTCTACTCGGGGGAACTGTAAAGGTCAAATGGATATAATATATTCTTATGATTAACTTCAATTAACACATGCCTTTCAAAAAGGCAACAAAAAATTGATCTGCTTTTCCATATGACCCAAATAAATCTTCTTTTTTCAAATCCAGACAAAAGTCAACTTGATGTACATGTAGGAAAGGTTAAGATGATAAATTTTATGTTATGTGTATTTTAACACCATAAAATGTGGAAGAAAACACAACTTGATAATGTTCACCAATAAAAAAGAATGAATTATTGATACATACAGGACGCGGATGATTTTGAAAACGCTGTGCGAAGTGGAAAGCGGCAGACACAAACAGATTCTATATGATTTCACTTGCATGAAATTCTGAAAGAGGTGAAACTACAAGGAAAGAAACCAGATCGGCAGTCAGCAGAGATCAGGGACCGACTGCAGTGGGGCATGAGGACAAGTTGGGGGGATGAAAGAAACATTCGGAAGTATGACGGTGGTCACAAGGAATCAACTTGTGTACTTAAAATAGGCCAGTTTGATTGTGTGTAAGTTGTACATTAATTTATATACAATTAATTAACATAAAAAGAGAGGAAAAGCTCAAAAAAACCTACTTGATAATTAAGATGATACATTAATTGAAATGTGCAAACTCAAACCTAGAACCAGAAATAGCTGGTGATATGCACAGCCCAGCGCAGGGTGAGTCCAACCCTGAATTTCGCTGGTTCTGATGAGATCTCAGGAGCTTCAGGCACAAAGGCCATCTCTGGCCTTCGGGCAGAAATACCACCCAGGAATTGCAGGGGGACCCCTCCTTCTGGAAACCTGTCTGTTTTTGCAATTTACAAAATGTAAGAGTCGCTTTTCTGAAAATGTTTGCTTAGGGGCACGGATTTCAAACCTGTCTAAATATTGCTCTAGGAAGTCAGCACTTGGATCCTCCTCTTATCTCCCTCCAAGTTGTCACATTCATCTAGAGTGTAAGCTCTGGTATCAGTGAGGGACAATGTCCTAGGCAGTAGTTCTCCAGTGCTGGGAGACGGATGGGGCATTTCCACTGGGCGGGGCCGGAAGGCTGAGGCCCTGGAAGTCCCCTCTGTCCATTGTTTCATTTGCAGCTCAGTCACCTCCCCGCCCCCACCCACCCTGGGACTTTCCTTTTTACAATGCTGTGTACATCAACTCACAGAACTGTCATCTCTGCACCCCAACCTCCCCAATAAAATTGCAAGTGACATGTTGATTTTCACCTTGAGCTCCACCAACCTGAGTTTACTTTCAGAAGGAATGTCTGGCATGTCACCCACTTTCAAACTCACTTGTGATAAAGACTGAAGCACTGGCTGGCTGTTCACATGCCAGCAGCAGACCCGACGCCCTGCCCTTAACCTCCCCAGATAGTGCTCATGACGTCAGCTCTGCATAAAAATCTTAAATGCAAACTAAAGCAATCAGGGGAAAAAAAAAACAACAACTCCCCATGTTCTTGATTGTAAAGGAAAATGTCCATAAATGGAGAGGCAGCGTTTCCTGGATCGGCTGGGCAAATTCTCGGAGGTTGGCCCGACTCCAGCAACGGCATTCTCTGAAGTGAGCACCCAGCTCAAGTGGCAAGCTTCCATTTTCTGCAGAAATGTGTGTGGCGTTCCCCCGGCTGCTTCTCAGGGAGCCTGTAGAGGCCAGTCCCAAACTCAAGCAACGCCTTTGACTTCTGAAGGGGACACAACCCTTTCTCTGCGGCAGGCTGGGGGTACACCAGGGTTGGGCCTCGGTGGGAAATCACAGCTATGCACAAACAACAACTTCATTTGCATCTATTTTGGTGTAGTTATTACAGATGGAAATTGTCACATCAAGTCTTTGCTTACCAATGCTGCAGATGGAGGTGGTCGGAGAGGAGAAGGCACATGCTCAGCAAAAAAACAAAACAGAAAAAAAAAACACCAAGAGAGCGAAAGATTCCGAGAGCAGGAAGTTCAGTAGATTTAGGGATGTGCCAGCTGCCATGTTCTTTTAGACTGGAATTCTGTCATCCACCCCTGTTTACACACTGATTACACACAGCCCGTGGTTCTTTGGGTACTCAAATACTTGGACCAGAGATATTCAGATTCGAACGGGAGGGCACCAGATTTGAAGGAGCCCACCGCCCTGAAGATTCTTCCCTGGGCTTCACTGGTGGGGGTCAGGGCTGCACACGCGAGAAGGAAAGCTGGAAGTGAGAGGTGGCCACCCTTGGTTCAGCGCTCCCCAGCCCTGCCGTTCAGAAGCCAGAAAGGAGTGCTGGCAACAATGTTTCTCAAAGTGCTTCTTAATTTCAATCTGGAACTTTCCACCCTTCATAATTCACTTAAGAAGTCTGAAAAACTCTACAGCATTTGGAGTCTATTCCTCTGCCTTAAGATAAGAAACTCTGAATGCATTTTAAGCATCTAGTAATAATTTTGACAACGACAGTGCTGACAGTGCAGCTGTATGGAATGTTCTGGACGTGCCCAGCTCAGTGCTGGGAAGTGCCAGGGTTTTGGAGTTCGTTCCTCACCATCACCCTAGGAAGTAGCAGGTGCTGTTCTTATACTCGTTTTGAGGTTACTCAGGCTTCCTCTCAAATCCATGCCAACACCTCTATTTAGAGTTATTACTGAACTCTACTATATAAAAGAATTAAGCCTCGCACTGGATACACACAGCTTTTTCCCATTAAAACAAACAAACAAAAATGAGTTGGATCTTCAAATAAAATATGAAGTTCCAAGTCTTCACATACTGTGTTCCGCAGTGACTTCTCTCCTGCAATAAAAGTTTGTCGTTAGGGATACATTTTCTTTTCACATTACCTTTTTAAATTCTGCAGCGTACAGTGATTTCAGATTCTTATGCAACATCCTTTTACGTCATCCAATCGGGCCTTCGTGGTTTTCTCTTGGTCTGATATCTTAATCCAGGTAAGAGCACTTTGTTGAGTAATTTAATTCTTGAACTCTCTGGGGTAACTGGGAATTATTTTTGGCCTAGAGCAAGGAGTCTGAGAGGCCTGCAAGAGCTCCAGAACCTAGCAGCTACCTCCCCGGTTTCAGTTTTTCTAGGGCCGGTTACACAGAAATCCCCAAACATTCCTGGGTGGTTCTTTTCCAGGAAGCCTGCAGATTGGATTAGACCTCGGTTAAAAGGCCTTAGACCCCTGCAATTATGGAAAGAGCTACTGACACTCACAGGAAAATCGAGACACTCCTCACCAACCTAAACATTTCTCATCGTCTACTTGGATGTAGTAGCATTAACGAAGTGATTCAGACAACTTAAACCAAATGACACATTTCTTCACCTATCTTGCTGCTTTAGGTGACTATATTTTAGGTCTGAATTATTTGGACAATTGTTTTTTTTTTAATTGTATTGATTATGCTATTACAGTTGTCCCATTACCCCCCTCCATCCCCCTCCACCCTGCACACCCTCCCCCACCCACATTCCCCCCTCTAGTTCATGTCCATGTGTCGTAAGTTCTTTAGCTTCTACATTTCCCATACTATTCTTGCCCTCCCCTGTCTATTTTCTACCTACTACCTATGCTACTTATTCTCTGTACCTTTTCCCCCTCTCTCCTCCTCCCACTCCCCTGTTGCTAACCTTCCATGTGATCTCCATTTCTGTGGTTCTGTTCCTGTTCTAGTGGTTTGCTTAGTTTGTTTTGTTTTAGGTGACACTTGTTTTGATGCTCTGCTCTTCATTGTACAAATACATAGCGGAGCAAGATTCCATCGCCATTGCTTTATCAAAGCTACTGACACTTTTGCTGTTTTCTTACCCTTTTAATACAACCCTTGGAAGTAACATAGAAACTCTCAGCAAAAGCAGAACAGGGCTACTTGGTCTTCCAGAAGAATCGTTTATATGGAATTGAATATATTTTATATGCTTCAGGTTATACTTAGAATGAATGACACCCGTGCTAAAGAATCTACACACACACACAGATGCAGATATTTTACTTGAGCTCTAGGTAGAAAACGTCCTTTTGAGTAAAAATTACGGGCTGTTGTCTGGCCGGTTTTCCCTTTAGGTTTTAATCTTATATTCAATATTTTCTAAGAAGAGGGCAACACCATCATGGAGGATGTCAAGTACAACATAAGGAAGATAGTCAACAACATTGTAGTAACCATGTACTGTGTTAGAGGCGTACCTGGCATATTGGGGTGATACTTCATAAGGTACATAAATGTCTAATCATTGGGTTGTATATCTGAAACTAACATAATATGGTATGTCAACTGTAATTGAAAAATAAAAATTTTTAGAATACTACAGGGCAGGACACATGCATACATAAAAACTTTGGGAGGAAATTAAACAAAAGGGGGGTGGGGAGCAATTCCAAATATTCTGATGGAATATTCAGATGGGCCTGATGGAAAACCCATCTTAGAGGTAACTGTACCAATACTTATCAACATTCTAATCTTTCCTGTTGGAAGTTTCTGAAGAATTATTAACTTTATAAATAAATGTATATTCATAAAATTGAATTTAATGAACTTCCTTTCAGAACCAGATCTTGTCTATCTAGTCAAGCACAACGCTGATGTTTCCCTCCGGATCAAAGACAGAGAGGAAGGGTGATAACAGGTGAAACCACACCCATTCAGGCCCGCGGCGCGCCCTTACCCAGAATGAGGCAGTTGTCACCGGAGCACCGACGGACGTCTTGGGGGTAAGTGGCATCTAGGACAGTAACCTCAAATGTTTAGGAAAACAGCTCAAGACATCCTAAACTTTATTTTGTAGCCTCTTATGGAATTGTCATCTATAAATTAAGCAACTCTCTTTTAAAAATACCTATATTTTCTAGGAACTTTTGATCTGCTATAAATACAAACTTTATTATATTAAAACAGCCTCTTAATTGTCCTTGGTTCTAGAACTTTAGAATTTGCTAAACAAGAGTATATTTCACCATTTTCCAATACTTTATGACTTTGCAAGCTTTATCTATATGTCCCTTTGACTCTCTGACTGAAAAACCCCATTTTTAGATTCATCGTGTAGTCTGCCCTGCTGGTGATTTTGGTTGCTCGATTTAGAATGTTTCTAAGCTTTCTTATGAATGTCTTGACAAAGGGACTAGACTGTGAACGATTCTTTCATTGGAATGCACTCAGCTTGCCGTCATTTTCCTCACATCCTTAAGGGGAAATTTAGATAAGGCATCATTTCCGTCACATTACTATTTAAACTGAGATACAGAAAGGTGAGATTTGGCCTGATTGGAAGAAAAACAATTCTAAATCTCAAATTCTCTTATTTTATTAAAATAATTGGCTATGTCACCAAAGCTATAAATTCCTACAACTAAGAGAGACTAAAATAAATCTGAAAGAATGACATACTTCGACATGAGATGTTGCTTACAAAAGTGTTTTTTTTTAACATTTTATAAGTGGTTTATTATTTTCTTCACAAACTCTTTTATTAAGACCCAAGGTTTAAGATCATTTTCATCCTTTCAGTTTTAAATGTGCTTTTGCAAACTACTTTCTTACACATAGAGCTTGGAGACCACGAAGGGCAGAGACCTGTGGTTAAGACCGACGGTGTTAACAGGAGAGAGGGAGGGTGTCTGTATCCTCCACGTCGCTTTGCATCCACATTCTCAGTCCCATCTCAGTCCCATCTCAGAGAAAATACCCCCCAGCCCCAACATTCCATAAATTAAAGGTCACTTAATCAGACCTTCGCTGCCCCCTGGAAGGCCCACACTCACCAATCTAGGAAATTTTAAAGAGCTATTGTAGTTTTATACATATTTTTTTTAATGGTGGAAAGGAACCTTTATAGAAACAGGTGTCAACTCTTTTTTAGGCTTTGCAAGTTTTAAGAGTCATAATCATCTTTTTAATTTTTCTATCAGCTAGGATGCATTTAGCTGCAAATAATAGAAGTCCCAGCTCAAAGTGGTTTTTACAATAAGCAAACCAACAGGCTCCAATAATGGCAAATCCAGAGGTTGGGTGGGACATGGGATTATATCATCCTGGGGTCCAATGATACCATCAAGGATGCAAGTTTTATCTCCTCTATCACTCAGAGAATACTTCACGTGAAGGCTGGTTGCTGTCATAGCTATGGACTGGTGGCCAGTTAAATATAATGAGGGTTATATACTTCCTTATTCATGTAGGCTGGAAGAGATCAAATCCCTCTCCCCCAAATTTCAAACAAAAATCTTTCCTCTTTATGGGGCTAATTTAGGTCACATGCCTATCTCTGAACCAGTAACTATACCAGGAAAATGCTTTATGCTGGTTGGTTTATGCCTAAATACCATAATCACTGGCAAGAGTTTCGGGAGAACTGTGATTGGCTTAGGCCAGAGGTCAGCAGACAAGACCGTGGGCCTAATCCCGCCCACCTGCTGCCTGAGTGAAGTCTTTGTAGAACACAGTCACACCCCACCCGCTCTCCATGGCTGCTTCTGCACGACAATGGCAGAGTTTAGTCATTGCTAACAGAGACCATAGGGCCCAGAAATCCTCAAATAGTTACTGTCTGGACATTTGCAGAAAAGGTTCACCAACCCCTGGTTTGGGTCAGCATGGGCCCACTTTGGAGCTGAGTTCAGTGCCCTAATCATGGTGCACCACACAGTGAGAGAAAGTTGGACTCAGTGGTGGGGTCCATGGCTGTCCTCCACAAGCCAACCGAAGTGGGTTTTTTCCCAAGTAGCACTGAAAATAGACAAACGCACCAGCCTCAGAATGAACGCCTTCGTTTCTGAAGTCCCTTGACTTCTCTGTCCCAGATTCATTGACAGCAGTTTCTTACACTTATCTGTGTTCCACCCTTGGCTGTAAGGGTCTTTGTTTTGTTTTTTTGTTTATTTATCTTTTCGTGTTCTGAATTATCTTCAAGTTAGTTGTCAATTTCACGGAACCAGACTCCTCAAACGTTCTTCCAGATCTCCAACCCACCAAGAGGGTTGTTCCTCGGAATTCCCCAGAGACCTGCCGCGGTCATAGAGGAAATCTCCCGCAAACCAGGGCTTCGCCGGCCTGGTCAGTCACAGGAAGAACCACTCCTGCCCACGTCTGCGTCATGCTTTTCTAGGTAAGTGACTTCCTGCCCAAACAGCCGTCTGCCCTTTCTTTTTCCATAGCTTTTCTTGTTTGTGTCTATTATGACAGGCGCAGTCCTTGTCCACTGTAGAAACGTTAGAAAACACAGATAACCAAAGAGGAAAAAAGAACGAAAACGTGTCACCATCCCACACCCCCAGGGTACTTTCGAAACGTGCTGTGGCGTGTCCCAGAGGTGCAGCCTTCCCTCCAAGTGAGCTCAGCGAGCTTTGACTTTTCCAGCAGGAGGGTGTAATGGAACAGTTTATCTTGTAGCCCCCTGTATTTATGAAGTTACCGAATGGGTCTCTTCTTTGACTGGCCTTCCTAAGCGTCTTTAGCAAGTTGTGAGCTTTCCGACCATTTTTGTAAAAGGGCAGAGTTGGAGAAGTTGCTGTTTCCAATTGCCTTCTCAGTGCCTCACGGACATCTTTTGCAAACATGAAAGAGAACCTGCTTCTCTCCATTTGGGCTGGTATGTACAATTTCACCTTATTTTGTAAATAGAAGGGAGCCACCTTTCTGAAGTACAGGGTTGGGAAGCTCTGCTCAGCCTCACAAATCCTCATTTAGGCACACCTGTGGGTTTGCTCATGCTCATTATAGAAACCACTTAAAAATGCTCCAAGGTTGGGCTGTTTCCAAGACACCAGATGGGTAGGACTTAGGTTTAGGGCTAGAATCGACTACAGGATGGGATTCAGCATCATTCCAAGTGCCTGTGGGGATCTGAGTGTGGGATCGGGACCAATGAACGTCGTGATTAGAATGCAGGCGGGACTTCAGAGAGGGGTGCTTTCCCGCCCTGCTCGCAGCACCCACCCCACCACCATTGTTGCTCTGCAGAGTCCAAACAGGATCCAGCTGAGGCCATGGGCCCACAGAACTCTGGCCATTCATGTCATAAGGATAATTCCTGCCGAAGAGAGCAGGAGCTCCCGAAGGCCTGGAAGAGGGGTGGACGGGGAAGGAAAGCACACCCATGATGGAGTTTACAAGGACACTGACTGTGGGCCCAGGCTGCCCGGGTTTGTATTCCAGCCCCACAGCGACAGACAGACTGATCCTGGCTCCTGGAACTCCCTCGGCCTGATTTTCTTCAAGGATAAAATAATGACCTAGTAACACTCACCTACTTCATAGCGTTGGCTGCCGTGAAGGTGAAAGGCAATAACTGGGCTAAAACCTTAGCATAGTATCCTATGTAAGCCTGGGCTCTTATATTTATGGGGGGAAGGGGTCCAGAATGGGAGAGCTGGGAGTTCTGGAACATACTTCTCTTGACAGAATTGCCTGCCTGCGTGGTCCGTAGTTACAGGGTTCTGACGAGCCAGAACTGCCCGATTCATTATCAGGCTTTCTGCATCAGACTGACTCTGACAGCAGTAGGGTTTGCTTTTCAGTCAAATAAATTTTATTTATTTTTTATTTTTTGTCCTCACCCGAGGATGTTTTTTCATTGCTTTTAGAGAGAGGGAAAGGGAGAGAGAGAAACATTGACACGTGAGAGAAGCATCGAGTGGTTGCCTCCCGTAAGCGCTGGACCAGGGATCAAACCCACACCCCACGCATGTGCCAAGACCAGGAATCAAACCCACAACCTTCCAGTTACTGGACGATGCTCCAACCAAGGCACACAGGCCAGGGCTCAAGTAAATTTTTTAAAAATAGATTTTAGTTTTTAGAAAAACTATAGATCTAGAGAAAAACTGAATTGATAGTAAAGAGAATTCCAACACACCCACATCCACTTTTCCCTTGACATTTTGCATCAGAATGTTATAATTAATGAACCAATATTGATACATTATTAAAAACTATCATTCATACGTTATCCAGACTCCCTTAGTTTTTCATCGAATGTCCCTTTCCTGTCCCAGGATCGCAGCCAGGCTACCACACTATTTATTTGTCATGGTTCCTTAGGCTCCTCCTGGCTGACGCTTTCTCAGATTGCTCTTGTTTCTGATGACCTCGACAGCTTTGAGGAGTCCTGGTCACTGTTTTGTAGAATGTCCCTCGGGCTTCATCTGATACTTTTCTCATCATTAGGTGAGGGGTTTGGGGCGGAAGACCACGAAGGTAAGTGCCATTTTCATTTCATCGTGTGAAGAGAACGCGATTATCAACATAACGTAACGCTGTTGATGTTGACCTTGACCACCTGGCCGAGGTTGTGCTTGCCGGCTTTCTCCACTGTGAGGTTTCTCTTTCCTCCCCTCTTTCCACATCTGACTCTTTGGGAGGAAATCACTGTACACAGCCCGCAATTTAGCCGTGGTGAGTTGCCCTCCCCCTCCTTGAGAGCAGAGGATCTGTACAAGTTATTTAGAATTCTTCTGCACGGAAGAGTCGTCTTTTCTTCTCAAGGAACTTTTTTTGTCTAATCTTTGCTTGAATGAATCATTTCATTTTTACCAACCACCACTGAAAAATAGTCTACAGCCAACTTCCCCCAAACTGATGTCCTCAACATGCACCCCTTTCTGTAATGAAGCATTAACACTTGGGAGAGTTCTTAAGCCGGGCATGAGGGGAGTATAACAAAAACAAGATTTCTCGAACATGAGTTAACCAACGTCAGCAATGGATTTAGCAGCTCCTTGTTAACCCTTATATGGAAAGGCCTGAAAATGAATAAGGAATTAAAAATAAAACAAGTGGGATAGTCAGAAGCAATATGAATGAAAAGCTGTGAGCCAAGTGGAAAAGAATCCGCTGGCAAGTTTAAACTGGTTCCCCCAGCGTGTTCTGCAAGTGTGCTTTCGGTGTCCAGGCCACTCGGTTCCTTCTGTAGCCGTAATCCTGCCCCTCCTCGGAAAGGAAGCCATCCCCCGTCTCTCCTGAAACTCACACCTGTGGAGTGCTCTAGCGTTGACACGCTCTTAAAGATCACGCGCACACACGTCCACCACACGACCTGAGAACACATCCCAGGTCTTAGAACTGGAATGACTACAATTGGAATAACTGGCTGGTAGCTGAAAATCCACTTGGCTGTTTCCTTAGGAAGATTTCTTGTAAGACTAATAAGTACTGTATTTTTAGGACTATAAGATGCCCCAGACCATAAGACGCACCTAGGTTTTAGAGGAGGAAAATAGGCAAAAAAATTTTGAATCAAAAAAATGTGGTAAAATATTTAAAAACCTATGACCCGCTCCACCACTGCCCCCCCGCCACAGCGAGACAGGTAAGCTACATTCGGACTATAAGATGCACCCCCATTTTCCTCCCACATTTGGGGGGTGCATCTTATAGTCTGAACAATAAAGTGTACATTTGGGGTTCTTCATTTGAAAGAAAATGGGGGCTGAGTCTTGTTGGCTCAACTTATCAGATTTCTACATTTTGTCTGGTCGGCTCAAACTTTAGTGACCATTGTCTTCATTTTATAAGGATTTTTTTCTCTTAAAGCAATTTAGAATTTGTTTGCAAAGCATCGGCTAACAGAAGTAGGTGAGTGAGTGATCATTTCTTCAAAGTTTACCCCAAGACAGACCTTTCGTGTGCGCAGAGGGTCCCTTTCACTCGCCCTCAGGGGCGTGCAGCCCAGTCGCCTGGTGCCGCAGTGGTTCTGAGCTGTTTCTTTGGAAACCCACCCGTTGCACGGACACGGAAGCCTCTGTTTCCCTGCGGGGGACTGCTGTCTGTTCCTGTTCTGGGCTCTCACAAGCCCCTGAGGGCAAGTTTTCATTTTGATCTGGCGTCTCATGTCACTGCAATGAGCAGATGGAAAAGAGCCTCTGACCAGCTCCCGTGTGTCCTCGCTGAAGATTTCTTAAAGGAATGACTCTGGCCAGCTCAGAGTCTCCTCAGTCTCCCCCGTCCTACAAACAGAACAAACGGAGAATCCCGGATTAAACGGAAAGTCCAGGACAGATGCCGTTGGGGTCGAGTATGGCTTCTGGCTAATTAAACTCCTGCTAACAATTTGTTTCTACAGTACGGCATTTCACTTCCCAAACTGAAGTTTTCATGCCTTCACTTAGCAAATAAGGGGTCTTTTCTGTGTCCCCCACATGGTCTAAAGCATGATTACTGTCATCTTTCTGGAATATTTGGGATCTTGTTCGTTCTTAACCATTATTTTTACCCTTCTGCATTATAGTTGATGGAGACAGGATAAGCTGAATTTTTGCCCACCCTCCCTTCAGAATTTTGGATGGTTCTTAGTCTTTTTTTTTCAGTGAGATCATTGATACGAGTTTATATTCTTGAGATATTTTTCTTTTCAGTTAACTCAGTTGCTGAAAAACATCCAGTCAAATTGAGGGTTCTGATTAAGAATTTCTAGGTAAATGGTTTACAAACTCTTTGCCTGGAGAGGTACATTTAAAAGGTCGATTTGCAGGAAGCTCATGGCAACCACAAAGGGAAATGCAGTAATCCAATATTTGGTTAGGGCAAATCAAATATTCCATTGTAAACCACTGGCTTTGCAGAAATTACTCAAGTGTACTTCATCAACCCTAATATATATGCTTGCTAATGTTTATGTGGAATTCCAACCCATCCCTTTCCATCACAAAATCTCCTTGAACGTCCCAGTCATACATCTGTGTGCAGGATGCAGAGAGCCAGGGCATCGGTGAGTCACGATGGGTCATTCATGACTTACGGGCCGCCTGGGAACAAGGATCTCGTTGGGCTTCGTCTGAGAACTAAAACTTTGGACAATTTACGAAGGTGACTTCAACAGGCACAAAAATGCAAGAGAAAACTGTGACT